>ML677361.1:278872-289087 GCA_007922305.1 Dermatemys mawii
AAAGAAAGAAAGAAAGAAAGAAAGAAAGAAAGAAAGAAAGAAAGAAAAGCAGTGATCAAATAGAAAAGAACGAACATAGACATCGATTAACAAGAGAGAGACATGAAAGAATGAACAGTGATCAAATACAAAAATGAACCAAGGAATCGATGAACAAGAAAAAAAGGAAGATTAACGAATGAGCAGTGATCGAATAAAAATGAACAAACGAATGGAGAAGAAAGATAGAAAAACAGAAAGAAAAATGAAAAAAGAGAAATAATCAGATACAAACGAACAAATTAATGGGTGAACAAGAAAGAAAGAAAGAAAGAAAGAAAGAAAGAAAGAAAGAAAAATGAATGAAAGACAAAAAGGAAAATAAAAGTGAAAGAATGAAAAACGATCAAGAAGAAAGACAGGAAGGAAGGAAGAAAGGAAGGAAGATAGACAGGAAGGAAGGAAGAACTATGATCAAATAAAAATGAATGAAAGACAGAAAGACAAAGAAAAGTGAAAGAATGGAAAATAATCAAGAAGAAAGAGAGGAAGGAAGGAAGGTCCCTCTCTCCTGCCCTGGTTGCTCTGGGCTGTGTGTTGCGGCGGACAGTGTCTGAACACGGGGCCCGCCGGGAAGTGACCCCGGAGATGCTCGTTACCTCCGTAGTAAGTGTAGGGGGTAGAACCCAACATTTCGGATTCGTCCAGCCTGCCCCCCAGCGGGCGCATGCGCCGCGGACTCCTGAAGAAGGCGTGCCGCCGGGCCCCCAGAGCGCTCAGCTGTTTCATCCGCCGCTCCTTAGACCTTCGATTCTGGAACCAAACCTGGGGGGCAAAGGAAACAACATCAGGGACGTGGGGATCCCCCAAACTCCCCACCCAGCGCTGCCGCCCCCTGCCGCCCCAGGCCCCGCCAAGCCGCTCGGGCTCTTTGGAGAGGCCTGGGTCCCTAGACCATTGACCTCTGCGCTGTAGGGGCGCCTGGCTCTATGACCGCACACACACCTATACGGGCGGACCAGGGAGCTGCGGGTGTTCATAGGAGGCCCGCTCAGAGCCGGGTTCCCTTCCCACTATCGCCTCAAGATCTTCCAAGTCTCTCCCGCAGGACTGGCCAGGTGAAAGCGGCAGCAAGTCTCATCCTCCACCCCGCACCCCCAACTCCCAGCGGACAGGCTCCCCGGAGATCCCTTCGCCCCAGTCTTTGGCCCAGCCCAATACTGTCTGGCCCCGTTACAAGAAGCAGGCGAGGGGGCGCTGAAGGAAAAATGAGGCGAAACTTTCAAGCGGGGGGAGGAATCTCCGCCGTTTAGCCAAGGGAGCAGATTGGCTTGGAGCGAAAAGGAAGAGGAAAGTCGCGAGGGAACTGTGAGAACCAGCCAAGAGGAAAGGATTCGTGCGCCCCTCGGGGAGGTTTCTGGTGAAGTTCGCTTCCTACCCCCTCCTCTAAATCCGAGAAGACATCGTCATCAAAGCAATTAAAGGGACTTTTCAAACTACAAACAGTTGTGGCGGTGCCTGCTTTCCTAAGCTAGCCATCCACACCTGGACAGAAACGTAGAAAAATACAGACAGATAGAGGGATTAGATGATGGGTGTATGGGGAGAGAGAGAGAGAGATGGAACTGTACAGACAGATGGAACTGAAGACAGATAGAACCGTATAGCCATAAATAAGAACACAGAGACATAGATCAATGACTATGTACAGCGCCTGACACTAAAGGGTGGGGGAGGGGGAGAGAGGAATTCTTGGACATTTCCCCATCTTGCAGATTTCAGAGACTAACTACAGAACACTCCATCCCCCTTGTGTTTGGCCCACATCATTTTTTTCCCCATGCTCACTATATATTTGCCAAAAGTGGAGCAAAACCGTCTTTGATTGTGTTGCTTTAGGAGTAGCCAGAGACTTCTCGGGTTCATCTCAGTCTGTGTCTCCGTTTCTATTGCTTCCCCAATTCCCTCCTTAATATCCATGTGCGAATTCTCTTAAACAACACCAGGAAGGTATCTTGTTGCAAAAATGTCAAGACAGAGACAGCTCTCGGTGTTGATCCGGTTTAAAGGGCTGAAGTTAATTTCTTCTCTAAACCTCCGCTTTACAAAGGTCTGTGGGTTTTTTTGATATTTTTAATTTATGATTCATGGGGAGAAAAGGCTCTAAACCAGGCCTGCACAACTCAGAAAGCAGCGAGGGCCATATTACTGCAAAAAAAACTAGCTGCGGGCAGAAAACCCAGCCCCCATCTACTTGCCCCCATCCCACCGCTTGCCTTGCCCCACCCCCTACTCACCCCCCGCGGGCAGCACAGTGAGCCCATGTGGGCCGCATGTGGCCCCCGGGGTCGCATGTTGTGCAGGCCTGCTCTAAACTCTTTCTTGCACTGACTGTCTTGGCCTGAAAGGTCCGCAGGCAAGTACAGGGTACAGGGATTTTAAGTGAAGGGCTGACATTGCTTCAAACGAGTCAGCAGGAAACTGAACGGCGATTGAACTCAGGCTGACACCGGGGTTGGAAGAACTTCCCATCCGGTATTGGCTGGAGATGTAACAATCCAACCCGCGGGATTTTTCAGCCCGCGCCAGACCCAGCCCATAGACCCGGAGTCTAGCGGGCACGGCTTGATCACTTTTGGGTTTTGGCTACCGTGGCCTCCATTTCCGTCCGCCTCGGCTCCCACTGATGGCAACCGGATCCTTTCCCTTCACCGCGATGGGAGTGGAGTCAGTTTTGTCGGGAATTTGGCTCTGACCCAGAGCTCACTGAACTCCATGGGGGTCGAGCCACTCCGGATAACTCATCCAGCCCCCCAAGGAGAAGGCTGCGCCCCAAAGCTCCAGGCCTGGGTGGGTCAGTACGGCTGCGGATCTAAAGGACCAGATCTAAGGGCCGGATCCCAGGGACTGTCGTCTTTCCATGGAGTCCAATGGGCGTTGGGGGCGCTGAAACGCCCAGCGACGCTGGAGGGGGAGCCGGAGCGCTGGGTTCGGCCCAAGGACTCTCCAGCTGAAGCGAACAATTCTATAACCAGAGCGCTTTCAAAACCACCTCTCGGATGATCGTCGCTGTTACGAACAACAGGGGCCAATTAGTAGAACTATGAGCATCGTCTTGGCACTAGAAAATGGTCCTCTCGGTGAGGCGCAAGGACAACTTCAGTCTCCCGACCACGCCACCAAGGGGACGGCCGGAAGTGAGCGGTGGCGTGGGACTGAAGAGTCCCAGGTTCGAGTCACGGCTCTGCTATAAGTCATAGGGGTCAACCTGAGCAAACCCCTTCGTGGCCTTGTGCCTCGGTTTCTTCCTCTGGAAAATGAGGGGTTACCTCCTCCGTAAAGGCTCTTAAAGGGGCATGACTAACTATTAAAAAGGGGAGACGTTCACAGAAAGATCTGCGTGGCCGATGTCCTCCGACACTTTGGCGACTTGCCCAGAGCCCCTTTCTTTAAAGGTCGGATTTTCTCCCCCCTCTCTCCCCGCCCAGCGGGTCCCCCTGAGGTCAGACTGCCGAGTTTGGGACGTCACCGTCCTCTCCATGACGACAGGTGGTGATGTCACAGAGGTCGGTGGCTGGGAGCGGTAACCCAATGGAGCCAAAGATGACTAGTAATCAGCGCTCTCCCCACCTGGTTAAGCAGGTGGCGAGACTATGGGCGGGTCACTCTAGGCTCGAAACCAGGGACTTTCTCCTATGCTGGGCTAGGGCCCCCCTTGTCGCGGAGCTTGTCTGTACCTGGATCACTCTCATGTTGAGTCCCGTCTCCTGGGCCAGCTGCTCCCGGATGTGCCTGGTAGGTTTGGGGGTGGCCGCGAAGGCGGCTTTGAGCGTCTCCAGTTGCTTGGCTTTTATGGTCGTCCGGGGTCCCCTCCGTTTGGTGCCCGAGTTCTGCTCCTCGTTCTCGTTGTTGGCGGTCTCTTTGTCCGAGGAGGTGGAGTTGTCGGTTTCCTTGGGATCATCCTGCATGGGGTCCGGGAGGTCCGGGGACAAACTTCGGTCTGTACAGGAGGACACTGCAAGGGAGAGACAGAGGGAGATGGGGGGACTCCGGACAGAGGTGGGACCGACCCTCGCCCCCACTGTCCCGCCCAGGCAGGGGGGCTTTCTGGGAACCAGGGGAAGGGGAGGGGTTGACCTTCTTTGGAGGCCAGACCCCCCTAACTCCTTGCGCTAATCTAACACGATTCACTCCCTCACCAGTGAACACCACCCAGAGTTAATGAGGGGGCTGAATCAGCAGCAAAATGGGCTCCCCGCTCTGTGTGGCAACAGGGATGCGCAGCCACCCCCAGCCTTTTCTGTCCCTGGAGCAGGCAGAGGGTGTGACTCCGGTGTGAAACCTCTGGCTCCGGTGGCGTCGCATCGGATTGATGCCAGGTGGGACTGGATCCGGATGGCAGATTTGTAACCCATTGGCACCGAGGGGGCTGTCCCGCCCCCTGCCAGCGAGTGCTGACAGGAGACAGAGCGCAGAGGAAGGGGGTGGGGGGAGCCCAGGGCCAGGCCTAGGCCGCGGTGTGAGCGAGGGCCCGATCCCGCCGCCCCGAGGCAGAGACAACTTCCTAGGAAGTCACCCGGGCGTTGACGGATCGGGCCCACGACGCCTGCTCCTGTGTGTGTGACTAGCCTGTTATGTAGACACAGGCCACCACGAGACACACTCACAACAGACTAAGAGAGCCGGGGACTCGGGCTATGAAACCCATTGCGTCTTCGGGGGGCTCTGGCGCCATAGCGTGAAAGAAAGAAAGGACCATCGGAGGGTCTGTGTGGGGTTCTAGGGGGAAGGAAGGACCATAGGAGGGTGTGGGGGGTTAGGGGGAACGAAGGACCATCGAAGGGTGTGGGGAAGGTTTTAGGGGGAAGGAAGACCATCGGAGAGTCCGTGGGGGGTTCCAGAGGGAAGGAAGGACCATCTGTGGGCGGTTGTAGGGAGAAGGAAGGGCCATCAGAGAGTCTGTGGGGGGCTTAAGGGGAAGGAAGGACCATCGGAGGGTTGTGTAGGGCTCTAGGGGGAAGGAAGGACCATGGGAGGGTTTGTGAGGGGTTCTAGGGGGATGGAAAGACCATCGGAGGGGTTGTGGGGGTTCTAGGGCGAAGGAAGGACGTTTCTCAGGACAGGGAGAAGGTGAAGGCCTCGTACGGTGTTAGCCCCACGCCAGTGAAGGGATCGCTCCCCTGAGCGAGGGGGAAGCCAGGGGCCTCGTCTCTTCGCACAGAAGGAAGCGGGGAAGAAATCCCCGGCCATGGGGCTGGGGGCTGGAGTTAAGCTCCCAGAGGGCGGGTGGAGTTTAGGGGAAGGTAATTTTCGGAGCCCAAATCAAACAGGAACCCGGAAAAACACCTGCCCCCGCCACAAATCGCCGCATCCCCCTTCCCCGGTCTGGTCCCAGGTTCCCAGCTGGGTCTGTCGATGCAATTGACAGCGCCGGCTTTTCCTCAGCCCCTGCTCAATGTGCGCCCTGGATTTTTTTAAAATGGAAACATCTCTTCGTTTTCCCCTTCCAATCCCGGCTCTAACCCGGCACCCGCCGCCCCCTTCCCACCCCCACACTTCTCTACTTTCCCTCCGCCCTCTCCGCACCGCAAATCTTTCGAGAAATAGGGGAACAACAGAAAAAAACCGTGGGGGGGGGACCAGATGTATGGATAAAGATCGAAAATAATACATCGGTAAAGGACCCAACCCTCCCCAAACACACCCGCGCTTGTGGGTATCCGACAGCGGTGTGTGTGTGTGTGTGTGTGTGTGTATGTATGTGTGTGTGTGTGTGTTGGAACAAGGAACTAAAATCCGCCCCCCCCACGATGCTTTTTGAATTCACACCTAGGCTAGGCCCAAGGTTCCACATCGGATTAGAGGCTGGCCTAGTCGCTGGCCTCTCCCTACCTGAGTTGAGGCTCCCTTCCTTTAAACTGGGCGAGCTCAAATAGTCCTCTTTGCAAACAAACTTGTTTTCGTCGATGATATAAAGTTCCTCTCCCGTGGAGAGCTGCTTGTTGCAAACCATGCACGTGAAACAGTTCAGGTGAAAGACTTTGCTGCGGGCTTTCCGGACGAGGTCGCTTGGAGAGATGCCTTGGGCGCAGCCGGCGCATTTGGTCCCGAAGCGCCTGCGAACGGAGCGAGAGACAGAGGGAGACGGGAGGGAAAGAAATACCCGGGGGCGTAGCGGGTCCCCGAATCTGCAGGCGCGTGGGTGGCGGGGGGCGAGTGATGAGGCCGGCCAAGCAATTGCCTGGGTTGCCACCGTGAAAGGCCAGCGGCTTTGGTCGCCAGCAAAATGCGTGCGCAAAAGGATTCCTCCCGTGGCGAGCAAAAACGCGTCTGGAGCCGCCCAAGAGAGGACGTGCATTTACCCAGCGCCCAGTGCCCTTGTTTGACTCCACACCAATGGACACCCCCTCGCCCCCAGTGTAATCGGTCTGTTTCCAGGGGACATATTCGGGGGGGTCCTGGGTTTGTTTGGCCCCGACCCCTGCTCAACTCGGTTGTGCTCAGACACGGCGCGGAGGAAGGGGGAAAAACCCTTCTCTGTGGGGCGCCAAAGTTGGGGGGAGAAGGGGCAAATTGAGGGGCAGACGGGGCGCTCCGAATCAGGCGAGGGAAGTGGAGCGGGTTGTTCTAAAGGCGCGTGGGATGCGGCCGGGCCGCTTTAAGGAGCAAGCCCGATTCGGTGTCAAGAAATAACCCCCCGCTTCGGTTGTGTGGGATGGACGGAGCGGTTTTGACACCCGCGCTGTTGCCACCAGAAAGCGGCAGCGCGTTGGCATCGGGGACCAGTGATTTCCCCGCACAGTCATAGGTCTGAGGAAGAGCCGTGGTCTCTGCAAGGCGGTCACCTTCCGGTTAGGGTCTAACCAGGACTCTGTGGCTGTTCGAGGGGTGGGTAGCTCCAAAAGAGACACCCAGAGGGTTGCTTATTTCATTCCAAAAATGAGCGGGGAGAGGGGATGTGAGGGGGCCTAAAAATGGTCTCCCCATAAAACAGCCCTCACACCAGTGCTGAAAATCGGTTTGTTTCGATCCCCTTTTATTCTGCAGGCCAGCCCCCTCCCCCGATTGATTGATGTATTAATTTATTTATTTATTAATTATTTATTATTATTATTTTATTATTACTATTATTTTGCATTGCAGAAAGGGAATATTTCTCCTCGGGAATGATCAATGTCAAGCAACAGAATCGTATCTTTTTCAAAGCCGGTGATTTAGTTTCCACGCTGGGGCGTCGATTCGGGCTCCCTGGAGGTTTGAGGGCACTGGTGGAAGTGGGGTGGACGATGGGGGAGAAGGGGACGAACACGACGGTGGGTTTCCCTCCCGTGTCTAAACACAACCCCTGACCGAGTTTCCATGACGTTGATGTAGTGAAGGCATTAGAAGTCATAAGTCATTTTGGGGGTCTTATCCTGGAGTATAATTGGCTCATCTGCCCCTTATCAAAAATCATTAAAGGCATTTAAGGAGGTGCAGCGGGAGGGGCGCTGACTGCGGAGCGGCCATTAAGAGGAGTTTACATGTGTAAAGGCGAGCGTGACACTTAACCTATTCAAATTCACCTTCATTAGGGCCTACAGGACTAGGAAACCCGCCGCTCCGTATTCATCAGCACCGGAGCTTTTTCGCCCTTTTAGCTAAACAAATGCCCCCATTTACCTCAATTACAGCCGGAAACAAAAGGCCAGGCGATATTTAGGGCGATTTTACATTTTCAATGAGTTCGTTTGTTGATTTAAAAGACAAGGGGGTGGGGGACGGGACAAGTTTGCTCTGGGCAGGCACCGCTAATTAGACCACAAAGGCCTGCTCCGAACCCTTGCTAGGAACGTGGGTGTGCTTTGGAGAATCCCCGAGTCAGGCTGGGAAGTTGGGGCAATGGAGTTTGGGATCCCCCCGTCCCCTCTGTTCCGCTCTCTGCACTTTAGTGCTGACTTATGCGCTGCCTTCCCGCAACACAAGCCGCTTGGCTTTTTAAAGCCTTGGAAAATCAGTTTTCTGCTGAGAAAAGTTGGATTCTCCACTCCGGAATGTTTGGGGTTTTTTTGTAAAGTAACCTACAAAAGCGGCCCCTCTAGCCTGGCGTGTTCACACGCCGTGCCCTCTCGCCATATACCTACCTTCAAGACACTCGAATCGGATTATAGAGCGGACAAGGAGCCCGGAGTTGCCCCCCCTCCGTCCCAGATCTAGGATCTTCCCTTCTGGCCAGAAAACTCGGCGGAATAGCGCAAAAAGAGGAAATTGACCAGAGGTGCAACGCATTTTAAAAATCGCGGAGCCCGATCTAGCGTGCGGAGAATAAATGGATGCCCCCCTCTAGGAATATATAGGGTTCCTTGGGGGAGATCGGAGGGGCATATAGATCTGACCCCTTTTGCAGCGCCGGGAGTGCACCGCGACCGATGGAGCAGACCCCAGCAATGTGCCAACGACAAAGCGCTCTCCGCTCCGTGGCTAGGAAGCGAGGCCGGGCACGGACCCAGGGTAGCCCCGCGGGGCTAGGCACGCAGGCGGGGGGAAGGGGGTCCGCCTCTTCCTGGCGGGACTTACCTGAAAAAGTCGTTTTTGCAATACAGCTTCCCTTCCCGGGAGAAGCATTTCTCCGTCAGGTTACACTTGCATTCGCAGCACTGGACGCATTTGATGTGCCAAGCCCTGTCCAGCACGTTCAGCAGAAACCGGTCCAAAATGGGCCGCTCGCAGCCCGCACAATGCACCATCATGACCTCCGCAGGGGCCGGCGAGGCCGGCGAAACGAAGCCGAGGGCGACCGCCCCCCGCCTCTCCGCCGCCGAAAGCGATCGCAAGGAGGTGGCGGGGGGGTGAAACCGGAGGGCAACACCGGCTGCTTCTCGCCGCCTTCTCCCGGGCGGCCGGAGGGGAGGCAAAACAGTGTCGCGGGGACTTTCCAGGCCCCCTCCGCGGAGGCAGACGCCTCTCTGCCCCCACGGCCGCCCCCCCCGCGCACACCTCTCCCAGCAGGTTCAAGGAGGGGGAAGCCAAGCAAAGATATCCTGATGGGGTGGCTTTCTCGGGGCCTTTCAATTTAGCAGCATCCCGGCCCGGAGCCGCATCCGCGCCTCTGTGCACGCAGCCGGTCCACGGAAGGGATTAAGAATAACCCATAATAATCATCACAATCGCCATCCAAAAAGCCCGGCGCCCCGTGTTCCTACGCGCAGGTGGCTGGTTGGGACTTTTCTCCACTTTCACGCTGTTCCCATCTTCAGCTTTGTCTCCCGGTTTAGTAATTCGCGCATCCTTATTCAGATTTGGTGACGTCCCGCGGCACGTCGAGGGGCCGGGGGCCAATGAGAAGGCGGTGGCCATGGCAACCTCTTAATTTATAGCATATCTAAATTGGCTCCAGCCTCGCGCTTGGCACAGAGGGAAAAAAACAAGGCACCACTATTGTTGAGTAGTAGGTTTTACCTGGTGCGGGGCCTAAGTAAGTATTTACCTTTATTCTGTTTGCAGGGATGGGCGGGTGCCGCTCTAGGTTTATTTATTTTTTTTGCGGTGGAGAGCGGGGTTTAATATTTGATCTTTCTCTTCTTGGGGCGCTGGGGGGGCGGGAATGAGACCTGGGGAGGCGAGTGCACCTGCAAACCATGCTCTGGTTCGCCTGTGTCAACAGAAAGCAGCTAATGGCCTCTTTGCATAAGCAGAAAAGGTGGAAATTCTCTCTCTATGGTCAAGTGATCTCCATGAAGCCAAATAAAAAAAAAAAGAGACAAGCCAAAGGACCCCGATCTAGGGGGTGTTTAGACCACTGGTATGCTGAGGGGTTGCCCCCCCAGGAGAAAGCAGATTCAGACAATGTCTTGGGATGAAGTTATCGGTTCTGTACTTCTCAGATATGAAGGTAATCGACCCCCTGTCGAGCTAGTTGGCCTTTGTTATACAGATTTTTGGGGGAAGGCATTTTCTTTAAAAAAAGATTTACTGTGAGCCATTGACAACGTCTTTAAAACCAGAGTCAACATGAGAATGGAGGGGGGCGAATCAGGAAAGCGACACCCCCTTTGGAAAGAGAGAGCCTTGCCGTGCCTGTGCTGTTGTATATGATTTTTCTCTTTAATTTCAGGTCCAGCGGACTTTTAAATTACCCAGTCACCTTGTGCGCGAGGTGATGGCTGGAATGAATTAACCTTTGTAAAGAAATGTTCTAGAGCTGAAAATGTGTCTGAGTTAAAATAAAAGTTGTTGTCTTAAACTCTTACTCTGGGA
>ML677361.1:299676-715457 GCA_007922305.1 Dermatemys mawii
TCTTTCTTTCTTTCTTTCTTTCTTTCTTTCTTTCTTTCTTTCTTTCTCAAATGACACACAAAAACGGAGTGAAACGATTTCCCCCCTCTCCTTTCCTGTCTCTCTCTGTGTCTTCCAGACCCCCCAACCTAACTACCCAAATCATTCTTTCACGCGCAGGCAGGCGTTCATCAATGTACCCTGATTTTAAAGCAACACAATTAAACAAGTAGCTCACGTGGGCCGGCTGGACTCGTTTGCATTGCGGGGGCAGAATTAACGAGAGAGAGAGGAAAAGAAAGTTTAAATTCATTTGAAATGTCACGTTCATTTTGGATCGCGAATTGAAGCCCCCAACCGCGGGGAAAGCTCAGCAGTCCCAGCACACGCTGACGATTTGCAACACAGCTTGGCAGGGGTCGTCCTGATCTAGTCAGACCTGGCCTCCGAGGGGTTGGCCAGTGATCTGGCTCTTGCAAGCCGGACAGTTGGGAGACAAGACAATCCAATGTAATAGGCAGATAGGACTTCAATGCTATTCATTGCCTAGCCGGCCGCCCTTTGCTGGAGCGGTGCCGGTTACCCCTCTCCGGAGCTTCAGTGAGAGAGGCGAGAGAAACCAGGCGCTCATCCCCCAGGGATCAACAGCCCGGTTCTGTTCAGAGCTGGCGAGCGAACTCCCAGCCGGGGCAGCAGCGATCAGACCAGAACAGAAGCGAAGTGCAGCGAGGGTCTGAGCAAAGCCGGAGACTTCAAAGTTCCCGGACTTCCCACTAAACTAACGAGCTCGGATCATTTCTCTGCAGCAGCGCCCCAGTGGTGTCTGGATTTTGGGGGGGTCTCTCTCTCTCACACTCACTTTTCTCTCAAACCGCCCCCCTCCCCAGGCCAGGCGACCTGCATTTTTGCAAGACAGGAGCTTTCCTCGGAAAGCCCCCCCCCCCCCCAAAAAAAAACTCGCCATCTTTCAGCGCTCCCCCAGCTGGGGGGAACGGAGCGACCCCTCCCAGAATTCAGACTAAAAGTTGCTTTGGGTCATTTCCTTAAGGCGAGAGGGGGCGAGGGCGGGGCGGGTCAGGAGGCGAATGGAGCTGGGGGAGTCACGCTCGGGTGCCCCCCCCCCCGCTACCAATGCCCAGTGCGATCGGTTCTGGACAAAATACCAGCAACCACTTTTCCGATGCGGGCCAAAGAGCCCCCTCTCCCACTCCACCCTCCACTCTTCTCCCCCTTATTCATTATCTGGGACGAGCGGGGAACACCGGCCCGAGCGCGGATTCCCCACGGCTCCCAGTGGGCTTGGGTCCCGCATAGGCCCCAACCCCCAGCTCACCCCCATAAACGAATGGCTACAGAGTTCTCTCCCCTGGTGCCTGCAGGCCTCCTCCCTGTAAACCTGCCATTGCATGGGGTGGGGGGATGTAGTGAGGAGGCAGAGTTAACTAGCCTCCCCTCCTCTGTGCCTCTCTCCTTCGCCTCCCTCCTGCTACGTTCATTCCTAGGCTCGCTGCTGCGGGGAACGGCCGGCTCCAAGCCCCGCTTAGAACCGTGCGACAGTGTGGACGGGAACCAAATCCGAACACGTCGGCAAACCTGCTCCTCTCGGCTCGCAGCCGCCAGTCCCTGCGCATCTATATTTAAGGGCAAACCTCTCCGGCTGCTCCTTTTGAGCGCTGGAGCGTGGCCCGAACGATCCCTGCCGGGCGCCTCGGCGCCTCTCCTGCACTAATTCACCCAGCAGCTGGTGAATAAATGTTTGCTAAGATAGCTTCGCCGCTCGCCTTTCCAAGGGAGGCTTTAGCAACATTTGCTCCGTTAGAGACTCAAGACTAAAAAAACAGGAGTAAGAGGCTGTAAAAACAACCCCTCGTCTCCCGCAGGCTCTCCGCTCCCTTCCTGGGAGCCTTCCAATCTTGCTACAACCTCAGCTAAGCACCCCCTCTTCCCTGACACCCCAACCGGGGTTCAGAGATGGAGGGGAGTTCTGGGGACCCCCTACTAGGCTATTTATAAGTCAACTAGCGGTAACATTTCAAACCAGGGTCTGATCTCAGTTACAACGAGGAATAAAGCTACTGCAGATTTACGCCAGATTCAAATGAGCTCAGAACTGGTCCCTCTAGGCTGAAATCAGAATTTACACCGTCTCTTATGGTGCTGATGATCCAGGAATTTCCACAGTTTGTAAGGGAGGGGACTAGCTCTCCCTTTGGGTAAGTGAATTCAGCATCAATAGATCTGAATAGAGATGAACTTATTAAGACCAGATGTGAATTTGGCCCAATCAAAGACACCACAGGCTCGACC
Organism: Dermatemys mawii; assembly: GCA_007922305.1. NCBI lineage: Eukaryota > Metazoa > Chordata > Testudines > Dermatemydidae > Dermatemys > Dermatemys mawii. Next base: position 301,963 of record ML677361.1, read on the forward strand.
CAAAGCCCACGGGAATCAATGAAAAGTCTCTCATTGCCCTCAAAGAGCTTTGGATCCAGCCTTACAGGAAGGATGGGCCCAATCCTGCAAACCCATATTTACACAAGTGGTCCTTCCCTGGGCAAGTAGTTCCAATGAAATGGCTAGGACCACTCACCCAAGTAAGATAATGTAGGTGAGTCGCAATTAGCAGGATTGGGCCTTTAAGGTGTATTTTAGTGTAACGTTATAAAATATGGTATTCTCAGTGCAATGAGACACTGAGAATACCATACACACACACAGAGAGAGAGAGAGAGACAGAGACAGAGACAGAGACAGAGACAGAGAGAGGGAGAGCATGTTGACTGTACAAGGCAGATAACTAGATGAGCCCTTATAGGCTGCATGGCCTCCTTCAGTCCTGAACTATTAAGATGGGCCAGATTCTTCAAACCCATGTTCATATGAATGGTTCCAATTCTCACAATACAAGAGTCATTTAATGGCAACATTTAGTTCTCACCATGTCTTCAACATATAAGAGTAGGACAGTATTCAAGGCGATGAGCAACATGAATAAAGACTATTCAAATGAGCAAGGGCTTGTAGGACCAAGTCCTGAGTTGTCATATTACTGTCAGCAAAGGACACTGTGGTCAGCTTCCTATAGGGCAGCGGTGTCCCACAGAAATTCAATGCTAGCCACACTCGTGGTTTTGAATTTTTCTTATTAGCCACATGTATTAGCCACAATTCAATAACTTATTAGCCACACATGGCTAGTGGTGAATGTATTGGACACCTTTGCTATAAGGGCTCATCTAAACCAGATGAGTAGATTTACATCAAAAACCTGATCCCTCTCTTAGTATCAAAAGACTTTATAGACACACAGAAGCCTCAATCCAAAATAAAATGTGAGACAACACTTCTCCACAAGTAAACTGGCATGAGAAAACAAGAGAGCCCTTTAAATCCTGGGTCAGAACTTGCCCCTTTAAGTCAATTGGATTTTTGCCATTACATTGGATGGGAGCAAATTCAAGCCCTTTGGAGGCCTGCTACTTCTGTTGACTTCAATGGGGGCTGCTTGGGCATAGCTGAGAGTGGAAGCTGGTTCTTGCTGTAAGTTTCTTTGTGACACTGAATAATAGAATGGTAAAGAATTAACAATTGGGAAGTGAGGGTTTGCAGTCCCAATCTTCTCAATCTCTCAATGTGGAGCTTTTTCCATGCCTCTAATTATTCTCATTGACTGTCTCTGAACCCAGGAGCTGCCTAATTGTTTCTGTCTGTCTGCAGACTCAGGAAAACAGCGCCCGCTTGGTTTGTATTCAGAATTTATTTTTTTCAGAGCCATATGGGATAAAAACTAATTGTTTCAGGGAAATGAAAACTCTGCTGCTACAGAAACCAGTGGGGCTAGTGGAGAAATCCAGGTCTGGTGTGTGGAACAGGTGTATCGTTGAGTCTGATTCAATCTGACATCTGGCTGTCTCCAAAGCATTGCTCTGTGGGCTGCAAATGTATATGAACATTAGTATGCATTGGCACAATATGGATCTATTATACCAAATGCTTATGAGAGCGAGGTGCTGCATAGGATCAGCTGCTGCTGCTTAAACCTCAGAATGTCAATAGATTAATAGATTCCAAGGCCAGAAGGGACCAGTATGATCACCTAGGTTGGCATCCACAGAACCTCACCCAATAATTTCTGCATCAAGCCCATAAATTCTGTGGGAGCTATAGTTATATTTTAGAAAGATATCCAGTGTTGACTTAAAGATTGCACATGCTGGAGAATCCACCATCCCTAGGTAAATTGTTGCAATGGTTACCCTCACTGTTTTAAAAACATTGTACCTTCTTTCCAGCGTCCATTTGTCTAGCTTCTGCATCTAACCATTCTACTTTTTTTCTTGCTAGATTAAAGAGCTGTCTTTTCTCAGACAAATGTTTAAACCATCCCTTTAAAGAAGAGATTATGAAAAAGAAAGGGAAGAATCTATATTCTGGAATCATGGAGTCCGAATGTCATTGTATAAAAAAGTTAGATTAAAAAATCTATTTGTAAATTAAATAAAAAAAACTATTTGTAAATTACAATGGTGGGTGGAAATATCTAGAGCTCGGTGGTTTCAGCATCCTTTGACAATAGCTTTACAGGATAGCTAAGGTACTTGTTTCAGAAAAATTGGTAACTATTTTTGTTGCAAGGGCTGAGAATTCATAAAGTAGTAATTTGGTTTCTATAGAGTTTCCTTCCAAAACAGGACAAAGTATTTCATTTGTTATAACACAGAAATCAGAACTTCTTAAGTTAAAAAAAATCAAATACATTTCATCAAAGTTCCTAAGAGTAACTAAATAAATATGTTCAGGACATGGAGGAGAAACATAAAATTAATCATGCCCACTGTTGCTCCTAATGATGTAACTGACAAAAATGCTGCTAATGGGCTGGGATCAGGCCCAGAATTTCCCCAGATAAAGTGTTTTTTAATTCCAATCCACAAGTGGGAATAAAGTTTGTCTCTCATTTTCTTCCAGCACTGGTACATACATAGAACCAGACATATCCCTCACCTCACTGCATTCTTTTAGCAAGGAGAAATGGCACGGGGAGGTTGCCATAATCAGAAAGATGGTTATGTCTGATCCACAATTCATGGTGAAATCAGTGGGACTTTTAAGTGTAGATTTATGACAGGATTAAGCTCCGGGTAAAGAATTGTACCTACTCACTCAACATACCTGCTCCCTGTGTATCTTTGAGCCTATCTAGACATGGCTTCCATCAGCATACAATTTGACACCATCACAATTTTCCTATCAGGCAGAGTAGCTCAAACTCCATTGCACAGTTCAGGGAATGGAGGCAGAGAGAGAGAGAGAGAGATACACACCAAGTGACTTTGTTTTGCTGCTGTTTGTGGGATCCTATTATCTGTGAGCATGTTAGGGTGACCAGATGTCCTGATTTGATAGGGACAGTCCCAATTTTTGGGTCTTTTTCTTATATAGGTGCCTATTACCTTCCACCCCCGTCCCAATTTTTCACATTTGCTGTCTGGTCACCTTAGAACAGTGGTTCCCATACTTTAACAACCTGCAAACCCCTTTCACTAAAAAGTCAAGTCTCGCGAACCCCCTCCTAAAAATGAATATTTCCAGGGATTTTCTCCTTTACCTGAATATAAATTATAAAAGCAGTGATCTTGGAAATATAAACTTTGTTTGTATGACATGCGTATTACACACTATTTATTATTAATTATTATTGATCATTATAGTATTTTTATTACATTATGAAAACAGCAACACTCTTCCAAGATCTCACTTTTGTAGCTTGTAGCACTTTGAATAAGCCTGTTATAAGACAAGACTCCTATGTTTCATCATGTTGTATCTGGTGTGAAATAGCATGAAGGTATTTAAGAAGCCAACTCAAAGAGCTCCTCCTAAACAAACATTCAGGGCTTGAGCAGTCCAGGCAAATAATGCACATTACAACAAAGCTTAAACTTGTTTTTCATAATAATTTAAAAAACAAGACTAGCTGCCTGTTTAATTTTAAAAACAGCAAAAAATATCCACCTCCCTTTCCATTTCTGATAAGGAGTCTTGAAGTTTAATCTCCTCAGTGTGATAGATAGGCTTGCTTTGCCCTGGTCTATACTTTGGAGTGGGGGGAAGTCAACTGAAGATACGCAAGTCGACGTATCTTAGGTTGACTTACTTCACATCCTCATGGCATGGGGTCAACTGCCACCGCTCCCCCCGTCACTCTGCTTCTACCTCTTGTCTTGGTGGCAGGAGTGGAAGGCAGAGCAATCAGGGATCGATTCATCATGTCTACATTAGACATGATAAATCGATCCCTGATAGATTGATCACTATCCAGCAGGTAGTGAAGCTGTACCCTTTGATCTGCTTAGCTCTTGGAAGTCCAGAGGCTCTGGGCTGCTGGCCCTGTGCTGCCTAGGGTCCCTAGGGACAGCTCTGCCCACCATTAGGGATTTTTTCCCCCCGAGAACCCCCTGTAACATTTCACAAACCCCCAAGGGTTCACAAAGCCCAGTGTGGGAACCTCTGCCCTAGAGCATGCATAGGACCACTGAGCATTCATGAAATTGCTTGTGGATTCCCAAAGTCTCCAATTGTTTTTAGCACAAATGATCAGAATATTCATCCAAACATCCCTCCCACAAAGTGGGATATTTGTCATTTGCCACTTGTTATTCATTAGTCCCTTGCTTAGAATGTTTCCAGCGATGTGACTTAAGTGACAAATAATGAACAGAGATGAGTGGAAGTAAACAGTGTGCAAGCAATCTATACACTGACATCCGTCTGTGTGAAGAACACGGAGGACAAATAAATTAGCAAAATTTAGGGTTGGTTTGTGAGGGATTTGCAAACAGAAGAAAGGTCAATAAGCAAAAATGTTATTTGTAGGGCATAATATGATGAGTCTCCAACACAGCCTGTCCCACCTCCTGACAAACACACAGAAGAAGCTGCTCTGCCCTTCATCCACAAAATTCCAGATAATTGCAGTATCTTTATTAGCACCAATTGTGAAAAGAGCAGGGAAAACCTGGCAATCAGGAATCAGCCCAACAAGGTTGCAGATTCCCCCCCAAACTTAGGGCCTGGTTTCGCTCCCTTTGAAATCAGCAACAAAACGCCAGAGGAATGGAAAGAAGGAATGAACCAGGGAGCGGCTGATGCTGATGCAGCTAGGTCAGTGCAAGGATGCTTCTGTTGACCGCGCTACCCTCGCTCAGGGAGGTGGTGTTCCTGCCTGGATGGGAACATCCCTCCTGCCGTAGGCTACAGCTACATGCCAGGGTTAGTGCGGCATAGCTGCGGCAGCGTGGCTGTACCAGGCTGTCCCTTGAGTGTACACGTCCCCTTTTTAGCTCTCTTGCACAAAGCCCTGTAGCTTGGGCTTTGGGCAGGGTGAGGGGGTAGCCTTTAGCTCTATAGCACTGTCCACAATCCTCGATCTGAACCTTGGAACGTCTCAGATGAGCGAGAACAACTGGAGAACCTCGTAGGGAATTTGGGCAGATGAGCCGAGAGAAAGGGGCAGGCTGGGTTTACTAATGAATGAGGGACCTGCATAGGTAAACGCGTCATCACAACAACTGACTGGGGGCTTGGCAGTCCTCAAGCCCACCAAGGAAAAGAGGCCAGAACTTTTGTGAAGCGTCTCTCCCGAAACCAAACCAGCTGCTGTCTGGACATTGGAGGCATGAAAACGAAGCTCAGAGACTATTGTTGATAGCAATGTAAAACCAAAGCTTAAAAAGAAATCAGTGTCTCCCCGCACTTCCCCTGATTCTCACAGCCTACTACTTCTCCTGTTGTAACACACAAGCCAAGCCACATACTTTTCATTGGCGATCAACTCATTACAATAGCACCTAGGAGCTCCAGTGAAGATCAAGGTCCCAGTGTAACTGGTGCTGAACATATTCATAGCAAGAGATCCCCTGTACCAACGAGTTTATGATCTAAATTGACCTGGGAAGTATTATTGTCCCCATTTTACAGATGGGAACTGAGGTCTACAGGGATGGAGGCCGCGGTTACGCAAGACGGTGGCAGAGGCAGGTGCTGAACCTCGCTTTCTGGATCGCTCAGCTAGTGTTTCAGTCACAAGACTGTTCTCTTTGAGCGCAAGACACGGCGTGAGTAACATGGCCCATAACTGTCTGCTGGTGAACTTCCGGCATGACCCATCAGCGCCACCTATTTCTGTCTCTCCATGGCTGTTCCCTTGGATCAAAATACTTTCTCCTGGGCTGACAGGAGACTGTAATAGGGGGCGCTCTGAGAGAGTCACCAGCGTAAACCACGCTATCCCCACCTGGCGTGAATAGCCTCTCCTTTTTGTGATGTTACGCTGAATCCCTGCCTGCCTTTCTATTCCCTTGCTCTGCTAACGTCATGGCAGAAATGCCCCTCATTTCTCCTCATCTCTGACAACGAGGAGAGGAAATGAACAAAGTTTATTTAGTATCATTCTTCCTCGGTGCTAGACACACCATGTACGAAATGCTTTCAAATAAGGGGGATGAATCACAGAACCACAGAAATTAGAGATGGAAACGACCTGTTAGGTCAGCTGGTCCATTTCTCTGCCAGTGCAGGATAGCTCCTGAGTACAGTATAGTCCCTAGGAGTCTGTCCAGTCAAACAACTGCAGCCAAAGGGCTTCAGCTAAGTCCTTTGTGGGACAATTCTATTCTGCAAGGGCAGATGATGTCATCATTACTCACCCTAGGGAGGAGTTACTTATTGGAGTAATCCTTCTGACATCACTGCAACTAGTCATGTGAGCAAGCACTCAGCAATGTGCATAAAGGTGGCACAATTTGACCCTCTGGGACACCGCTGTTAGCAAGTGTTTCTTGAAGCGCAGTGTTAAGTGACAGAGTAGCAGTCGTGCTAGTCTGTATCCGCAATAAGAATGAGGAGTCCTTGGGGCAACTTAGAGACCAACTGATTTAGTTGGAGCATAAGCTTTTGTGGGCTACAGCTCACTTCATCAGATGCATAGATTGGAACATACAGTAGGAAGATCTATATACACACAGAGAACATGGAAAGGTAGAAGTTGCCATACCAACTCTGAGGCCAATTAATTAAGATGAGCTATTATCAGCAGGAGAAAAAACATTTTTGTAGTGATAATCAAGATGGCCCATTTCAGACAGTTGACAAGAAGGTGTGAGGATGCTTAACATGTGTAAATAGATTCAATTTGTATAATGTAACGTATTATGCTAAATGCTGCCCTGGATGTCATTGAATGAAGCCAACAGAGTTTCATCTTGCTTGCATGGACACCATTGTGCTTCATTTCATATCATTCACCCTAGTTACAATCACCCTCTTTGGACCACTCTAAACAGTTCTCCTCTTATGGTAGTGTTTATGGACCTGATCCAAAGCCCCTGGAAGACAACAGCATCAAGCTTTGACTCAGGGCCTGTATCCTTGTACCATGGGTTCTTCCACTGTAAAAGACCATCCTGCAAACTGCCTTTTAAAACGTATCCAAATGTGGAGGGGGATAAGAAGAGACAGGACAAAACCCTCACCTTTCCAAGCTTGGTTCCTAAAGTTAAACATCTAACTCCAGATACAGGCACTTAAACAAACAGCCCGTTTCGCAGAGGAGCTGAGCAATTGCAGTGCCCACTGAAAGCCATGTGTGACAGAATATACCTGTAGTCACACCCCCATACACTGTTGTACTGCACAACCTATGCCTTGGGAGGTACCACTGAAAACTCAATTTGCTGATTAATAACGTCACAGCACAATGCAGATAACAGCATTGTAGGGGAAGTTATAAACAAGCCAAAGTTGGTATGTTTTCCAGAGAAGTCTGGGGAGCGGCCAAACCAGTTCCTCAGAGACAAAGGGCAAGCTGACACCTTAGCCAGGTGTAAACAGGGCAGACAGACCATTACCTACTAAGTGGCCATTCTTTGGCAGATAAAGAGGCAGGGCAAAACCCTCCAAACTCCATCATAGGCTCTGTCTACACTAGCGTTGTTATTGGTAAAACTTTTGTTGGGCAGGGGAGTGAAAAAACCACCCCCTTGACGGACATGAGTTTCACTGACAAAATATGTCTGTGTGGACAGCACCATGTTGGTGTGAGACGCTTTCCTGGTAACATTGCTACCGCCACTTTTTGGGGGTGGTTTAATTATTCTGGCAGGAGCGTTCCCTCCCGTCGGCGTAGAGCGGCTCCACAGGAGACCTTACAGCGGTATAGCCATGCCTCTGTGAGGTTCATAGAGCAGACGTAGCCAAAGGAAGCAGCCGTTGAACTCTGGGGAAGGAGTCTTGACCAAAAGAATATAGTCAGTCGGACAGCTGAGTGCATGTGGGGAGAACACTTTGCTTTGAATCTAAAGTGGTTTGTTAAGTTAGGCACCAGTTGCATTTTATCTTTATTTTTCCTGTAACTGTTTCTGACTTTTCTGCCTCATGACTTGTGCTCCCTTGAAATCTCTCTGCAGATAATAAACTTGGTTTTATTGTTTTATCGAATCCAGTGTGTTCAATTCAACCGTCCGGGTAACTCCATTTGGGGTAACAAGAGGGGTGAAAGTGAGGCGGTACGGGCCAGTCCGGTGTACTGGTAAGAAGCTGGTACCGGCCCCTAGCAGCTCACATTAAAGCGCTGCCGAGGCAGGGAGCAAAGAGGAGCAGCTGCTGGAGCCCCGGGCAGTGCGGATGGGTTGGCTGGGGGGATGCTGACCCCTTAAATTCCCTTAAAGGAATAACAGACTCAATGCATTTGTCTTGCCCAGGAGAGGGCACAGGACATACATTGTGGCGGAGGGGGAGGAGGGACTGGGAGTGTGTTGTGTTCACCCCATGGTAAACTTTGAGGCTGGTAAGAACCAGGGTGGGGCTGGCTGGCTACCACACATGCACACAGCTGGGAATGACCTTCACGCTGGAGACTGGGAGCAGAGCAGGTTGGAAGCTACAGCTGCAAGGCATTGTAACGGGCCCCCTGGGTTAGAGGGCTGGGGCAACACAGCTACTCACTGTACCCTAGTACGTCACACCGGGACATGGGTTTAGATGCTTAGTGCTCAATCCTGAAGGGTGCTGAGTATTCTGACCCCAATGCAGCAATGCACGGGCTTCAGGCACCTGACTAATTCCATTGAATGGGGCTCCTCAGCCACTTACCGGAAAGTACCTGCTCCAGCGCTGAGCTGGCTTAGAGCCAGAACGCTCAGCGTTTGGCAGGATTGGGCGCTTCATGGAAGGAAAGAACCCAACCAGCTTTGAAAATGGTGGTTTCAGTGCACCATTGTTATACGGTCCGTCAGTGGGTCAGACACTGGAATGGGACTCTGGGATGTGTCCTCTTCTTGGCCGCCAACCTCCTGGGTGATCTTCGGCTCGTCCCTCTCCTCACTCCGCCTGTACCTCCTTCCACCTGCTCTCGGCCTTATCTAGTCAGACTGTACGTTTCTCAGGGCAAGAGCACCTCGCTCTATGTTTTTGCACAGCTCCTAGCATGGGCTCATTTGGGGCTTCTAGGCAAATACCAAATAATTAATTATAATGAAATTATTAATTAAACATTTAGAGCCAGACCCTCAGCTGACGAGAGCCATTCGCTGAACTCAGGGGGTTTTGGCGCTTTCCCTCAGCGGAACACCCGGCCGCTGGCCATCCGAAAAAAATAAAAATAAAAATGCACTCAACTATTTCACCCACAAAATCGTGAGTTCCTTTGAAAACGGCCTCTAAGGCCTTTTGTTCTGAATGGAAAATGTAATTGCATATTGCAAAGTGAAGCAAGTTCGAAGGAGCTGAGGAGGGGGCACGTGAACAAGGGGAAGCCAGCAACACTCGTCCCATGGAAAATTCCTCCTCTCACCTCCACTCAACTATCAGAGAGTTAGTGAAGAGGACGAAGAAGTGTGTGCAGGGGGGGAAGAGAGACAAAATAACGTCTGTTCACATACAAGTCAATTAAAGTTCGAAGGAACCTCCAGTCTGAAAGTTCATAGCTGAATACAGAGTCTTGGCCATATTAACTTTCTCCATGCAAGTTTCTGTGAAACCTCTTTTTTTGTGGAGGTCTGGCATTTCTAATTCACAGGCGAGGAGAGAGAATGCCTCTCTCTCCCAGATCCAGCATTGCTGGCGATTCAACATCACTGCGGACGCTCGGCTAGAAATGGCGGGTCAAAAACCAAAACCAACCCCACCACCCGCAACAAAAACCAACCTTTCGGGGAGGTGGCCATTTTAAAGAGACAGCATCACAAAGTTCCAACCCCGACCTGCAACCTCTCACCTGCCCGCTTAAGTCAGGGAGGGTGTAGTTATAACATCCAAGGCCCAATCCAACCCATTCCTCTTGAAGTCGAAGGCAAGACTCCCATTGACTTTGATGGAAGCAAGATTGGCCCCCTCTGACTTTAGTCCTTCTAGATGATCTCGATTCTACCGGGTCTCATTCTGAGCGATGTCAGAGAAGGGAGGAGGCATATTTGGCAGAAGAGCTTAGCTAGGGAAGGGGAGGATTGTGGGAAAGAGAGAGAGAGAGAGAAGAGCAAACACAGGTCCATTAATCTGCAGTTAGTCTGCCTTTTCTGTTAGGGAGATGAACTTGAGGAGTTAATTAAGCCACAGCCTGTAAAACCAGTTTATTTGCATAGCAAACTCCTGGGCCAGTGTGCTGAGAGCAAGCCTGTACGTGCAGACAATTCTAGGGAAATTACAGCCTCATTAATATGCTAATTGGGTTGCAGGCCTGGAACGAGTTTTGGGTTTGTGGTGCTTGGGGGTGGTGGGTGTTTGGTTGCCTAGCAACCCTTTTCTCCAGGTAACCCTTCTCTGGCTTGCCCTTGATATCCCCAAAGGATTGCGCCACGGAAAAGAGGTACGCAGGAAAAGCAGCATTCTGTTGTCACAGTACAGTGAGCAAAGTAAAAGGCAACCACACCGAGGCCAGGGCACGTGACCGCGTGAGCACACACACACACACACACACACAGAGCATTCTGTACGCACAAGTATGCATGAGACTGCTATGCTGGCCTGTAGCTGCCAACACACAGCTCTGTCTCTGCCAGCCGCTCGCCCTGAACAAGCCAGGCTTCAAGGGTCTCCATCCTACTGCCCTATTCGCCCAGTTGCATCATATTTTATAGTTGCTTCCTCTGTATTTGCCCTGTTTCGCCATCCTCTCCCCTTCCCTAGGAGAGGGAACGGTCCTTTTCCCCGCAACTCCTGCTCTCACCCCATCATTCCTGCACACACGCGTCTCGGCCCAGCTCTGCCATCTGACTTGGATCACACTGCCCGGCGCTGAAGGCCATCCTCTCGTCTGTCTCGCCCACTGTCCTGCAGCCCACTGGTCGTGAGCCCCAGAGGCTATGAATGCATTATGGCTCCAGCTATGGAGCCGTAACTCTTTTCCTACTTATGTGAGGGCTACTCTATTGGGACTAGGACCTCCGGAGGTAAGAGCAGCTCCAGCTTTAGTTAAACCGCCAGGCTTCCTCTGAATGGGCTGTAACAGATTCGTACCTTGAGGCCCAACGCAGGACTTCTAACGCTCACTCAGCACTGGGTTATACCAGCCCTTTCCCAGGGCAGTCCGGCTCCCACCCATTTTTGCCCTAACTCTTGTTAACAGCTCCCACGTGGATGGCCTCCAAGACCTCGAACGAGGGGGAACCATGACACATCTCACGCACAAAGACTTCCTTTCTGGAAAGGTCATCTGGCTTTCCTGAGCATTCAGTACACAAGAACAGAAGGTCCTCCACCTTCCCCCTCCTAACGGGGGACCCTCTTTATGGGGAATCCAACTCCCCGTCTAATGCCACCCTGTCCCTCACAAGGTCATTCAAACCAGTCTTGGGACACCTGATTTAACAGCAGCGCTGTGGGTGAGCAGATGGAGACGTTTACTCTGGAGCCATCATCAGAGCCTCCGGAAGGAGGCAAGGGACACGTTGTTAAGTTCAGATCGCACACACACAGAACAATCAGGTAAAAACAACCATTCCAGTGGAAAACTTGCAATGTAACGCTGCTGTGTTTCTTAGGATTCAGAATAAGAACACACAAGAATCCGAAACCAGGCCATTCCCCGAGGCAGAGAGGCCTAATGCATCGCACTTTGCTTTAAACTGGGTCTTTCAAGACTGACTTTACTGACTGGGAAACCCCCTCCTGCTCTTACAGTGATCGCTTGAAATCGAACCAGCACCTTCCTCAGGACACTACACAGGCACACTTCTAGTGACTCCAATGACGATTTTTTAAAAGCTGGGCCTTTTTGCATCCCATTTTAATTGCATCTGCCATTTTCCTCCTGCAACTATTTGTGAGTGCAACCCAGGTCCCGGGGAGATCTAAAGCAGTGCACGCTGGTGGTTATTATAGGTCTAAATTACCCCAGCTGCACTGATGAAAAACAGGGGAAGCACAAAGACAGGGTATGTTGAGGGTCAGGCTGCAAATGAGATTCTGAGTCGAGACGGAGTAAAGACTTCAGGATTGGGTCTCTGTCTCCATAGCTAATCTCTTAACTGTTGTTAATTCTTATAGTTGCCTCTCAAAGAAGAATGAGGATCTTCTGGTTAAGATGTTCAACTTGGACTCAGCGGAGCAGAATTAAATTAATAGCTTTGCCAAAACCTTGCTAGATGACCTTGGGCAAGTCCCTTAATCCCTCTGTGCCTCAGCTCCCGCTCTGCGAAATGGGGATAATAACCTTGCTTTTTATTTGGATTTTAAGTTCTTTGGGGTGGGGACTCACACTCTAGGCGACTGTCCAGCAGCTAGCAGCAAGTTCATGACTAACATCGAATCACAGACATGTTGGGCTGGAAGGCACCTCGAAGTGTCATCATGTCCAGCCCTCTGCACCGAGGCAGGGCCAAGTACCCCTAGACCGTCCCTGACAGGCATTTGCCCAACCTGTTCTCAAACACCTCCAATGATGGGGATCTCACAACCTCCCTTGGAAGCCCGCTCCAGAGCGTATCTCCTTGCTGATGAGGATCTCGACTTGGCTGAAGTCAGCCCAGCGAGGCCTACTTTAAAGAAGGCCGGTGTCCCGATCAGAGCCGAACACTCTGACATTTCAACACTCGACCGGCGTAGCTTGTGCGACAGCTACTTACACGGGCTTGCTCATAAATAGGGGACGTCCGTCTCCAGCACGATCCCTCCGTGAACCTTCCTGAGCTCAAATCTTTATTATTCATATTACCGCAAAAATGTGTTAAAAGGATGAAAAAGGGGAGTTCATGTGCCAGCTCTTGCAGCCACCTTTTAGCTTATTACAGTGCTAAAGCGGCATTAACATTTACCGCAAATGAGTTCGGCTTCTCTCCTGCCCGAGGCCAGGGGGTTTAAGCCAGTGTTGAGGTTAATAGTGAACGCTGGTTAGGAAAAGCCTATTATCTCATAAAGTTGGAATTTCACTTGGGTGGGAGCCATTGGCTCTTGCTCCGATCCAGATGCAGTTCCATTCTCTCGACCCATTTAGATTTTCATCTCTCTCCTGCTCTTTCATTCAGACTCCCTCTCTCTCAGGCGCACACACATTCAAATGGGAAATGGCAACAGAGGGGGAAAGGAGTGTTTTCCTTCTAAATACTGATGAGTTAGAGCATCATTTTCGCCAGAAGATAATTGGCTCAGTCTGTGGCCAAGAAAGCACATGCCAGTGCCATCTTGGTAGGATTCTAGGAGTGCTGCTGTAAATATTTCATAAGCTGGGACCTGCTCCATCTGCCGCCAACCCATCGAAGTGTTGGATGTACCCGGCTTCTAGACAGATCGTCATTTATAACTGGGGCAAACTGAGGGACCCAGCATCCTTGGGTTGATTAAGGTTGTATCCCCCATAACCTGAGCATCTTCTGTCTCCTGAAGAGAATGATCTGAGCATAAAGGGTACTTTGTTTTTGTCCTGAACTTGCTCTAGCATCAGTTCAGGAGGCTTTATATTCATAGAGGTTCTGCCCTTCATACCCTATATATATTTATATGCTCCACTCATCCATACTCCCTCAACTAACTGTTATAACAGGAGATGCTCTTCCAGTCACATGCTTTGCTATCGATCTATCTTGTCCAAATCATTTTGATATCTAGGCACCATTCAGTTGCCCTAGACTCCAACGGGCACTCAGAGCCTACATGGAACTGACTGGGATATTCTTCACAATCGATACATACAGCATGACTCTCCATGGTTTTTCCTATTGTCTAAATCTAATATATTAGCTCCCTAAGGAATCTTATGAGGCTGTTTGTTTCCGTTTCAGGAAGATGGCTATGTTATTCCTGGGGCTCTGTGGCAAAGACCTCTTCATCACAGAAGAAATGTTGCCTTTCAGTCCTCACATTGACAATTGACTTGGCTCTGCAATGTACAAAATTCTGTAACCAAGCTGGTCGGGAACAAGCTATCTAATTAGTTAAGTCTATACAGTGCCCTTCACATGCACTCATCAAGACTGGTGGATAGCTGCTGGACATTAGAAATGATCTACTTTCTGAAGCCAATGGATTTCCCATCTTGGAAGGAAAATACCCACTAATTCTGGGACTATATGGGAAGAAATTCATAGAAGAGCCACAAAAAGGATTGGGGGGCTGGAAGGACTGATATAAGAAGGCAAACTACACGCTCTAAAAACATTGGGCCAGGTCTTTAGCTGGTATAAATTAGCGTGGCTTGGTTGAAGTCCAGTTGAGGACGTGGCCCCAACAATTATTTAAGAGTTGACTAAAGGGGGCATGATCCCCATCTAACAAACATTTGTAGGGTGTAAACCCAAAGGAGGGAGGGGAATTTGTTTGGGGCAGTTCAAGGAATAATGAGCTAAACTGAGCAAAGGGAAACTTTAGATTGGGGAGTAGTGGTGGTGGAGGGAGGGCAGGGGAAGGCTTTCTCAGCAGATGGCCCATGGCTGTGGAATTTGCACCTACCAGAGAGCTGAAGCCCAATCTTCCCTCCCTTGGAGAGGCTGCAAGACTCACCTGAGTGTAGGTAGTCCCTTAGGGAGTCACCAGGACAAAGTCCCCTTGGTTACCACCTGGCTCTGATACCTCCTTGTTGTGCCACTACTCATGCTAAGTAATACCTGACTTCTAGACTACTGCCATCAGCTTCATTGAGACTACTCCTGGGAGCACGTGCAAGTAGCAGGCTCACTGCCTCACCCACTATTAACATCAGGACAACCTCTGAAGCAGGGAGCTGTACTGGGGCATGGCATATTGTCCCAAGGGACGAGGTAGAAGCATCATTGCTTAAGACAGCCTGGAGAAAACACTGCATGAAAACCATTGTAGGGAACAGACCTTTTCCAGCAGGGAAATAGACTAGATAGGACTGAATGAAGCTTTCCCCTTTTCAATTTCAGGCATTCTGTAACTCGTTCTGAGATGGCAAAGGAAAAAAAATTAAAATCTTTGTTGCTTTTACAGTTCACTCCTTACCACAGACACCACAGCAACTTCAACAGCTCCTGGGTGGAGCTGGGGAAAATGACAAGACAGGGAAAGAACCATTATCCTTTAAAAAAGCATAAATATTTCATCTGTTTTTTGTCCTCTGACTTTGTCAGCAGCGAGATAGAGATATTGATGGTGCACCAGGTGATTGACAGCCTTAGGTATTGATGAATGGATTGCTGTAGGGTTTTTTTCCCCTTAAATCGTACAGCTGTTTCACAGCATGACCAGAGGCGAGGGCCATGGAGAGGGACAAACAGTTATCCAGCTGCTCAGATAGTTTGGTGCTGGGACCTGTATCTCTAGCGGGAGAGAGGGAGGGAGAGGCAGTGTTGTATAGTGGGTAGCATACTAACCTCAGCCTTAGCACACCTGGGTTCTGTTCCTGGCGCTATTCCGTTGTGTGACCCGAGGCAAGTCATCTTCCCTCCATCCTTTGTCTATGCAGATTGTCAGTTCTTTGGAGCAGGGACCATCTTTTGCTACGTGCTTGTACAGGGCTTACCACTGTGGGGCCCTGCTCTTGGTTAGAATCTGGAGGTGCTACCATCAGACAAATAACTGTCTAGGGGGTTCTGGATCATAGAACTATCCTTGTTTGAAGAGATTAATGTTCATGTTGCAATGGTATCACACCTAGTCCATGGAAGTTGGACTAAATGACCTCCTGAGATCCCTTCCAACCCTGATATTCTATGATTCTAGGATTTCTCTTCTGGCTGTGGGGATCCCAAGAATGCTGGATTCGTAGTGTTTGGGTCACAAGCCTTTAGATCAGCGGTGTCCAATACGTTCGCCACTAGCCACATGGGGTGAACAGGCTATTGAATTGTGGCTACTGCATGAGCCATGTGTTGGGGTATTGAAGACACTTTTTCTGCAGTCAGTGTTATAAAATCCAAGTACAGATCAAGAAAAAGAATGTAAAGTGTTCCGTGAAGTCATTTTGCATTAGTAGTGCTTATTCATATTTTTTTGGTAATATCTACTTATTTTTGATAGTAATAAAATCATTTGAAATGTCATCTGTAGTATGTTTTTAAATTCTTTTTTATAATGTGGCCAATAAAAAACATTCAAACCCACAAGTGTGGCTGGCATCGAATTTCAACTGGACACCGCTGCTAGACTATCCTCTTCCATGGGGGTCACTAGAAGGCACAATGACTTCTGCTGTAAGGGTGTCACGTCCTCCCTGTGCAGGGGACAGAAGGAGGCCATACCTTACTTAAGTCCCTCTTATGCTCTGTTTTGAGGTTCTTGTGTTGGCCCTCCCCACAGAGGTGAATTTCACCTTCAGTGAGGACACTCACGAGGGAATGCCAGGAGGAACGAAAACATGGCTGTAGCATCTCAGTGCTCCCGGTGTTTATTTTCTCCTGCATTTTTATTTGTTAACATTGGCTCTCCATATGCACAGAAGGAGCGATTGCAGATCCTACCCAGTTACCCTCTCTTTCCTAACCAGTTAACCCACCAGTAACCACCAATATCAATAGCCAACACATGCCCTCCCTGGGAACCAGTCTCCTTCTGCAAGAGCTGGGAGAACAGGTAGGTCTTGCAGGTGCCCTGAAAGTTAACAGACTCCGGCTGCTGATCTAGGGAAGGGGAAGCAATTCTAGATTCAAGGCCCACACATTAAAAGGGTTCGTCCTCCAGGCCCTTCCTGGTTTAAATCAGGGGACTAATCACAGGAGTGGCTCAGCTGGTCTCCACTGGAGTGGAAACACCTGGCACCACTACAGGTACCATAACATGGCCTGTCATTGCATGTGCATGAAGGGGCACCACTAAGGAAGATCAGGTCACCTACTCATCTCACTCCCTTGAGTCTGTCGGCAGGAGCCCAAGCGGAGATATTTTAGGCCAGAAACAGGCCTCTCCTAGAGGAGACTTCTATGGGTCTGCATCGTGTACGGAGCCAGCACGGTCATGCCTTGTAGCATTTTCAGGGATGGTGCGGAAGGCATCAGATTGGGCACTGATTGTGAAGGAGGGTACAGCCCGGACACAGCAGGGGACGCTTCTCCCACATGCTATCCCAGGTAACAGGCCTAAACCTGACCAGGAAAGGACACATCTAGTAGGAGAGAGGACTTCAATAGTCACAGCCTAATCAAGTCTTCCAGCAGTGAGGCCAGTCTTTGGTGCTGACTTTGTGATGTGGAGGACTCTGTTAGGAACAGCACTAAGAGTGCTGGCTTCATTTCACCTAGGCCATCGGATATCAATGACTTCCACTCGTACCAAGCAGACCTTGATTTGGCCTGGTGACCCAGAGATAAGAGTCTCTAAATCCCATTCACCACTCCCTGGAAGCCCCACTGTAAGGATATTTTAAAGAGTTTCACACCAGTTGGCCTTATAGCTGTATTTAGTAGCTTGTGTCCAATGGATGGAGCTCAACCTCATGAACTAGGCCGCCATTGAGGCTTATGTATCACTTAAGCCCTCTTTGGAGGGCTTAAAGCAACATGTAGGCCATGCGCTGTCTTCTCCACACAAAATAGATTTTACCCTCTGTGAAATCAATTTGTCTTTCACTTCCATTTGTCCCCAGTCCTTCCTCTGGATCATTTGGTGCCTTTCTGGATGTTGTGTTTTGATTGCCAGCTGAGTACCTGGCTAAGGGGATAGGACAAACATCTTATTTAAAAATACATAAGCCACCCTCACTACAGTTGCTGAAGCTTGGATTGAGGAGGGGGTGGTAAATTCCTTCTGAAACCTTCCCCCAGTGCAATAGCGGTGTGTCTCCAGGCTTGCCCAAGAGAACGCAAGAGAGAGGAAGGAACTGAATCCACAACACCTGAGACTCTTCCTTTCCCGGAGCTCTGATTTCCCAGTGCCCATAGGCAGCCCCTCTTCCCCGCCCCGACACAGGTCTGTAGATTGCCGGCTGTGGTCTAGTGTTGGATCCTGGGGCCTGTGATGTAACATAACTAGATCCTGTAGTCTGATTCCCTGCCTATCATAGGCCACTAACCCCACCCGCTTACCTCTGCTGTGAACCCAATGCCCTGGTTTAGACTAAAGTACAGCATTGCACCCCTCTTGACTCTCTGAGATTGCCCCTCATAAAACTGTATGCTGGAGCTAGAGGAAGGTCCAGTAGCCTCATTATAAAGCTGATTTAGATTTTTCCTGCGGATGAAAGGCCTTTGTATAGGAGGCCGGATTCCCCTGGAGAAAGAGCGATATTATCTGGCAGGCCAACAGACTGAGAGCTCCAGGCACGTTGCGGACGATGGTCCTATTTCCCAAACAGTTGGCTGTAACACCCCCGGCTCGCCCCTTAAATCCATTCAGGCCGCGAAGGGGACTTTGTGAATCACCCTGTCTTTGGCTGCTGCTGTGGCCCTCCCTAGTCTGTGCAGATATTTCAACCCGCAACCAATCCCCCTTCCCCCTCCTCTCGGCTTCATCGACGGGGAGACGCCCGGCTCGGAAAAGCCAGCCTGGCTTTGGCAAGCACCTCGCCCGCCCTTGCCAAGCTGCGAACCCCGAGTCCAAGGCTGCTTGGCTCGGAGGCTGAGCGGCGCGCCTCACCCTTTGACGAATCCTGGCGCGCGCAACGTTATTAGACCTCATTATGAATTGGATTTTAATCTACTGTAAATAGTCCTACCATTATAGTGTCATAAGAAGCAATTAGCCCCCCTCCCGTGCTTCTATGCATGAGGGGCAGGCTTTAATATCACTGAACTGCCAGGGCTTGCTGTGGCGCTATTGGATTAACCCTTTCAGTGCTGGTAAAATTCAGCCCCATTCTAAAACTTCCCCCATCCACGTCACTAGGATGCCGTGGAAGCAAGGGGAATCTTTTTGGGCCGACTGAGGGATCGGTCGGGCCGGGCCTTGCAGTGCTGCGGGCAGTCTCCTTGCCTAGGCTGGACGCAGTTCAAGCAGTTGATAAATTGTGGCTTCCCCGGCATTGCTTTTAACCTGGTCACAAAGGGGATTATCGGCTTCAGGGGTGAGAGGCATCCCGGGGCCAGTCCCTTGCTTGCTGCTTAAGGCCTCAGGGCAATTATTTCCAATCTCAGTGAAGCTTTCCTCCTTTGTGACCTGCAGGAAATTCCTGGCTGGCGCTGGTGTACTTCACATGGTTATAAATGAAACCGACCCTGTCTCGGGTACTGTGTCAGCTGAAGCGCGGGAGGGGAGCGGATGGGGGTGCGGCAGGAATGTTCCCATTGTGTAATGCCGCATTATTAAGAGCGGCCCACGCCGACGGGGTTTGAATGCCCCTCAAGCAGCTGAGAAATAGAATTCTTTTCCCCTCTCCAAACCGTCGCTGCAGAAAGCTACGGTTGCTCTTTCCCCCTTCAATTTGCTTTAGGGTAGAGACTAGAGGCCCGTTGTGCTAGGAGCTGCACATACACACAGACAAAGAATCCCTGCCTCAAGAGCTAGGTAGTGATCAAACTTTCAGGGATCGATTTATCGTGTCTAGTCTAGACATGATAAATCGATCCCCGAGCACTCTCCCGTCAGCTACGGTGGGCGTGGCCGCAGTTGACTCAGCACCGTGAAGACGCTGCAGTAAGTCGACCTAAATACGTCGACTTCAGCTATGCTATTCCCATAACTGAAGTGGCGTCTCCGAGGTCAAACCTCCCTCCCCCTCCCAGTGTAGACCAGGGCTAAGGGCACATCGATGCTTTGAACTGGGGCGTGATTCCCGTGCTAGCTCTGATCCAGCCAGTGTTCTAGAACCAGAGCGTAGCCGCGAGGGGGTAGCCCCCCGGTACCATCCTGTCTGAGACACCAGGTGTGTACTAAGGGCAGCTAGCCCTCCCACTGTTTGTGCCACCCTGGCAACGCGGCTATTATACCTGTATACGTCTCCTCCAGCTGGAAGCGACACCTCTCCCTCAACCTGTAGACGTGCTCTAAGCGTGGGAAGGGACTGACTCACCCAAGGTCGCACAATAGCGCCGACAACTGACCTAGATCTGCCAGTGCCTACAGCGCTAACCCCTTCTTCCCAGGCGCCTACTTTCTCTCTGCAAAGGTGAATTTTAATGCCAGTGACTAGACCCTGAACATCTCTACATGTGCCCACAATGGCAGGAACGTCACAGCTACGTAGTCACACTGCTTAATGCACTACAGGAAGGTGCTTGGATAATGCAAGAGGAGCATCCTAGAAGACCAGAATGCAAGCTGCTCGCTGGAGGTGAAAGGCGAGTTTGGTGTCTATGGTCATGTCATTCCTGGGATTGTCTAGATGCAAATTACTGCCAATGTGGGTGGGTAGCTTATTTTCCCCTCCTTGGGCCATGCAATCTCTATCCATGTCAATAGCAGCCCCACTGACATCAACTTGCAAAGGATCAGGCCCCAATATCTTCCCAATCCTTCCTCTCGCACATCAAAGTCCAACAGGCTACCTTTTAATAACCCGAAACTCCTCCTGGGCAATCGGGCCAGGTGCCTGCAGATTTTTTTGGTGACTTATGCTTGGAGGTACCTGAAAAGTAGCCCAAAATCCTGCAACAAAGCCTCGGGACTCATCTACCCTCACAGGGCTGCCGCTGTAATGCCTAGTGAAGAGATCACCTACGCCGATGGCGTAAGGACTCCGTTTTCCCGAGAGGCGGTAGCTATGTTGATGGAAGCAGCCCTTCCACTGACATAGCGCTGTCTACACTGGGGGTTAGGCTGATGCAACTCCATCGCTCGGGGGTGTGGAAAATCCATCCCCCTGAGCAACGTAGTCATACCAAATAAATAGATAGCCGAGACCAAGCCTTCGGCCCTGGCCGTGTGCACCTGCATCCAGGGTTCTGGTAATCCAAGAGGTCACAATAGGTTGTAAGGTTTGTACACCAGCTCCATACGCTTAACCCTTTGTTCCCAATGCACGACTCACCTCTGTGCCCAGAGCTGTCCAGAGACCAACAGGGGCACAGCGATCCCCCGTTCCTTTACGCACAGGCTCCCCTCCTGAGTCCCCACCCTGCATGTCCTACCTCCCCCATTCCCACTGGCATGTCTTCAAACTCCACCCACACACTGGGCCATTGCTCTTCCAACAGGCCTGGTCCTTCGCATGCAGCACCTCCTCTAGGCCAGCTGGTGGAACTGCAGCTGCCAAGGGTACGCGATCTAGCAAGGTGCCCCTCCAGGTATGCCTGCCCACTCACAGGCAATCACACTGTTTGCTTGCTTCCAGAGCCAGAGCATCTAAAAAAATCACCCGGCTCAAAGCTTGAGGGCCCTGACTGGTTAGGCTCAGACTGACAAAGAAACAAACCCTGAAAGGCTTTAGGAGTTCACACACGTGTCTGACTGCAACATAGGTTTAAGAGAGACCGGAAATAAACTCAGAGGCCTCCTTCTGTGGACACCTGTCCACATAACGTGGATGATGGCCAGTGGATGGCAAGGCGGAGGAGGGGGACTGAATACTGGGAGTGACAGGACTGACAGGCACCAGGTGTGTGAGGAGCCCAGGGCTGGGGAAGTGGGGCTACCGCCACTGTTTAATAAACACGGATGTTTACTAACGAGCAGCGTGGGGACTTAGCATTGGATGAGGGCTGCGTGGGAAGCTCGCCTCATGCCAGCCTGTGCCATGCCATGAGCGTGGCAGGCCAGGATTTAATTCTGTGCCAGGGGCTCTGTCTCCAGCTGGTTGAAGAGTTTGGTGCAGGAATCCCAACCTGTCCTTATCATAGTAAGGAGACTACCCAGTGCCTATAAAGCACTTTTCATCAGTACCTGTCGAGGCACGTTACAAAGGGAGGCCAACATCATTACCTGCATCGTACAGAGGGGGAAACTGAGGCACAGAGCCGGGGTTGGGGGGTGGGATGTGGCTTGCTCAGAGTCACTCTGTAGGCTAGTGGTAGAACTGGGAACAGAACCACTTGTGCAGTTTGAGTGTAAATACCTCGCTCCGATTTAGTGGCTTTTCCCCTCCACTTTGCACAATTGTGACTGGCAGCAGGCGAGGGTGGAGGGTCTCACGGACAGCCAGGAGACTTCTTCCTTCCCGCCCCACACAGAAAAGGGAGTGTGGTCCAGCAGTGCGCAGCACTGGGAGTCAGGACTCCTGGGTTCTGCTCCAGACTGGCTGGTAACTTTTGGCAAAGCCACTTCCGTGCCTCAGTTTCCCCCTTTGCAAAATGTGGGCGACATGCTTCAGCGGAGGGATGTGAGGCTTGATCCATCCCTGTGTAAAGAGCGATGTGGTTCTTGCATTAAAGGGATTATAGAAAGATGGGACTTACAAAGCTGCCTAGAGTTGGCTTCCCAAATCATTAATTTTACATAGGACCTGGGTATCCAAATCCTTCAGGCTTTGAAAAAAATTGCAGCCAGAAGACATTATTGCCACGGGGAGCGCCAACATCCACAGGGAGCCAGACCACTAGCGGTATCCTAGAGAGCACACAAGCAGGCAGAAATACACCAGCACAGGCCGGATCCTCCTCTCATTTATACTAGCTTTACTCCATTGGCTTCAATGGAGTCGCTTCCGATTTACCCAGGATTCAGGGCTGGGACTGGGGGCTCCTGGACCGCAGAGTTCGGCTCTATGAGGCAGAGATCTGAACACAAAAGTGTACCGGGCAGGGCTAAAACAGAATACAAAATCCCAGGTCGGCATCTTTTAAATCCAGAGCCAAATAGTTCCGGGCATCTGTGTAGGAGACCCACGGGTAGAAGAGAGACAAATTTCCTGCATCAGGCTAGAAGGAAGGGTGGGGGCAAGGAAGAAGAAAGGGCTTTTTTTTAAAAAAAAAAAAAAAAAAAAAAAAAAAAAGGAGCAGCTTTGTAATTATAGAGTAAGAGGCAGCGATAAAATGATAATGGGAGAGTTTTGACCCGGGTTAACCAGTTCTGCAGAGCCGTGAAATAAATTTAGCAAGCGAGAGAGGGCAGGGGAGCTCCTGGCCCGGGTTACAGCTGAAATGCTGGTTTCACAAACAAGACGTAAATTGGATGCAAACATCTAATTAACCTTCTTGCTTATTTTCATTCAGAAAGGAGACAGTTCCCAGTCAGCGCCAACACCAATGCAGGGTCTCGCTTCTCGCAAAGGATGGAAGGCGCTGGGCTTTAAATGCAATTAGGTATTTTTCCCCCCTCTCCATATTCTCTCTTGTCTCTACCTGGCTAACTATGCATTTATACTGCATGTAACATCTGTGCTCCTCTCTTCCGCCTGTCCATCCTTCCTACCTAACCATCCAACTTTCAGCTCTGTAGGTTCTGAGAGCATCTTTGTTTCTTACAAGATCTTGGGAAACCAGGATGCTAAAGACAGGGGGAATCCTTCTTTTTAAAAGCCCTTCTCTCTACTCACCGCATCGGTGGGAGCTGCCGGGTAGCGTTTAGCAGGGCTGGGACCCTGTCCTGGAACAGGGGAGAGCACTGGGGTCTCTCTCTTAGGATGACCAGACAGCAAATGTGAAAAATCAGGACGGGGATGGGGGGGTAATAGGAGTCTCTATAAGAAAAAGCCCGCAAAATTGGGACTGTCCCTAAAAAATCGGGACATCTGGTCACCCTATTCTCTCCAAGTTCCTTTTGTGGTGGGTTTTAGCTGAGAGTTATTGGCTTGAGTTTTGGGCAGGGGGGTGGGGGAGAGGCCAGACACATGTTCCCGATAAGCTTCCCCACCAGGTCAGATCCTCAGCTGGTGTAAATGGAGGGCACTCCAAAGCGACACCAGCGGAAAACCTGCCCCAGGCTGTCTCAGAAAACAGCAAGCCTGGAAAATGTCTCTTCCCTCTGCCCTGCTCCCCCAGGCTAACGGTTGCTGTTATTATACCACAAGGCTATTTATCAGCTTGAGGTCTAGTGTTCCACATGGATTTTGGAGGTGACCCCCCTATGGCTGTGTCCCCCCCACCTCTGCCTTCCCCTCACCCCACCTCTTGTCTCTTTCACCCCACCTCCCCGAGGGGCATTCGGCCCGTGAAAATGGTCCCCCCGACAGCAATGATGAAGATGGATGCGTGATTGATTCTCTCGACTCTACCTCCCCCGGCCCTCCCCGCTTTCCATGCCCTTCTGGCGGAAAATTAAAAGGCTATTTGTTAAAGGGGAAAAGCCCTCAGGTGCGGCCCCCGGCTGGACAATTTGTCTCCATGAAAAGGATACGATTAGGCGAGGGGCTGGCTGCAGGAGGAGGGCTGGGAGAAGTCTGCCAGAATGGAGAGGAGAGGGAGCAGAGGCGGCCACATGAGACAATGGCCTTGGCGGGGGGGAGGGGGGCAAACGTGTGATTGCGGAGGCTTGCCATCTCTCTTGGAGGGGCTGTCATCTGGCGGGGCCCGGGGGTGTGTGTGTGTGGGAGGGAGAGCCATGTGCACAGACAAGTGGGGCCAGTTCTCTTTTTAGGAGGCCTGCCACAGAGCAGGGGGGCCTCCTGCTCATCCCTGCCTCCCCCTCCAGCAGCAGGGCTGCAAGCCACCCTTGTCCAAGGAGCGCTCTGTGCTGCAGCAGGAGGGTGGGTGGGCAAAGGGGAAAGCAGCCTCGCTTTGCCCCTCCCAGCCCCCCGCTTTGGGGTCTGGTCAATGAGACCACAAAGGGCCGGGGAGCACCAGGGATTCGCCATTCAAACGAATGAAGCCGTTCTCTGGCCTCCATTTCCTGCGGGGCTCCAGGTCATTCTTTCCACTCCCAGGGACTTGGACAGTCGTGTGCCAAGTCAGCGTCTCCTGGGTCACCCCCATCCCCTCTGCACCATGGGCACTGCCCCACCGGTCTCAAACGCCCTCTCTTCACGCACCACCGACCCTTCTGCCATGCTGTGCCAGCTGCTCTGTGCACGGAGCAGGGGCTTTCAAGCCTCCTGCGTGTTACCCTTGTCCCGCAGCCCTAGTTCATCTCCAGGCCTTGGGGCTTCTGCCGCCAGAGGGGAAGGACGCCTTTCCTTCCACCCCCCATCTATCTCCTCCTTCCTCCCCGGATCTCTCCATCTATCTACCTTAGTGTTTTTCCCCCTCCACCCATCACCATCCTCTCTGGGCACCTGCCCTGTATAATAGCAAAGGCCCCAGTGGACATTATGGAGTCTCTTTGCACGTCACGTGTCTCAGGGTTAAAAGTGCTTGAGGTAGGGTTTGGTTTTTCAGCTGACTGGTTGGTCTCAGAGTTAGTTTCATTCGAGGAGGTGGCTTTAGAGTGGCCAGACAGTGAAAAATCAGGACAGGGGTGGGGGTAATAGAAGCCTATAAAAGAAAAAGACCCCAAAATCAGGACTGTCCCTACAAAATCAGGACATCTTGTCACCATAGCTGCAGGTTTTAGTCTGTGGCATGTTGGTCATATGGTGGAAAGGCCTTTTCAAGACAGCCTGACGCTGGATTGGCCCAGTCTCCTCTGGAAGATTATTCCATTTCTGGATCCCTCCAGAGAATGTTTTGTCTCCAGCTCTCACCTGCTTCATCCTCAACTTAGTCCCAGGGCTGAGGGCCTTCAGGGCTCCACTGCGTTTGCAAGGATAAAAATCAAGACACCTTCCCCCTATGTGAAACTGGCTATTTGTGTGTGTTTTTCTGGTGATTTTCCTCTTCTGTATTTGAAGAAACATGACATTACATCTCAGGGGATTTTCTGGACCATCAGGCATGGAGCTCTGGGCTGGGAGTCGGTTGATTTGGACGCAGGGACTCCAGTCTGAGACCAATACAATTGAGAATCACTGCCAAGCTATAGACTTCTGGCCTTTTAATATAGCGTCTCAGCTGGTGTAAGTTAGCAAAATTCCACTGACTTCAGCAGACCTCTGCTGATTTACATCAGTGGAGGATCTGGCGCTCCCACAGAATGCAACAATTTACCAGTGAATTTCCTGCTTCTCAGTTCCATTTACTGCCAACTAGACAGCTCTAGGTCTAGCTGGCAGCTGGTATCAAGCGGAGTGCCCCAAAGGTTGGTCCTGGGGCCGGTTTTGTTCAATATCTTCATTAATGATCTGGAGGATGGCATGGACTGCACCCTTAGCAAGTTTGCAGATGACCCTAAACTAGGAGGAGTGGTAGATATGCTGGAGAGTAGGGATAGGATACAGAGGGACCTAGACAAATTAGAGGAGTGGGCCAAAAGAAATCTGATGAGATTCCACAAGGACAAGTGCAGAGTCCTGTACTTAGGACGGAAGAATCCAGCGCACTGATATAGACCAAGTGCTAGGCAACAGTTCTGCAGCAAAGGACCTAAGGGTTATAGTGGACCAGAAGTTGGATATGAATCAACAATGTGCCCTGTTGCCGAGAAGGCTAACAGCATTTGGGGCTATATAAATAGGGGCATTGCCAGCAGATTGAGGGACGTGATCATTCCCCTCTATTCAGCAGTTGTGAGATTTCATCTGGAGTACTATGTCCAGTTTTGGACCCCACACTACAAAAAGGATGTGGAAAAATTGGAAAGAGTCCAGCAGAGGGCAACAGAAATGACTAGGGGGCTGGAGCACACGACTTATGAGGAAGAGGCTGAGGGAACTGGGAGTGTTTAATCTACAGAAGAGAAGAATGAAGGGGGATTTGATAGCTGCTTTCAACTACCTGAAAGGGGGTTCCAAAGAGGATGGATCTAGACTGTTCTCAGTGATGGTAGATGACAGAACAAGGAGTAATGGTCTCAAGTTGCAGTGGAGAAGGTTTAGGCTGAATATTAAGAAAAACTTTTTCACTAGGAGGGTGGTGAGGCACTGGAATGGGTTACCTAGGGAGGTGGAATCTCCTTCCTTAGAGGTTTTTAAGGTCAGGCTTGACAAAGCCCTGGCTGGGATGATTTAGTTGGGGATTGGTCCTGCTTTGAGCAGGGGGTTGGACTAGATACCTGCTGAGGTCCCTTCCAGCCCTGATATTCTATGAATGCCCCTGCTTTCCCAGAAGACAGTATGTGTCTAGGTGTGCCCCATGATCCTGCTTCCTGAAGGAGACACCCTTCCTGTTTTGGGAAGGGTGCTCCAAGTTAGGAAAAAAACCCCATGATGAGAGCAGTGATTCCTGCCAGCCTCGTTTACACTACACTCACCCCCTAAAAGTGTCCCACCATTGCTACCACTGGCCTTTCCTGTACTTTATCCCAGGGCCTTTCCAGCTCACATAGACAGGCCTTGGGTTCCCTGTGACCTGAGCTGGCTTTGAAGTGGTGACCTATTCCTGAGCCTATGGGCCAGCTTTTTAGTGACTTGTTCATGATTCGAGGGCTGCGGACAGCAGCAGCGCCGTAAAATGTGAAGGCTGCTACAAAAACTGTCCACGTTTCAACTCCCTACCTCTCCTCCAGAAACAGAGTGAGCCATTGAATCATCATGGGAACTGAAAGTTGGCCTCACTGCGTAAGGAAGACTGAGTGTATCTGTTCTCTATATACTGGCTTGAAGATGCCACCCAGGTGATCTAGGCCCAGTACTAGAAGGTGCTGAGCAAATCCCAGCTGTGCTGAGTCCTTCCATTTCTTTTGGCTCCCAATGGGGAATCAGCAACTCTGAAAGGGCTCAGCACATGGCAGGATCAAGCCCTTTCATTTTTGCCTGAACCCAAAGGCCACCAACACCCCAGATAGAAAATCAAGGGGTAAAGGTTCTGGTGGACACAGAAAGAGGAGGTTCAAGCTGAGCTTCATAGATCCCAGTGCGTAAGAGAGCTGCTTATATGCCAAGCTTATGCTATGGAGGAGTCTCCGGCTACCAGAAGTGTGGTTTTAACTAGACACATGTTCTCATCCATATACATTCCGCTCTGCTGTTTGCCTCTCTTGTATCACTAGCAAGGGAAAAGGAGCTCTAAAAGGAGTCCCCTCTCACTCTGCTCTAAGAATAGGTATTGTGTAAGAGCTCCCTGTGTGTCCCCATGGAGATAATGACTCCAAGCAGGGTAGAGTTTTGAAATCAAGTCATTTTTATCCTGGAGTGGAGCGTCCACATGGGATACTATTCCCAAATATGCCGGTCAATTTCCCCACACAGACAAGGTTGCTCTGGGCCCTCCCGCAGATTGTGAGGAGGCAGGCGTGTGACCTGCTGCAAATGGAAGAGTACCCTCAGCAAGGGGACGCCAGGCGTCATGGGGGCTGGCAAGCGTTTGTGGATGCACCTTGCTTGCCTGGAGCAAAACCCACTTGCTGTCTCCCTTTCTGTTTCTTGCCCCTGAAAGGGGACTGGTGTTTACATGCTTAAAAGCCAGGAAGCAGGTGGCAAGCCAATGCAGAGAGAATCCTCCTGAATGCAGCAATGCATGCAGGGAGACTGATTTAAAAAAATCAGAATAAAAATGGTGGGAGAACATGCTACATTTTACTTTATTTTTGCAGTTACATGGAGACCGAAAGAACCATCTTGGAGGGGAAATCCAGAACCTTCTCCTACTGTCCTGTCTACACTGCAGAGTGTCTTGCTGCTGCACTCCAGTTGGTAGGCACTAGAACGGCTGCCTTTCTAAAGCATGCAACAGCGGATGACTGGCCATTACAGAACATGCTGGCAGGACAGCAAGTTGGGTGATGTCTGAACCACCATAAATCCTAGAGTCTTGATGCAAGCGATGCAGAATATTAATATCTCCCCATTACCATATGGTGGCAGAATAGAGCTCTCAGAGCGTGGATGCTGAGATATTCATATTACAAATCTGTTAGCCCAGGCTATCCTTGCTTGATGTATCCACATGTTATCTCATTGTATACCTCGACCGCATGCTCTTACAAGCAGCATTATGTGTGTGTACAGTGCCTAATAAAATAAAAATAAAACAGTGTTTTTTCCATCAACATATCTCAAATCACTTTACCAAGGAGGTCAGTAGAATTCTCTCCATCTTACAGATGGGCAAACTGAGGCACAGAGCAGGGACATGACTTGCCTACAGTAGGCAGGGAATAGAACCCAGATGTCCTGAGTGCTAGCCCAGCATGCTATCCACTAGGCAACACTGTCTTCATAGTAGGGTTGGGTATTCCCAAGGGTATTGATCGGAATGTTCCATACGTGCCAGAAGTACTCAGAGCCTAGCGATCACTTTGGTAAGACCGTTGGGAGCGCTAGGTGATAATAGGCCACATTTCAATTGAAGAAGAGGGAAGAATCCAAACTTGATTCCCGAGCTCCCTGGATCAGAGTGGCTGCCACACCGCAAAGTGAATGAGATCATATCTTTAGCATGTAGAAACACAACCACCCACACAACAAAATAAAGGACATCATATGAGCGAGAGTCTTAAAGTAGAAGTTTCCACTAACCTTTATTGGCTACTAACACAAACACTAATGCACCTGTAGGTCAATATGTTTTTGTCTTTCTTTACGTATATTTATATCTTAATATATTAAGAATACATATATTTAATTTCTGTCTTTCTGAGGATAAGCCTTTTTTAGACAACAGGACACACCTACTTTACTATGAGCTTCTCAAGAGAAGAAATCTACATGTTGGGCTATGAAAAGCTACACCCCGCATTTTCAATCCTCGAACCCATGTCTGAATCTCCAACCCTGCAGTCTTTCAGCATCCGAATCCCCAAAAACCTAACCCGCAGTTCAGCCCCTATCTGAGTTTTTAAACACCCAAACACCATGCAGGACTGCCCAACACGTGAAAGCCAAACATCTAAATCCGAACCGGGGTCTGCCACACCGTGACTCTCCAGCAGGGGCGTGCACAGGAATTGAAGTTTCATTGCTTTCGGAGGGGCATGGTTTGTGACCCCACCAGGGCCCCAAGGAGCACTGTGTCGCCAGTTACTGGGGAGACTCATGCCCCACCTCATGCGCACCCCTGAAGTCTGGTGTGCATCTCCAACAGCTATCGTGAAACCTTGATCTCCAGCCTCTGAAACTCACAAACTCTTCCGAGTCCCTGATCTGAGTTGGCCTCAGAAATGTTCCTTGAGTCTCTTGAATGCAGGCTCATTCTTTTGCCCCGAAGGGATCAGAATGTAGAAGGCCAAAGACAGCAACCCCCTATCCCTTTCAATACCAATCTGGCTTTGTTAAAATAAATGTTTCCTTTGTTCAGCTGTAGCTAGACTTGATCCCTGACTCTTGCCATGAAATCTCCTAGCATGTCCCTGATTCTAAGGTTCCTTTGTTCCCCGTCAGCACCGCTCTCCCTGATTTAACTGATGAGATTGGAGAGGGATGTTCCAGAAACCCAGATCCCAAAAATATCTTTGACCTGAAACATCCCAGGCCACCATCGAGGTGGAAACCATGAGCAGATGTGGCCAGCAGCCAATCCCCCTGAAAGGTTCAGAGAGGCAAGTCATCTGCACCTTACACAGAAAAGAAGAGAGAGTGGCAAATATCTTCTCAACAAAAGAGAAATTCTTTTGCAAGGGAGAGAAAGAGCAAGGCAGAAAGAAAACAAAAGGGTTCTAGAGAGAGATGAACTGTGCCGCTTGGCTTCCGCCTGCAGGTGATAAGATTGATGGCCCTGTAGAGAAAAGCGGGCGGAGTGATAGATAATTTCACATCAGCAGTAAACATTGCTCGGGACACATTGCTTTTCTAACAAGCCTGACACTGGCGCAGAGGAGAGATGCTGTGTAGATTAGGCGACAGATACAGGAAACAGGCCTTTGCACAGAGAAATTTTAAAATAAACGCATGTATGATTAGGGAACTTTAAAGCAAAGCTTGTCAAAAGGGAAAAGGGAGGTGTTGGAGAGAGGGGGGATGGATACTAGTCCATTGTCAGATCACATGCAAAGATTCATTTCTTTCTCCCTTTCACCGCCTCATTTCTAGTCACGATTTTCTGGTACCTTGCGCACTGGAGGCCAGTGTGGCATCTTCAAAAGCCCCTTGGTCATTTAGGATCAGGAGTCCCCTTGACTTTCTTTGTAGTCCAAAATGTAGGTGTTTTCCCAGATTCCTTCTTGCTCTGTGGCCCCTTTGGGACAATTAGTCAGCAGGCAAAGAGATCATGGAGTAGGTGTCAGCCCTCCTAGATGAGAACTCCCTACAATGCTTAGGGCTTCTAGGACAGGCCGAGAGCCGGATCTGCTAGCTCTGCTTACCCTGTGACTGCAGGAGCCGTTGCTGGAGGGCATCCCAATGGCATGACATGGGTGTGGGGCAGAGCATGCCAGGGACAGAAGGGGCCATGGTGAGTGTGGTCTCTCAGGGGCGGTGACAGCCTTCAACATGCCCTAGTCTGTGCCAGGGGCCAAAACAGTCCATCTAGCCCTGGCACAACCTTCCTCCCTCCAGGCCCTGTATCAGGCCCCGCACAGGCACATGGATGAAACTGTCCCTGGCAGAAAGGATTTAGCGATGGCGTGGGGCAGAGAGTGTGCGCGAGAGGCGTACAATAATCCCAAACCAAAGACTAGCGGCAGGGCTTCTTCCCTTGCGGTGTTGGAGGGAAGGGACAGCCTCTCACTCACACCTTGCCCCATGTTACTGCCATGGTGACCATACCATGACCTGGAACCTGATGTCTTATTAGTCCAGCCCACAGGGTGGGGCAGCAGCAGTAACAGGTAAGCAAGAGGCAGTTTGTCCTCAGTGATGTGTACAGGCCAACATGGAACTCTTTGGTCTGCCCCAAGCACAAACTCTTGCTCCTTTGCTTTGACCGGCTGACCCAACCTCAGATCTTGGAAAGCCAAACAGGCAAGGAGAAGAAAGAAGGGCGCAAACATGGAGGGGCTTCTCAGACTGCCCTCCCCCAGTATGGGACAAAGACTGGGGAGAGTGCAGGTATGGGGATGACTGGTGCATCTGACCGTGGAGCTGAGGGAGCTCTGCAGGGTATCACTGAACAGATCATAGAAGATGAGGGTTGGAAGAGACCTCAGGAGGTATCTAGTGCATCCCCCTTGCTCAAAGCAGGGCCAATCCTACCGCCCCTGACAGATTTCAGCCCCAGATTTGTAAAGGGCCCCCTCAAGGCTTAAACTCTCAACCCTGGGTTTAGCAGGCTATCCCTCCCCCCACAGTTAATAGAGACAGCACTGATACCAACACCACCACTTCCTCCTCCATGATACAGCCTGTTGTAGGGTGTTAGGTTCAAGGCAGATAATTAAATGGGCAGTTACAGCTCAAGTGGCAAGAGCCACCAGGGTGTCCCCTGTTTTCAGGACCACATGGCCTAGCGGCCCAAATCAAGGCAGCCGTCCTGAGGAACCAGTCCTCTTGCATTCAGATTCAGTCTCTCACTGCAACACTCCCATGCCCTTCGTACCCTTATGTCCAGCAGCAGTACTCTCCCAGCATCAGCAACCTCTTCTTTGCTGGCCTCAGAAATCAACGGGGTGTCCACAGGGGCCTCGGGGTGGCTAGTCCCTGCAGTCTAGAGCTCCAGTAGCTTCCCAACAGGAGCCTGCAACACACATCTACTCACCTCTTCACTCAGCCCAGACTGAGCTGCTTCCTTTTATACCCTGTCTCCAGTTGGAGCATGCCCAGCAAGGGCGAGGAGGCGTGGCCTCTTCAGTCCACTGGGTGTGGTTAACCCTACCGGGGCCAGTGCGGGATAGATACACCTTGCCACAAGGGGCAAGAGTTATGAAGAATGGAAAGGGCGTTAGGGGTTGGAGGTATGGAGTCAGAATGCAGTTCCCTGAGCTGGGGTTTGCCATGTTGTTGCTCTCGCAGACCTTGCCACGGGATCTTTAATGACCACGAGTGGGATTTTCTAGAGCACTGAGCATCGGCCGAACTCTGTTCCTGCTGAAGTCAGCACTATCACGCCCATCCTCTTTGATGGCAGCAGAGTTAAGCCAATGTTGAGTCCCCTTTGGAAATCTGCACCCTCTCCTTGAGTGCTGAATCCACTGTTTGATGTTACAGCCTTTGAGGCTGTCCCCAGTGCTTGTCTGGGGGACATGGTTTTAAGCAGGGGGCCTGTCATGGTCTTGTGATAGGATCCTATTAACTCAGAATAAAACCTTAGTGCTGGTTTAACTCCATCTCCAATAGGGTTGTTGCTTCCTTTGAGGGAAGAGTTTTAGGGACCAGGGGAAGAGTAGCTGGGTACCAAGGTAAAATCATGTGCATTACCCACTGGGGTACCAATGCCCAGTTGCATCGTCTGGGCCAGATTCAAAGGTGAGGCTCAGGAAATCATAGGAGTCTATTCCATCATCACTCACATTTTCTTTTGGCCCCTGGCCATATAGACAATTCTAACGTAGACGTACATACAAATTGAAATAAGTGTATGTGAATTTCTTAGGAAGAACGTGACACTAAAACAGGAGTGAACTTTGGATTAAAAAAACATTCAAAACTTTGGAAAGTTCCCCTCTCTTCTCTCCAGGCCCCTGTTTCCCCTCCGCTCAACAGAGCTTTCCATTATAGCCGGAGATTAATTACCTACCTCACAGCCTTTTGGGCTTTCCCCACCTGATAAAGTGTGAATAAGACTGACAGAACCTGCTAAGGGTTTCACAGCTCCTCAGTTCCTTGCCTCAGATGGACAGAATGGTTTTCAAGTGGCACCTTTGCTTGACTTATTACCTCTTCCATGTGCCCCAGTCTGAGGCCTGCTGTCAGTAACCACAGCAACCAGCCTCAGCCTAACTTTCTTTCTAAAAGGGGAAAATAAATTCTACTACCCCATTCTTGGACATGGATTAAAGAAACCCTCCCCAAAACCCAGTTATGACTCACCTAGGATGGGCCTGGGTTATTAACCCTTGGCTAACGCTGAATTGGACCAGTGCCTTGACACAAGATTTGGACCATTGACATTGTACAGGCTACCAGAACAACCAAAGTTTGTGTGTGTGCATGTGTGTATGTATGTGCATTTGTATCTACAACAGTGAAACCATGCACCGGCTATTATGGGCTGTGCTTCGGTGAAACACTGCCACGGTTCCCTTACCTGCCATAAACAGGCTGGTGATTTAGTTGTTGGTGCCAACTCTCTACCTCTGTTCTTGCCTCTAGCATAGGGTCTTTTTAATTGCGTCTTTGGTTGTGCCCTGACAGACAGGCACACAGGCTGGAGAGCAGGTGCAGATGTCTCGAGGGCCTTCTGCCTCACTTTCTGTGCTGACTTTGTTCTGCCATGGTTAGTCTGGCCCCAACAGCAGATGTCCCCTGCAGCCCCCCCGAGGATATTTGCTGATTTCATACGCGCCTTGTGCAAAATGGGCCGGATCCCAAGGCTTTTCCTCTCCCTTACCTCTGGGCCAAATCTAAAGTCATCACTCACTTTTATCCTGCCCGTATGCACAAACACCCCAAAAATTCAATGGGACTTGAGTAAGTTCTGGGCAGGCACTATTGGGTCTTCAGAGTTTGGCCCAAGAGGGGTTGCAGCCTCTCAAAATGTGGCCCATATAGCGTAGGCCTTTGCATCTTCAAAGCAGATGACGAGCATTAATTAATTATTCCAGTGGGCTGCACTAGATGGAGTGATCCTATGCCCATTGAAGTCAATGGCAAAATTCCCTCACAGTTACATGGCTCAGGCCCTAAAAGAGCTGATCCCTAAAGGAGCACCAAAGAGGTTGAAGGTCCAAAGGAGGTGCAGAGGATGCCAACATGGGTCCTTTAACTGGTGAAAGAGCAGTGGACCGGAGTCATGGGACTTTAAACCCCTGGCATTGTGGCACATTTGCAAAGCTCTGCTAAAGGAGCTGCTGTTCCCCCATCAGCCTCTCTGATGGGCCATGCAAATCCACCAAAGGCTGGCGGCCGGCCAACATCCCTGGGACTTGGGGAGCTGGAGCAAGAAACGTCCAGTCACGTCTGCTACGCTCTTCCAAGAGCGAGGTGGCCGGAGGCTCGGGAGAGAGTCTGGGCTGCTAGCTCCAACCTGGCATCCAAGGGCACGCTTGGCATCCAATGGCACACTACACACCTACTTTCAAAATGCACCAGGCAATCCAGGACCTGAAGAAAGAGCATGTGAGAGAAAAGGAAACAGAAAAGGCAGGACAGAGAAGAGAGTATTTCCCTCCTGGTGTTTTCTCTCTCTCGGCTCCAGCGGCTTGTGCCCTTCGAGCGCCCTTGACCCCCCGCCTGGGAGGTCAGTATCTCATCTGTATTGCTCACCGCAGAAAGCGAGTGACGGCTCCGCATGCATCACCCCAGCAGTCACGCTGGAGCGCGCGTGTCATTTCAATTCATCTTGCTCCAACCGCTCCTTGTCACAGGCAGCGCCGCAGACTGGAGGAGGGAGCGGGAGGCAGAGGAGATGGACAAACTATGGAGGGGAAGAGAAGGTGGGAGAGATGGAAGGAGGGAGGGGCAGCCATTCGGGTTGTTTATTTACAGTGGGGCAGCTCTACCCACTACTCCTAGCTCTGACCCTCTCTAACTGTATGGCTCCCCTCCAGCGCGTTGGGTTTTGCCTTCAGAGGCAGGACCAAAGCAAGGAGCCGGGGAGGCAGGGTTGTCTAGCGGATAGATCGGGACCTCGTCTGGGAGCAAGGACAGCGGGGTTCTACGCCCAGCTCTGTGATGTTGGGTAAGCCTCCACTTCACAGCATGTGTTCCCCTCCCGCCCTTTCTCTAGATTAGAAGCTCTTGAAGATGGGGGCTCTCTCCCTCTGGGTTTGTACAATGTCTAGCACCGTGTTCTCAGCTGGAGCCTCTCACTAGTGTCACAATACAAATTAATAATAAATAAAATGGTGTTCCAAAGCTAGGGCACTCTCCTGCTCCTTATTGGGGACGTGGAAGAGGCAGGCTGAAGCCCTTGCTCTGAACGGGGCAACACAGGGATCTGCTCCTGGGTTCCCAAATCCCAGAGGAATGCTGTAACCACCGAACTATTGAATATTCTAGAGTGGGTCTTTCTATCTCTAGGACCAGAAATTCCATTCTGGACCTGAGCAATTTCCCCCAACAACAGTTTCATTGAAGCCAATACATTGGCATTTTCTAATGCAAACCTATTACATTGAGACATCCCCAGTGAGCGCTAGCTCCATCTCCTGCCAAAACAGTTTCCCTTGGGTGGATGGGGGCCTAGCTTCCCCTCTTACTTGTTAGTGAATTAAGACTCACAACACAGAGGCAGTTCAATATTATTATCCCTGTTTTACAGATGGGGAAACTGAGGCACAAAGAGGGGCAGGCCAAACGCTTCAAGGATGGCCTCTGATTTTGGTTATCCTGGTTTGGCTTGATTGTCAGAAAATGCTGCGCACCCTGCCCTCCCGATGAAGCCAGTGGGTGCTCAGCACCTCAGGAAAGTAGGCCCAAGGGGTCTCAAGGGAATGGTCTCAAAGGGAATTGGACACAGTGAAACTGAGAGGAGTCTGCTTAACTCACACCCATGCTTCACCCTGAGGTGTTCCAGGCTGGTAGGATGTGGCCCCGGCCATAATGTCCTTTGGGGTAGCTTGGTAGCTGGGCTGAAGCTTTTGAGCGACCCCTAGGGCCCTAAGTTGGGACTTGGTGGAATAAGCGGGTCTGGCTCTGTCCCTCCCCTCTCCCCCTGCTCCTTTGTAGCAATGAGCTCTCAGGGAAGCGGTCAGAGCATGAGGGGAAGATTGAGGCCACCTCCCTCAGGGATGATTTGACCAGCAGAACCTGTAAGGTCATGAGTTGACCACTTGGCCGACTGATCACCAGAACTCCCCGCTACACGGAGGCACCCTGAATCCTCAGGTGCTTTTGAAAACTGGCCGTGGGGGCCTCGCCAGGGTCACTGAGAAAGTCGGTAGCAGCAGGAAATGAAACCCAGTTCTTGGCGGCTCTCGCTCCTGTGCCCAGGCCCAGACAATGCTGCCTCGCTGAAGACAGAGAATGGATTGCCCCTGCCAACACTTAAACACAATTCATATGGCGGGGAGGAAGAGGACTCTGCCGTAAGCCCCATTCATCCACACTACATCGGATTCACTTTAGAAACTGGTAGTGTTGTTTGCTGCAAAGAAGGGGCCATCGTTGGGTTTCTCTTCTGGAAACTTGGCAAGTCCCCTCGCAGCAGGAGGGGACGGGTGAGCCCCCCGTCTCTCTGAGCTGGGCATCTTGGCAGAATCCCTTGTGCAATTTGTCGCTTTTGTCCCTACGGTACAAGTGTCCTGCGGTGAAAGAGAAATTTAATCTTCTGGTTTTCAACTCCATTTACTCTTTGCCGTCCTGGCCTCCATTCAATGGGATGCTTTACCATGGCAAAGGCATCTCTGGGTCATGTTTGTTTGTTTTGTTTCCCTGTAGCCTTTCTAGAAAGAAAACCCCAAACCCCAAGGTTTAGCATCTGCTGAAATAAAAATGAACCAAAACAGAACCACTTCAGAGCCCGAAGCTAATTAGTTTCTTGCTATTTCATGGGGACAACATTCCATGCAGCGATGTGTCAGCATTACAAAGGTACCGAGTCTTGGTCTTTGAGTCAGCTCCGCTCAGAAAAGGAAATGGCAAAACGAAAAACAACAATAACAACAACAAAAAACCGCTTCCCCTCCCCGAAACGTCCAACCAACCAAAACAAACAACCAGCAGTAAAAGAGCATGCACACCAAAGGGAAAAAATAAAACCATCATCAAGTTACTCGTACAGGGAGAAAATTCAAAGGGAATAAAGGACAAAGACGTGTCTGTGAAAATGACACACAGAAAGAAACCATCACAGTGATGAGTGTAGGATAAATGCATAGAAAGAAAAAGAAAGAAAACACTAGATAGATGAAGGGAGGGAGGGAAGGAAGTGCTTAGATTGATGGTGGCAAGTGCAATATATATGGATAGTTAGATTAAAAAAAAGAGAGAGAAAAGTTGTTTGCAGCCCTCTTTGGAAAGGGAAACTAACTTCCCTCTGGTTCAAGGGGAAGCCCCTTGCTCTCTGGCCCCGTTCCGGCAGGAATACAGGCTGTAGGTCATGGTGAGGAACCGTCGGATTTGCATGGCTGGCTGACACTCATGTTCACCTTGACATTTTCTTTTTGCTGGTGGGGGCAGCCTCCTGGGGCTGACCGAGTGGATTAGAAAGCACACAGCTCACACCCACTCACACCCACGCTGCCC
This sequence comes from Dermatemys mawii, assembly GCA_007922305.1. Taxonomy (NCBI): domain Eukaryota; kingdom Metazoa; phylum Chordata; order Testudines; family Dermatemydidae; genus Dermatemys; species Dermatemys mawii. The sequence goes on from ML677361.1 coordinate 339,911, forward strand.
ACCCTTCGATCGGTACCTGACATTTCAATGGGCTTCTATTCCAAAATCCTGACTTCAGAACTTCGGCTAAAGCGGCTGGGGCCGCCTTACTTGTGTTTCACCCTGTTGGACGCGGTGGTGTGTGTGTGTGTGTGTGTGTGTGTGTGTGTGTGTGTGTCACAAAATAGCCTCCTGGGTCCTTCTTGGCCTTGTTTTGTCTTCTGCGAACACTGAATTGTTAGCCCACATGCCAGTGCATCTCTTCTTTCCGTTCTCTTCTCCTCCCTCTCCTCTGCCCAGGTTGTATGTCCATGGGGCCAAGTCCTGAGGCCTTTACTGAATCAAAAAGCCAACGGAAGGTTTATTGGAGGACCATTGGGCCCTGGTGATGTCAACACTAGGGCTTCTCAGGGATGGGAGCGTGGGTCCATCTTCACCATGTCTGGTTCCCAGAGACATCACCCATCGATCTCCTTTTCGACGGTGTTACCACTTTCCTTCTGGCTTGGTGCCTCCAGGAAGATGGGAAGTAGCAAGCACTATGGCCTCTGGTCAGTGTTATTGCGAACACAAACCTGAAACCGCATCTGAACCACTCAGCTGAGTTCTTCTGGCCCAAGAGGCAAGCAGCAGGTGTGGGAATCATTCCAGACAAGAACAGAATCGACGATTCACTGCAATTGAAATGCCTCTTAAGGTTAGAGCTGGTCAAAAAATGCTTTCTTCTCCCTAGAAATTTAGACAAAAATGGATTTTCTTTGGTTTTGACAGAAACATTTCTTGGATTTTTTTTTTGTTTTGTTTTTGGCAACTGGAAACTAAAAATGTTCAGTTTTCAGATGCCAAGACCCATTGGGTTTTACTTGAAATTGAAAAACAACATGAAATTTTTTTAATAAAAATTTTAATCTCATTAAAAAAACCCACAATTTTCACCAATAAACCCCAAGTGAACCAACAATATTTCAAGGGAAAGTTTCTAACTAGCTCTACTGGTGGTTCAGGAATGTTAATTTCCCTTCTTCCTGATTCCATAGAGAAGTGGGTGCCTCCAGGAGTGGGATGGGTTATTAGTCCATAACTGCCTACTGCAAATGTTCTTGTACTTTTCTCTGAAGCATCTAGAACTTGCCAGTGCTGAAGGCAGATTTCTGGATTAGATGGACCACTAGTCTGAGCCGATCTGTGTTCAGCACAGCCATTGTTCTGATAAACCACCATGTTCTTGGTGTTGATCTGAACTGATCCATGTTGATCCTTCTGAGGTTACTCCACCACTAACCCCTCGAGCTGATCGAGAATGATAATTCTGTTTCATGAGAACTTTCCAGGTTTCGAGATTTGGTTTCGTTCCACACTGGAACAAAACCGAAACCCATGAAAACATCTGTTATTGCATTAGCAAGTTTAGGTTTTCAACTTGTGTCTATGGGCTTATCTACACAGTGCAGGACCGTGCGTGAGTGGGGTATGAATTCTAATGTGCCCCATGTAGACCCTGCTGGGGCACACCAGAAGTTCCCTAGTGTGCATTAATGTACTACAGTTTACACCCCACTGGTGTGCATTGCTGCACTATGGAGGCAAACCCTATGGCTCTCTCTCTGGTCATAAATGTAAACTTTGTTGAAATCGATACATCTCCACAAAATGTTGTGGCTCCAAGGAAACAACCTTTCTTTTTCTAACCACAACTCCAGCTGCACCAAAACCCAGATTCACTGGAGCTCAGTAGACGTCACCACCTGACAATCTGCCCACTGTTTTTTTCTGATCATGGTGCTAATTCTAAAGCCCCTGGACATTTTGGTTCCTGGACATTTCCGTTCCTCCCAGGCAAAGAATCCTTCCTGCTGGCCAATACCACGCCCCACCTGCCAAATTATAAATAATCTGCAATCTTGACATATTTTCACCCCACCGAGCTGGGGCAGTGATGAATACACCAGCCATGCTATCGTTCCACCCCTAGATAATAACAAATCTTCGATTCCTGGCTGGCCATTACAGCTTTCGCTGACACTGGGCTATATTTAGACGTGTTAAGAATGTCCCTCTTGAAAGCCTCAGACCGCACTGGAGCAGAAGAATGAAGCTGCCCCATGCATTCTGATGCAACGAGCTGGAGCCGACAGCCCCCTTAGCTAAGTTGTCGATATCACTGATCAGCTCCAGCATTGATTTTTCCCTCCCTCTCTCTATTTTTCTTTTTCTTGGCTGGGCACATGAAACACTGTCTTTGTTTGCTGAAAGGGCTGTATGGCCCAGATTTCGCCCTGGGTAAAACGTCCTTGCGTGCTCTCTGTGTGCGCTCCTTGTCACCCTTTCTTCTGCCACCACAAATCCAGGGGGATGCATGCTGGGAAAGGCTGGGACTGGGGGAGCTTTGGGACTGCTTCTGCTCCTGCGCTATTCCCGACACAGTCTGCAGCTAGCATCGGATCTGGGAGCTCCCAGGCTGCCAGAGCTCCAAGCTACATCATTTCTCCTAGTGATTCTGGCTGGGAAAAGCCAGGACCAGGATATTCCCAGCCCAGCCATTGATCTTGTGCTATTCCCTACAGGGTCTCCTGTGGGAAGGACTTAGGGGCAGTGGGGCTGGGAGCTCCACTGCAGACACAGCTGGTTCCCCGCTGATCTATTCGGAGTGGTTTCCAAGCGGAGCTAGCGTAGGGAGCCATGCAGGAGCTATAATGGAGCTCCCAGACACTTCTCCCAGCAACAGTCACTCTGGGAAATGATGAAGGAATTCAGGCCACCCCAATCTAGTATGAACCGCTGTCTCTGCAAGTGAGGGTGCTGTCGCGTTGGCTGTGGGAGAACTTAGAGCGACCCCAGGCCCAGCCTATCGCAGCAGGAGGAGTCACAGTGGGTATGTCGGGGGAGCGGGGTGGAGATATAAAGCAATTCACAGAACACACACAATGACATTTTGCCCACAGTGAAATCTGGGGTCGATTGGGACCAGACTAGCTGACTAGGCCTTGTATATTTTCCCCCGTAGAGCCTTCCGCTGGCGTAGACTGGGACCGAGATAGCTAATCCGTTCTTGCACAATACCTCATAGCAATTCCAATCAGATATGGGTTGAACCGAACCACTGAGTCCAAACCCCTTCTCCGAGCTAGCGATCAGGATCCAAACTTCATCTCTCTGTGAGGAGATTAACTAAAACCCTGAACTTGATGCTTCAAAACTTGAGTTCTGTCCCCCACGCCCCCAAAAAAAGTTACTTCCAAATTTGGGGGCTGTTTGGAAGGCATCTTTGGATCTGGTCCTTTATAAAGATCTGAAGATGGGTTTTGGCTGAAGTCTTTTTCATTGCAGCTCAAGGAGCTGTGATCTCCCTAGGGTGGCTGTGGAAAAGGTAAGGCTGAAGAGAAGATATGTTTAATTTTTGGAAATGTAACTTGCATATACTCTTTCAGTATCATCCCCCCACCACCAGTGTGAAATCCAGCTTGAATATTCAGCCGGTACAAAGGAAAAACAACCAAGACACAAAACCCTGCTGTAAGAAAACCTCAAGTGAGTAATCTCTCCTTCATATGTATCCCAGCATCCTCCTGCCACGAACATTCCTGCTAGCCACCACTTGAATTAGCACCAAAGGATTATGGGACCCACGGTCATTAATCTAGGTGACAAACAGGACTCAGAAGGAATATTTGCACCCCGAAATTGAAAAGATTAGGCCATATTTGTCAAGGATTGGTAGGCTTTATCGCCTCCAGAGCAGATGCTGTTAAATATTCATGAGCTGCATAAGTGGGAGAAGACCTAGCTGGGCCTGATGACATTCAGCTGTGGAGGGGGGGGGCAGTGGCGGGGGAGGGCTGGCAGTGGTGGTAGTGGGGAGAGATTTATCTAAACTCTGCAAAGGATGAAAGGTAGATGGCAAATGTACCTCTCTCCTGGGGAGAGATGTTCAGGGAAGGGGAGGCATAGTGGAGTGGGTTAATCCTGGAATACTCTACCCCCTGGGCTAACCCCCTGGCTGGAAAATTCATTATCCTCTCCTCGCTGTGACCCAGAGCTGGGCTTTGAGGGGGCTCTGATCTTCCTATTACCCTTTCCTGAACCCTGAGTCAGGGATCTGGGACTGTGAGGTGGACAACACACATGTCCTGGGAAGTTCATTCCAGTTCTCCCTCAACCCCTGTCCCCACATGATCTTGGCTGGGCTCTCTCAGGACAGCTCAGGTGTGGGAGGGCAAAGGTGGCTCCGAGTCCCCCTTTGCGGCTCCCCTGACCTCGGTGGGGGTTGGTTTGGTCCCCAGGACAATTTAAGCAGCCTCATAGATCAAGATGGCCCAAGGCTGAGCCTGGCCAGTGGCAACCCATCCACTCCTTTGAGATTCTCTCTCCCGCAGCAAAGCAAAGAAAGAGAAAACAAGAGCAGAAAAAAAGAGAAAGAAAACGAATTGGAAAATATCTTCTATGGGAGACATGCTGTATGCAAAAGTAGGTTTCTTTTAGATGGTCCCTGTTTGCAGGGGTGGGCACTGGAATACAATAAGGCTCCTTTTCTCTTGGGAGACATAGTCGTACCCTGATGTAGGCTTTGGAGCCCTTTGTGCCCGGGGAAGATGCCACACTGGCTTGTGGTGCCTTACTGAACAAAGTTCCTAGCCCACCACTGGTTATTCCATCTCTCTCAGTAGCCACAAGATCTAAAATCAACTTTGCAGGGAAGCAAAGGCAGAGGGTGATATCCCAAGGGTGCTGAGGTCAGAAGGAGTGTGTCATTGACATTGGCTAGGATTTTGCCCCAAATTAAAAATGGGGTAGAGGAGGAAGTCACGATGCCATTCCCCTCTGCTGTGGTATTGCAGAGCTCCCTGGCCTGGAAATATCAATTGATCTATTTCTCTTGGCAGCGATTCCAACAACAGAAATCCATTGTTTCCTGCGTTATTACTAAAGGCTATGGACAGCAAGCTCTGCGTCCTCTCCTTTTGCGTGAACACCTCAGGAAAGAAGATTCCTCTTGGATCATGCAGCTGAGCAGGGAGCTCTCTATTCAGGTGGAGAAGCTCTTGGATATTAGAAAGGAAGATCTTTGTATGTAGCGGGGAGACAGATAGGTGGTGAGTAGGAGCCTCCACTTGCTATTTTCCTTTGGCACAAGTAGATTTTCTCAAGTGGGCACGGCTTTAACTGCAAACTGGGATTGTTCTCTGGAGTTTGAGGTGTTTTTTGCACCACCCTCCAGATGCTCCACTAAGGGCCCATTAAAGGTTTTGAGTTCAATCCTTGAGGGGGCCATTTAGGGATACGGGGCTCCCGGACTTTTCAAAATTGCCAACAAAACAAAAAAAATCTATTCTTTGCCCAGCTCTAGTGCGGTCAATCTGCAACTCCCGTTAAAGTCAATGGGGTTGGTTCTCCACTGCCCTTGGCTTTGTGCAGCTGTTCACACCAATGCACAGTGGGTGAGCATAATTTCTGGTCTGGTGTAAACCTCGGAGGTAAATAACTGTGCCGGGGTGGTGCAAAGGAGACTCAGTACCTAGCACCATGCAGTAGCAGGCCTTGTGGGCGCAGATCCAAAGACACGCTGAGGATCCAGCCCTGAATATATCCATTCCAAGTAGTATCAGAAACAAGAGCCCCAAAGGTCCCACACCATCAACTCTGGAATTCCTCCCCCCACGCCCACCTGTGAAAGCTGCTTAAAGTTCTGGCTTAAATCTCCATCGCAGGCCTGGGCTTTCTGGCTCCCCTCCCTCCAGCCTGCTTTTCTGCTCTCTCTCTCCCTCATTCCCCAGACCCCTGTCAGCCTCGGCACAATTTAATGTCTTACAGATCTGTCCCTATTTGACAAACAGGTGATTTGGCTAATGAGGAATAAATGAGATCCGCAGGATGAGAGAAGGGGAACAGCAGCTGTCGTGAATGCAGGATGTGCCGGCTTTATTAAAATAATATATGGCCACATGCTTGGTATTAGGAGGCGCAGTTTGAAAACTCCCATCCCTTCCCATCCTCTCCCCACACATCTCCTCGACCTGCCGCCTCCCTCCTCTCTTTCCATTTCCCCGCTCTGGAACATTTTCCAATCAGCAAATTGCTGGCTGGAGAGTCCAGGAACATCCCAGGCCATGCATACGAAATGCATCCCCTTGCCCTGTGCTGTGGCAGAGAGGTGGGAAGGGCAAGGCTCTTGCTGGATGGGAGCTGGTGCATAATGTGGGAGGACAGGACATTGCTGGGTAGAGCCAGTGAATAATTGCGGGGTGGGGGTGGAACTAGGGCTGGTGGATAATTCTAGCATGGCAGGGGTAGGGCTGGTGGATAATTCAGGAGGCTGTTGGGTAGATTCAGTGGATAATTTTGTGGGGGAGGAACTAGGGCTTGTGGATAATTCAGGATGTGTGGGGGGGTAGGGCTGGTGGATAATTCAGGATGTGGCGGGGGGTAGGGCTTGTGGATAATTCTAGTGCTGCAGGGGTAGAGCTGGTGGATAATTCTGGAAGGTGTTGGGTAGATTCAGTGGGTAATTGGAGGGGCAGGGTGGGTAATCCTCAGGGGGTTGGGTAGATTCAGTGGGTAATTGGGGGGGGTAGGGTGGGTAATCCTCAGGGGGTTGGGTAGATTCAGTGGATAATTGGAGGGGGAGGGTGGGTAATTCTCAGGGGGTTGGGTAGATTCAGTGGATAATTGGAGGGGGAGGGTGGGTAATCCTCAGGGGGTTGGGTACGGCAAGTGGGTAGTTCCAGAAGAGGGGAGTGAAGTCCGGTGGATAATTCTGGAAGGAGGGAATGTGAGGGAAGGGACAAGGGAGAAAGAAAGAAAAGAGGACGGCCAGAAACGCGGGGGTGAATGAGAAAGAAAGAGGGAGGGAGGAAGCGGGAGGGACCGGTGCAGCGGGAAAGAGAAATAAAGCGGCGGGAGGGAGGTGAGGAAATGACGACAGGGCCTGACATGCTCCGCACTTCATTCTCCCAATGAGGTGAATGAAATGAAAATGTAACGCTGACTTCCCAGCTGACAGCGTCGCCGTGCCAATCAGACCGGCCTTATTGGCGCTTGCCACTGTTTACTTCCTGGCGCAGTGGCGTCTCCCCGCTACCTGCCAGCGGACCTGCTGGGGACGAGGCGGTGGTGGGGTGGGCAGAGCAGGAGCATTGGGAAAGGGGAGGTGGGGGAGAGGTGAACATGGGGTGGAAGCTGTGTGGGAATTGAAGGCGAGGGAGAGGATGTGGGAGCAGGCATGAGCCGGGGCATGAAGGGGAGGAGGAGGATGGGCAAGTGGGGGTGGGAGCATGCAGGGCCAGGCGGGACAGATGGTGGGAGGTGAGGGCAGAGGGAGGCCTACGTCGAGGGAAAAGGCCGGAGGAGTGGGATTAGGAGTGGGGGACAGTGGTGAGAGGGAAGTGGGGTGTGCGTGGAGAGTATCTGTGGGCATGAGATCGGATTCATGACGTGCGGGCTGGTGAAGGTGGGAGATAATGACATCAAAACTCAGCCAATACATCTGGAAAGGGGCCGAATTTTTCCAGCCATGGGCCCTTGGGGAAGATCGGTGCGACCTAGAAAGGACCAGGGTTAAAATGGTCTAAATGCTTTAATTCTCTTGATCTGTTCCCTCTGCCCATTCCAGGGCCTCATCCAGCCAGGAACCAGAACCAACACCAGGTGACTTGAAGGGCCTATCACGCCTCACCAACACAGCTCAAGTTTTGAATGGCGAGCACGCATTCCTCACGGGTTGCGGTTAATCCTCCTGGAGGTAAAACCACCATCACGGAAGACAAATGTGGGGCCAGATTGCCAAGGGCTCAACACCCAACAACTGGGGCCAATTTTTCAGAAGAGCTCAGCTTCCATTTAGGCCCCTAAACAAATAGTCCTCAGCACCCCACATGCTGAGCTCTTTGGAAACCTTGGCCCTTGTCTAGTAAACAGGAATAATAAATAAACGTGAGGAAATCATGCTGAGAGAAAGGAGTTACTTTTATGGGGTGAATTTTGAGATATTAATAATAATAATTCATACTAATACGAATCAGGAGCAGCCAACCTCTTGTGACAAAGCTCTGTCCTTATCTTCGTGGATCCTGTGTTTCCTGGCGGATTTTTACTAGCCTCAGCGGCTCACTGTGACCCTCCACGGAGCCCTTCTCTCTCTGGAGACAAGGTCACAGCCTATTGAGCCATTTTCATCACAAACCAGTGAGGAGAAGCTATCCTTCCTGGCACAGTCTCTATTGTCTCCCAATCTCAGAGACTAATTAGGGGAGGCAGAAAGGGGGGAGCCCAGGCCCGCCCTCTACTCTGGGCTCCAGCCCAGGGACCCTAACAGTATCAGCTAAGATGGATGACCTTTTATCCACAAAACACAATACAATTCCCTGGGCTACTTCCCCACAGCAGTCCCCGCTTCTTCAAACTCCACTTCACCCTTACCTCAGGGCCTCCTTCCTTCTGGATGATATGTTGTCCACCACTCAGTCTCACCAACAGCATAACTTCCTTCCACAGCTCCTGACACCCACAGCCCACCTGACTAACTGGGAGGTTTTTATCTGGATTCAGCCAGTCCCTGATTGGCTTCAGGTGTCCCAATTAGGCTAGCTGTTTCTACTCCTTTCTAGAAGGTTCTTAATTGGTCCCAGGTGTCTTGATTGGCCTGGAGTAGCCTTTGTTTGGCTATCCAGGGAACAGGGACCTGCACACCCTGAGACTAATGTACCTGCCTTCCAGCACTCTCCTATATCCTTCTGGTCTGACTCCGTCACACTCTGTTCATGCAAATATAGGCACCGATCCTGCAAACTCTGAAGCACGTGCATAACTCATGAACAGTCCCTGATGATTTGGAAGAGTCAAGTTACATGCAGGCTTAAGTATTTGCAGGTTCAGGGTTATACGTAGTAACGATAATGAGCATAAAGACTAGCTATAGAAAAACAACCCCATCCTGCATTTCACCTAATCCATTTCCAGGGTTATTCCCTATTTCACATTTCCTACTGTCTGCTCTAGTTTTAAACAGGCCATGAGATGGTGACTCAGCCGCTCTCCTGGGGAGTTTATTTCCAGGCAAATACTTATTGTCAAGATATTTTTATTGAGGTTTCGCCTAAATGTTCCTTTTCTTCAAAGACAGAAAGAAAGAAAGAAAGACAGAAAGAAAGAAAGAAAGACAGAAAGAAAGAAAGAAAGAAAGACAGAAAGAAAGAAAGAAAGAAAGAAAGAAAGAAAGTTTGTGCCTTTTTGTTGCTTTTTTATGATGGTTAAAGAAGAGCTGGAGGCTTAATTTTTTTAAAATACTCTTTTTTCAGTACATACTTTACACTATTATATTGTACATTATCTACAAGTGCTTTACCTGAAACACTTTATGGGTGACTAGAGAAATGGTAGGCATAAGACACCCCAGATATTATGCAAAATAGATAGAGAAGAAGTGAACTAATTAAACCTTGTTTTTTTGTTAACGGCTATTCAGCTCAATTACCTAACAAACAGCTGAAAAACTCTTTTTGTTACAGATTTAACATCCTCACACTTTCAACCAAAGATCAAGGCCAGGTTTACACTAGAAACTTTGTAGGAATAATAATATCAGCCAGGGATATGAGTTTTTTATGGCATTTCTATACCAGCAAAACCCCTAGTGTAGATGCTTGTGGATAATTCTGAGGAGATTGAGTAGGCCCAGTGGCTAATTCTGGAAAAATGCAAGGAGCAGGTTAAATCCAGTGAATAATTCTGGAAGGAGGGAATGTGAGAGAAGAGGGAATCAAAATAAACAGAGGGAGAAAGAAATTTAAAAAGATCACAAACAGAAACAAGGGGATGAATGAGAAACATGAGTTGAGCTCTTCGTCAGTAAAACTTATTAGTTACACCAGTATGGCTATATACTGACAAATCATTTTCAGTAGAGACTAGGTCTGAGAGAACTCCTAAATTATCCTTTTTTCATCCTGCAGCTAAAACAGGGAAGACTAGATTTCCTATTCCTGATATTTCTAAGGTGAAAAACAAGTAGGAAAAAAAATATATTTTGGGGCCTTTCATACATTCCAAGGCCAGAAGGGACCACTGTGATCATCTAGTCTGCCCATCTGTGTAACACAGGCCAGGGAATTGCCACCCAATAATTCCTGGAGCAGAGCTTTTAGAAAAGCATCCGCCCTTGATTGTAAAATTGTTAGTGATGGAGAATTCACCGCGACCCTTGGCAAATGGTTCCCGCGGTTTATTACTCTCATCGTTAAAAATTTAGCCCTTATCTCTACTCTAAATTTGTCTTGCTTCAACTTCCAACCATTGGCTCTTGTTATACCTCTCTCTGCTACATTGAAGTCCATTCTCAAATATTTATTCCCTATGTACGTGTAACACCCACTAACCCCAGACCTCGGGATCGAAACTGGGACCTCTGGAGCTTAGCGCATGAGCCTTGATTGCATGAGCTAAAAGCCAATTATGGCTAAGGCCGTAGAGCAGACTCAATCCCTCTCTCTAAGCAGTCTTGGTGCCACTAGAGGGGACAGAACACCACACCCAAGACGTGTGTGGGTTACAGATATACAAATTGTGATCAAGTCTCCCCCTTCTCTTTGTTAAAATAAACAGACTGAGCTCCTTGAGTCTGTCACTGCAAGGCGGGTTTTCTAATTCCTTAATCCTCCCATGGCTCTTCTCTGAACCTTCTCCAATTTATCAACCCCCTTCTTGAACTAGGGGCACCAGAACTGGACAGTGTGTTCCAGCCGCGGTCACAACAGTGTCAACTAACTAGAGAGGTAAAATCACCGCTCTTCTTCTGGAGATTCCTCTCTTTATACAGTCGAGGATGGCATTAGCTCAGATCAGAGGGTGTTTTGCAGGAGCGAGAGGCAGGGCAGCTGCATATTAGTTAATCTGTAAGGGCCAGGTGTGTTCCCTGGTAAAATTCAGCATAAGAGAAGCATGAATCTAGCATAAAGACCCCTGTATTTCCCTTCTCCCCCCATCTTGTGCAAAACTCAGCTCCAGAGCCAGGATGAATTTAGCCCTTAAACCAAGGCCTGTGGGCCACATCTGGCCCCTGAGACCGTCTTGCCCGGCCCCTGAGCTCCCAGCCGGGAAGCTCCCCCCAGCCCCTCCCCCACCTACTCCCCTCCCCCAGAGTCACACCACCTCACGGGCAGCGCTCTGGGGGGGCAGGGCTGCACGGCAGCACGTCTAGCTCTGTCCAGGCTGCTGCTCTGAGCAGCATGGTAAGGGGGCTAGAGCTGGGAGGGGGAGTGGGGTTGGATAAGGGGCAGCAGGTCCCAGGGTGCAGTCAGGGGACAGGGATCAGTGGTTGGTTGGATGGGGTGGAGGTTCTGGGGGGGCAGTCAGGGGATGGGGAATGGGGTTGGATAGGGTGGGAGTCCCGGGGGGTCTGTCGGGAGGGGAGGTGGATAGAGGTTGGGGCGGGCAGGGGGGATTGGGTAGGGGGTGGGGTCCTGGGGGGGCCCTTAGGGGTGGGGGGTCTCAGGAGGGGGCGGTCAGGGGACAAGGAGCAGTGGGGGCTGGATGGGTCGGGGATTCTGAGAGGGGCAGTCAGGTAGCGGGAAGTGGGAGGGAGTCAGATGGGGGTGGGGGCCAGGCTGTTTGAGGAGGCACCTTCCCTACCCAGCTCTCCTTAAAATTTTGCAACCCCAATATGTAACCTTGGGCCAAAAAGTTTGCCCACCCCTGCCTTAGGCCCAGGTTCACGGAAACACTTAACTTTAACCACAGGCTAAAGGCCCATTGAAATCAATGCGATTTAAGCTCATGCTTAAAATTAAACACATGGTTTCCTGAATCAGGGCCGTAGTGTCTGTATTTAACAGCCAGTGTTTAGTCCTTTCTGCTGCAGGCGTCTGCCTGGTGGAGACGGGATCTCGCCTGGGATTACATCACAGTAAAAGGTTGATTCCCAGTCTAGGACTGAAGAGAGATTCACATTTTCTCCAGCCCCTGGGGACGGGAACCGGGAATGGATTTCAAAACTAGGTGGGTACAGAGAGGGGCGGGGGGGTGGGGGTGACGCAGATGATAAAAGTTCATGTCATGAATGTGTGATTCTAATGCATAGCCTTGTTATCATTAATCTTGTGCAGAGTCTGGCTTTGATTGGCTGCAGCTCACGCCTAGCCTCCAGTGCTCTTCACTCCACAATGGCGAACTCCCCCCTCGCTCTTTTACTGCTTTAGAGCGGTCTGCCTCTCAATCTTCTGAGATGTCAAGGCTTCACCTCCTTTTCTCTCTCGCTTTTCCTGTCACTTCCTTCATCCCTCTCTCTGTCTTGGTCTTTTACACACAAAGCACCATCTCTTGATCTTCATTTCTCTCCTCCCCCACAGTAGTTGAATACCTCGAGAACAGACTCCGCAGCATCTACCTGTAGCGTAAGAGATGTACATCTTCCAGGGACCACTGTGATCTTCTAGTCTACGTCATCAAACTGGTCTTCTCTTTCCCGCCTCTGTGATTCTTCCAGTCCAAACCGGGGAGCCAAAGGATCTGTCTGTGTGCACGCCGATTTACTGCTGCCCCAAATAGACAAAGTTTTAAAGAAAGGTCTGTGTGGCCAACAGTATTATCATAAGAACATAGGAGCGGTCGTACTGTGTCAGACCAAAGGTCCATCCAGTCCAGTATCCTGTCTACCAACAGTAGCCAATGCCAGGTGCCCCGGAGTGAGTGAACCTAACAGGTAATGATCCAGTGATCTCTCTCCTGCCATCCATCACCCCACCTCTGACAAACAGAGGTTAGAGACACCATTACTTACCCATCTCAGCTAATAGTCATTACTGGGCTTAAACCTCCATGAATTTATCCAGTTCTCTTTTAAATCCCGTTATATTCCTAGCCTTCACAGCCTCCTCAGGCAAGGAGTTCCACAGGTCTCAACCATACATGATAAAATGCAAATGTAAAATGTTAAGATGCAGAAACAAAGGAAACATTAAGGACCATTACCTTCTCCCTCCCCAAAACACTCAGTGGTATTGTTAAATATGGCTAGCAGTTTGACATGGAGCCATGAAAGGGCATTACAGAAGCCTTCCAGTGCTGTTGGGTACCTCGGAGCATATACTTTGGTTTGAAGATCCATACTCAGTCTCAGGAGGATCCCATAGCTAGCAGTCCAACTCTAAATCTGAACTAGTACTCTCTTCAGGAATATCTGCACCATGGCATTTACCTGTTATGTTCCTGCTAGATTGTAGCTTTCCATGTTCCTGGTTAAATAATTCAAGTAACTCTCTACAATTCTATCCCTTCAGTCTATCCAGTGCATGCATCTCTTTGTAGTGGAGTTTCTGTTCCCTGCCCTCTCAGAATGACACGCCTTTTACTGGTGCAATCGCACTGATGGTAATTACATCCAGGCCTCAGTTTGTGCTGTTCTTTGCGACTTTCATTTTTCCTTCTTACCCTTCAATGGCTCGGGTGAGGAGGATACAGGACCACATCCTTAAAATGAGTCAGGGCAGTGCCTGATTTTCTTTCCCACGGCAGCCTCCCAGAGATTAAAAGAGGTGACCTGCTTCATTGCCCCAGAGTCTATCACCTTGGTGTCTGCGCTGGGTTACCATTTTCTGTAACCTAATTGGAATTCTCTCACTCTTTTGTGACCGGTCAAGGCCAAGTAAGTGAGCCAAAGGGTCCGTTTGCTTATTGACTTTTGCCAACAGATGTATGAATCATAGATGATAAATGGTCAAACTGAAAACGGAACATTTTAATGAGAATGCAGCAATGAAGGATTTCCCCCCTCCAAGTCCTCCCTCCACTAACTTTATATATTAAACCTGACTGGGTTCAATTCAAATTAATTCCCTGTCCAGTTCTTTTCCGGAGATCTAACCTTGTTATCTATTCATTTTAGGCCTGACTCTTTCCCATATACTGACTCCACTGAAATGAATGGAACTACTTATGTAAATCAGGTGTGAGAGCAGACCCCATCTTTCCTCTCTATGTTACGAGCTTAAATTTCAAGGCCCCCATTTTGTGCTGCTCCTCGCAGGAGGTTACGACTACAAGTTTGAACATGCCAAAGTCTGACAGCGAAAGGAAAGGAAGGTTCTTAGAGCAATAGTAATTGGCCACATTGCACGTCATGGATACATTAAAGTAGGTGTTGAATGGCATAGCTAGTCATCAAAAATTCTGGACATGTGCAAAATTATGGGTGTGTTTGTAAACGTGCATGTGATGGTGGAGCATGAGCCTGCACTTGAATGCACATAAGCATATGAGTGCTAGGATCATCTGGGCACACACCTCCCACTCAGTTCAAGGGTCTCAGACGTCAGTGCACCTCAGTTCCTCCTATTCTGTGCCTGGGACACGTAGGTTAGTCTCCTGAGGGCTCAGCTCAGGGGTAATTGGGTGGGGTTTAGTGGGTTATGATATGCAGGTGGTCAGACGAGTTGATGTGGTGGTCTCTTCTGTCCTTAAACTCTGAGCATGTTTGCTCACATGGCTTCGCATTATAGAATCGTAGGAGGGACCACCAGGGTCATGTAGTCTAACCCCCTGACAAGATGCAGGATTTGCTGTGTCTAAGCCATCTAAGACAGGTGGCTGTCCAGTCTCCTTTTGGAAACCACCAGTGAAGGTTTTCAAAAGGAGGCTGGAAAGCCACCTGTCTTAGATGGTTTAGACACAGCATCTCTAGGCGTCTGTTCCTCACTGGAGAAACAGCAGGACAGTGGAAGTTTTTCCTGAGATTTAATGTAAATCAGCTATGCTGCAGTTTGAACCCCCTGCCTCTTGTCCTGGCCTCTGTGGCAAGAGAAAACTTTTCTCCATCTCTTTTATGGCAGCCTTTCAAGTATTTGAAGACCATGGTCACGTCCTCCCTTAACCGCCTCTTTTCCAAACCACACGTACTCTGTTCCTTGGCCATTGACTAGGGTCAATCCAGTGCAAGGTCTCTGCCTTGCTGTTCAAATCCCTCCAGGAGACTGGCTTTGGCTTCTCGAAAGACACCGTTCTATTAGTCACCACAGCTTCCCATGACAGCTAGCTCCGTAGATGGACAGCTGGACACAAATGCATGTACACACAAGCCTGCAAATCTATGAAGATATGGGTGTGATTGTCCTTGTGTGCCTAGGGTTCATTCGTATGAATGTATGTAGCAATGTATTCATAGACTCCCTTTTCTAAAGAACATGCCCACGGTGGTTGTATGGGCAGCAGCAACTAACTCACGTGATGGAAGAGGAGAAAGAGAGAGAGGTAATTAGAAGCTGTGGGATATCACACACCTTCCTGCCAACACCGGGGAGAACAATCGCGCACACACATCCTCCACAGACAAGTGTTAATATCCTTCTTATTTTTGAAGAGAGAGAGAGGCCTTCTCTTCACTGCTAAGGAAAGGTGCGTTTTTACCTCAGGGCAAAGCATGAGTTTACCTGAGGTAAGACACAGTCGTTTTAGCATGAGCTAAACTTGGCAAGGATAATAGCGCTGACTGTCCTGGGCTTGTCTCACGGTAAAACTGAAGTGCCTTGTCTCCACTGTGCTTTTACAACAGAAGCATTAGTAACCGAGGTAAAAAAACCCACACCTTTTCCTCGCAATGAAGACAAGGCCATAGAGAGGCAGAAATAGGGAGGTTGTTACCCTCTCTCACACTGGACCCCACACCTCGTCTGTCTGCCCCACTGAACTCCTTCCCAGCCTCTCTGGTAATCAGGCACCTTTGACTCAGCCATGCTCATCTGTTTTCTTATGGGGAATAATCCAAGCCAGCGATCGGCTCCCCTGACTTTAGAGAACAGAGAAGGACCCATTCCAGCCCCTTGGAAGCCAGTACTCCACAGGGATGGCTGGAACCTCTCCGCTCTGCTCCGAGGCGTAAGGACCAGCTCCTGCCATGCCCATTAGCCTTGGGGAAGTCCGCAGCCCTCTCTCTGTGGCACAGCCTGCCCCTGAAGTGCTGGCCAGCCTTGGGGAAGACAGGTGGCTTCCACTTCCCTCCGGTTTGTGGATGGGAAGTTACATCCCAACCTGTCCCGGCAGTGCCAGCAAGCCTTGGCGAATCCGGCTGGATTTTCCTTCAGCCAGCTGGTGTTAAGGAAGCTCTTTCCTTCATCTGAGTGACCCAAAGGGCTGTGCAGAGGAAGGCATGATCCCAGATGCCTTTGCTATCCCTCAAGCCTTTCACTTTACTGGGGTTTAGTTAAGCAGGGCTGTGCAGTGTGGTGTTTGGAAGATGCAGTAGAAAGTCAGGGTTTCCTCCTCAGCTCGTCTACACTGGTATAGCTTCAGTAAAGGTTCAGTGGAACTGCACTGACTTACAGAGGTTTAGGAGACTGTTCCTGCTATATCTCACTGATGGACGTAGTGCTTTACTGACATGAAAGGAGGCATGGTTGCTGCCCTGAGGAACCTGCAAGCTCAGTTAGATCGTGGGAAATGACCACAGATCTTATGAGGTGGGGAAGAGAACAGGCTACAAAGAAACAGTCCTTGGAAGACCAGCCTCAGCAGAGAGCTCAGACTGTGAATTTTGTTTCTAATTCCAGCAAAGCTGGTTGGGAAACTATTTTATTTCAGGGGGCAACTTTTGATGAAAACAAGTTTTTTGGGGGGAGGGTTTTGCTAGAAGTATTTTGGGTCTTCCTATCAAAAAAAAATAAAAATAAAATAAAATAAAAAAACCCAAAAACCCAACCCCGCCTCCCCACATTTTGGAAGGCTTTCATCCACTGAAAACGCAATTTCTTGGGTTTTAGCAAGACAGAATTTTTGTTTTTGGTGGGGAGTGTCAATAAAAACCCACACATTTTTGAGTAAATCAGGCTGTCCCCCAATCATTTCCATTTGGTCAAAAAGCTATTTTTGCACTAAAAAAACCAACAACCCCATTCTGGTGGAAAAACTGTGATCTGCTCGAGCCTTGTGCTTTTCGAGCATGCTTCATGCCTGCAGTGTCTCCTGGTGTTCTCGGGCTGGATAGCTGCAGGGCTGGGTTTCTGTAAGGTGGAGGGACAGTCACCAGAGTTAACCTAATTAGTGAGACATCTCCCACCTGGAGAGCTGTGGGTGTGTGTCCAGCACATTCCCCCTTCCCAGGCTCAAACTGGGGCCCTTCAGACAGGTGACCCCAAAAGGATCATGGATTTGAAAGTGCAACAACAGAGCTATATCAAACGGTTCCACCCAAGGCCCATTCAGTTCAGTTCCAAAATTATAATAAGAACCAGCCAAACAGCCACTGAACTTCTCTGCCTGCTGATAATGTTCAGGTTGGTTCCTTTCTTTGTCATGGGACAGCCCAAAAGCTTGGATCCAAACATCCCAATCTCAGGAAAATCAGTTTCTAAAGGTTGCAGCTGACGTCAGAGGAGTGTTACCTTCACCTGCTGGAACAGTCGTTCCCCCCCAATCCTGACAGTCCTCAACTCAGCCCCAGCTATAACAACCTGCAGGTCACAGAGCTGGTAGAATAAGTTAAACAAACTCTTTGTAAATAATTTACCAATGAGCCACAGAAAAATAGCCATTGAACAATGAGCTGGACCATCTCTAGAGCTGATGGAATAGCACAAAGAAAACCCCCTTAGTTGGGAATCATCTACTCAACAAAAGATGCTACACTTCAGATAAATAAGAAGTCAGTTGGATGGCTCTGAGGGGTTCACGTTCCCAGAAGCCTGGCTCTCTCCAGACAGGTGACGCTTCTAATTAGTTACATCACTTCTAGCACCAGGTCACCAGCCTGTATCCCAACTGCCCTGCTGAACTCATTGTGCTTTAAGGCCATGGTTCTCAACTTTTCCAAATAACTGGGCCCCTTTTCAGGGGTTTGATTTGTCTCACGTACCCCCAAGTTTCATCTCCCTTAAAAACGACTTGCTTACGAAGTCAGACCTAAAACCACAGAAGGATCCCAGCACACGATTACTGAAAAATGGACGACTCTCTCCTTGTTACCATATCATTATAAAAACAAATACATCGGCCTGCAAATATTGTACTTCCATTTCAGTGGGATACTTGGGCCTGCTTTTCACTTGTGAGCCTTGTCTGAAGCCCGAGCCCCGGGCAGAAGGGCTGAAGCATGTAACTTAGCTTCCCTGGGGTAAAGGCCCTGCTTGCTACCCCCTAATGTCAGCCTGGCACTTGTGATCCCCTTAAGCCCAGCCAGTGACATCCTCCCCAGGGGCTACCTCCAGGGTGCAGAACACTGATCTAGAGGAGTTGAATACCCCCTGGAAGACCTCTGCATACCCCCCAGGGAAACATGTGCCCTTGGTCATAGGCGTGTGCAGTACATTTCATTAGGGTGTGCACCCAGGGAATTTTATTTATTTTAAAGGCGCCTCACTCTGCATGCAAAGCCACTCCTTTTTTGAGACATTAGGGTGTGCCTGGGCACACCCGGCTCACCCTGTGGGCACCCCCATGCCCTTGGTTGAGAACCACTGGTTTAAGGTGCTTTTAGATACCACGAGTATGAAGAGCCTTGGATTTTCCCTTTTTCCAGCCTGCTGGAAGAAACTCACCTGCATTGGACTGGATAGGCAGTGGCCAGTCTTGAAGGACATCTGTTGGTAGTATCGGTGAGAACCCCGTCAGGCAGCATTCATGGGTGATTTACTTCATTGCCCCAGGAAGCAGGAGTTCATGAATTGCAAATCCCCTCTGGATCTCTGGAGGAGGGAGCGGGGCTGCTCTTATCAGGGAGAAACTCATGTAATGGCCCAGTTATGAAAGCATTAAACAGTGTGAAATGAGACTGGGTTGGTATTTCTGTGCCAAGCTATACAAGGGCCACATTTCAGGTACAGCTGGGATCGGAGCTGTGCAACCTTTCTAGGTAAGCTTGTGACCCCCCCTTCACCAGCTGCAAGTCCAACCCCTCTCAGGATTGTGGTGGCCACAAGCTCCCATATGAATAGGCTTAGGGCTGGCCCTGCTTCTCTGTGCAAGAAGCAGCTGGAGGGCAGGAGGCCCAAGCAGGGAGGTAATGGAGACTCCCCCCAGCAGCTCAGGTGTTTTAGGGTTGGAACAAAAGCTAGGGAAATAGGCAGAGCCCTCCCCCGCTGACTCTGACTCCAGCTCTGGACTGCATAGCAGCAGGCGTCCCCATAGCAAGGGGATTCAGCCAAACTCCTCTCCCCAAGTAACTCAGCAGGGCCAGGGAGCTCCCTGGAAGAAGCCTCCCTCCTACTCCTCACCTCTCATCCCAGCTTAAAGGCTGTAGCAGTTTTTGTGGTTCTGGTACCCACCTCGCTGGGCTGACTGGCTAACTAACTAGCAAACAAGCAATTCCCCCCACCTGACCCTATATGAGTCCTTCTGCAAGAGGCCTCTCTGCTCTGAAGCAGTGAGGGCAAGAATTGCCTTTTGTGGCAGGTGAGATTAATCCACTGCCCCGCCCTCCTCCATTTAAAAGGGAAATCTGGCTGCTGGGCTAGGGTAGCCCTGCTCTAGGGCTCAGCTGTGCCCCACTGAGGTGTGGTTGCATTGGCAGCAGGATAAGGCCCCCCCCCCCCGGGGGCTCTCTTCCATCATTGCCCTGTGCAGATGTGGCAAGCAAGCCCTCCAGGAGTCAGAAGGCGTGGGTCCTGCCCCTGAACATGGCTGCCTGGCATAGGGCAAAGGCTCTAGAGGGATCAGTCCTGCAAGGTCCTGCATACTGCCTGTAAAGGACTTCAGGGGAAGCTGAGGACAAGTAGCACTTTGCAGGATCAGTCTATTAAAGGGTGTGGCTGCCTGGGCAGGGGAGAGGGAAAAGGTGATAGCAATTTGCAGCTGTTCGAGACATAGAGGAAATGTCTTTCCCCTAGGTGCCAGGGGCGGGGAGTTGTGACTTGCAGAGGTGGCATGGAGTCCGAAGAGATGTCTGCCCTTCAGGTGGGAGACAGAATTGCCAACCCCAAATGTTCAAACATCAGGAGTTAGGCTCACCAACAATCCTGAAATTTGCTTTAAAAAAATCACAAGGTTATGTGCAAATACAAGATTAGCTCCTCTTTTCATTTGGCTTCTGATTTTTGAGCCATCAGGGTGCTCAGGGGTCATATTTGGAAGTTCTCGCCACAGCCCTGAGGGCCAAAAAAGTACCTTTTCTTTAAGAATGAAGTCTAAAATCATCACGTGACTCCAGGAGCTGGGGCTTTAAGGAAAACAACAATTACCCTGAGACTCATGGTGAACTCAGGAGAGTTGACGCCGCACTGTAGGTGTATAACTGCAGCTCTGGAAGACATACTTGCCTGAGCTCTGATCAAGCTAATGAACTAAACATAGGCTGTAGCCATGGCAGCAGAAGCGGGTAATTGTAATGACTATCATCCCATCCAAGATGCTAGGTACATATTCACGGCAGCTGGCCCCACCCACTGTGCATGCTACCATGGCAACACTCTATTTTTAGTGTGCTAGCTCAATCAGAGCGGACATGGGTATGGTTCCTGGAGCTGGAATTTTACACCCCCTGCTCAAGTGTAGACCCACCCATAATGCCTCCCAGTGCTCCAGCTGGGATGATGGGGCTGACATGCCATCCCTCACTCAGGGCTATGCCTAAAGCAAGAATATAGCTCTAGACCAACCCATGCCTCAGTTTCCCCATCAGAACCACAGGACTGCAGCTGCTCATTCACCTTGGCAAATGGCTGTGCCCTTTCTGGGCACTGCTATTAGCTGGACCTGGGATGATTTAGACCACCAACGGAAGCTCCCCCGTGCAGCAAGAGACCACAAAAAGAAAGTTGACGGGGAAAGAAAAGAAATGAAGCAATGAGAAGATTAAGAGGTTTTATTTAATTCTGTTAATATTTTTTTTTAAGCCAGAACTTCATCAAAGTTGGATTCAGCAGGTGGAAGTTTTAACGCCTGTGAAACGGAAATTAAAAACAAAAATTGCTTTCAATCACTGGCATGCAGGGGTCGGCCCACCTCTCCTGGCCGTCTCTGCTCGACAGCCCCTCTGTTCCATTAACATTCAGTTAAGCAATTAAATGTAGTATTATCTTATTTATTTTGGATTGCCTCCTCGCCAGTTCCCTGCTGTAAAGTAAATGATTGCAGCATTAGATTAACAGAAAGCATATGTGGAAATTACCTTTTAATTTCTTAATTACATCACACTCACCTGCAGCTCAACCTGCCTGCATGAAGCAAGTGTGCTGTTAATTTCAATTGATGTATTTTCTGCATACTTATAAATTATGTAAAGAATTCCTTTTTCCTACTCCTACCCATCTTGTGGGACAAAGGGAGGGGGGCTATTCTTATCTTTGTGAGCAGTAGGGATTCATATACGACTGGGATATCCAATGGAGTTGGAGTTGGATGCCTAAATCCCAATGGACTTCAGTGGGAGCTGGGCACTATTTAGGCTTCTTTAATAATCCTATTCATGCCAAAGTTAGAATTGTGCCCTTGTGTGTTCTGCAGTCTCAGTGAGGTGAAGGGATAATAACCCCAGAAAGTCTCCTACTGTTTTTCATGAGAGTGTCGGTGGTGAAATAAACCATGAGGTATTTGACCAGAAGAAGATCGCAGAGGGGTTTGTGGCTAGAAGAGACAGGAATAGGACAATCTGCAGTCAAAGAGCACACACATGTGTGCACACAAAATCAGTGCAACCACTCTGGTTTGGTTTTCTGCTCCATTTCTAGGCGTCTGCTGCCTGTTGCCATTCTGCAAGGAGGCGTTAATGCAGGTTGTTACAGAGGCGCTTCCCCCTGTGCGCTCTCTCGAAGACTTTGCTTCTGTTCTTTCTTATTTAGTCACTTCCCTTAATCTCACTCAGGCTGAAATTACCCAGTTGTGTGGGTCTAGAGACGTGGAAAGCTCACAGGCTGAACTAGACCCACTTGGCATTTTCAGACAGGCTGCAAATACCTACATGTCATAGAAGCTGGCTGGAGCTCAGTTGGTGGCTTTTGAAAAGGTCCTGGGGAGCATCATCAGGCCCTCCTTCCTGCACGGTGGGGCCTGTTAGGTGGCAATACCATACTCTGCACCCGATCGCTAATGGAGATTAGTTTAAAACATGACACAACACTATCCTGCAGAAGAACTACCCTGCAAGTATTTTCTGTTGACTCTTGGTTCCAATGTTACCTCATTATCACAGCCCAGATGACTCAACTTGTGCAGTCCGGGTTCTATTTTAGACCATTCAGGGTTTCCCGCCCCCGGCCCCATCTTTAACTCCCACGAGAAATTCCACTGCCATAAATGGACTTCACTGTATGAGCAAGAAGAGCTGCCTGCAGATCATATCCCTGTATGGTGCCCAACCCTATAAGGAAATCATGTGTTTTTTTAATAGCATGAATCACAAAGTACTTTTTGTTTAATCCTCCCTCTCCCCATAAAATACAAATCTAAGCCTGAAATTTCATCGGTCCAGCCATGCTCCATGCCTCTGCAATATGACTGCATTTGAGCCACACCAGATTACACAAAACTCCTTATTCTCCAGAATGGGGTCACGTTCCACGGCATCTATTAAGGACTCTGAAGATTCCCTCGATTATCTGAAACTACGATTATCTCAACTTATTCAGTGTCCCCGGTGACATTTGGTTAATCGAGGTTGTTCTGTATTATTATTATTATTTTTCAAGTGGGGTAATTATTGTACATTAAGCCATTAGCATTCATTACTCCTACAATGTGTAATTAGAACAATGGTGGATAGATTGCTACTGACTCTAATGACGTTTTTGTAATTGTAATTTATTGTCATCAAATTACTTTTCTTAAAAATGAATCCTAAAATTAAACCCTTCGGTCAGGGGAAGGGGTGGTAATTATTTCTAATGGATGTTTCTTGTTTGCTCTCTCACATGGGGAAATGCTGATCCAAGCCCAGGCTGTGTCTTGGCAAAGGAGTTAACCAAGAGTAGCAAAGGCATTCCTGCAATAAGACCACGCATCTTGCTGCTCCTTCATCTTCTTCATTCCCAGCCCTTCTTTTCTCCCTCTGAACGTGGGACGTGTGAAAGAGCCAAGCCAGCATTCGGGGATGGTGAAGGAGAGGCCGTGGCAGAAATTAGTGGGGCCAATTTGCTGCTACGTCACAGATGGGTTTTTGGCCAGAACCTCAGTTGCACCAAAATCATGCTCGATGCAGCTGAGCAGTGGGAGGAAGATGAGAATGGTTTTACACCCCTCGCTTGATTCAGGAACCACAGAGGGCTGAAAGGGCCGTCACTATAACCTAGAACAGCCTATGAGTAGTGGGCCCCAGATCCAACCCTCCTGCCCCAGGCCTGTCTCCTCCCCACCTCTCCATGCCCCCCAACTTGCGGCCTATACCAGGGGAATCCTTGCCTGTTTCTTGTTAGAGGTGGCCAGAGGCACAAAGGGACCTTAGAAAGCACGGAGCACCTGGGCGGGAGTGCACAGAAGGACGTAGGTGCTGTGACACTGAGCATCACAGCATGTAACCTTCAGGTTCCTAGACAAACCCTTTGTAATTCACAGAGTCGGAGAGGCTCCTCTACAGTGACTGTGGGAGAGAAGGGCCCCTGGGCTGCCATTCACAAAAGCCAGAAGGCAGGGAGCCGCCTAAGCTAGCCCGTGGGTGATACCACAACAGGAGTGTGTGCTAAGCCCTGCCCCTCCCATGGAGACAAACAGCCAGGCCGCAAGGAGGTGCCAATTTCTGCGTGCGCTCCACAGCCAGGAACTCTTTGGGGCAAGGCACCATTGCTGCTTTTGCAGGAAGCTGAGGGGGAGGGGGAAGGAGGACAGACACCCCTCAGAACATTTCGCTCAGTGGGTAGGGAACTCCCTGGAACATGGGATACCTCCTCATTCAGAGTGTCTCCCTCCTGGGAACAGGGATCTGCCACCTCTCCAGCAAGCATCCTACCCCTGGGCTATGGGGTATTCCACTGTAGGGCTCCCTCCGTCTCTCCTGTCGCACTGAAGTAACTGAGGAGTCATTGGAGCAGGCGGGCTGGATCCTGGCTCTCCCAGGTGAGTGCTCCAATGTCCAACCCATAGACTCTGTCTCTCTCCCTCTTCCTGCCCCGCCCCATGACTAAGAGAGTGAGCACAAGCCAGAGACTGACTCTGGAGCCTAGTGCTGAGAGCACTCGCCTAGGAAATGAGATGCCCCCCGCCCGGGTCTGGTCTTCCTGCTCCAACGACTAATCATTTATTCCCCAGTGCAACAGCTCCAACGAGAGAGAATAGGCCACAGGCCAATGGTTAGAACACACCCCTAGGAAGCAGCAACTCCCTCTGCAAATCCCTTCCTCCCTTCAGCTGGGGAGGGGACTCGAACCAGGGCTATCCCACATCCATTGGGCTACCCCTCCCCACCGCTGCCAGCTGTTCTGGGGGAACTTACCTGAGGGCCCCCCTTCAGTCAGCAGACTCAGAGGGCACCTATGGGATCAGGCCCCACTTAGGAGGCCAAATGTCCATCTTCCCCTGGCTTGTGGATCAATCTGGGGCTAAGGCATCCAGCCACCTGGAGGGAGGTTGCAGTGAGCGTGCCCCCAAGGCAGAGGAAAGGGAACCTGGGGAATTGTTATGGCAAACACTTGGGCACGGAGCAAGTTTGGGCACCTACAGGGTTTGGCAGCAGCCAAGTGGGCATTTCGTGCCTTGCAATGGAGCCTAATGCAGCGATTTCGGTGCTAATTCTTTTCGTGCAGCCAGGCTTTGCTATTTACATGCACGATTTCACCGTGGCTATCTACACAAAGAGACAGGTTCATGCTGGGAGCTGTAATTTGTCCTCCCTGTGCCTGGCTGTCCGTGAGTAAACCTGGGGACCAGGCTGAGCCCTGGTGGGTGGGAGGGGGGGATCCCTCCAGGGAGGGTGCTCAGTATAACAACTCTTGCAGTCCCAGAATATCCACCACAGGAGCCTCCGACCAGAGGCTGCTATGGAATTACCCTGAGCTAGCACATCCTACAGCAGCTTTGGCCACACCCCTACCCCGGGCACTGCTGCGTGTTTTCCTGCCCACCCCATGTCCCCTGATCAAAGGCAAGTTATAGCCACTTTCCACTGCTGCAGCCTCCTCCCCGAAGAGCCCTATTCCAGGGCCTATGCCAGCAGAAGCCACTGTAGCTCCCGGGATGAGCTCAGCCCTATGTCCAAATGCCCTCACTGGACACTTCTCTCCTCAGTGTCCATCTGCTCAGCCGGACACATGGTGGTGAGTTTGCGCCCTATGGATGTGGCAGGTAGAATCCTGCCTACTTTGAAAGGCACGGAGTAGGTCAGCTGTCTGCTCCTTCCACATGTGCTCAAGGTCTCCCATCCACGTTTGTTCAATGCTAAGTTAAAGGCAGACAGCTGAGGGGTGACCTGTTTCCGCCAGTCTCTTGAAACAGGTTTCTCTCTGTAGATAGATGCACCCATTTGAAAGCTCACCAGCACCCAGGCAGGGCTTATCAGGCACTGATAATGTTCCTTCCCCTGCATGTCTCCCATTGCCCCAGCAGAGCTCACTCTCGGAGGCACTGACCATGGTGCTGAATTGCAGCGTGGCAATAACAGCCCAAGCCCTAGCAGTAACTTTGGGGGATGATGGTAAAACTCCAGGTCAAATATGGTTCTCAGCTATCCAGGCATGGCTGGTGCCCAGTAAGGTCAAGGGGCTGTTACATTTCATGGGTAACTCACAACACCTCCATCCCTCAGGCCAACCATGGCCAGACCATGTCCCTCCTCTCCTAACCCATATGTGTACTTAGAATATATTGTGGTACCCATACGGTGCTTGGAACCAGCTCCCCTGGAATTCAAGTCTACCGCATCACGGTTCTGAAATCACAGCCATCACCATGGCGTCTGAGTCAATGTAAGGGGTGCTATTCAATTCAACAGGAGCACGGCTGGATTTGAAATACATGAAACCACATCACATGCAGAACGGTTTGGATCTCTCCAAGTTACCGCAGCTGCTCTAAGGCCCAGACCCTCAACAGGTATTTAGGTGCATAACTGCCATTGATTTTTGTGAGACGAGGTGAAGGATGTCATCTCTTTCTTTGGACCAACTCCTGTTGGTGAGAGAGACCAGCTTTCGAAAGCTCTCCTCTCTCACCAACAGACGTTGGTCCAAAGAAAGCCATGACCTCCCGCACCATGTGCCTCTAATATCCTGGGCTCGGCATGGCTACAGCTACTCTGCACACCTGGATTTGAGTGGAAGCTCAGTGCCTATTTGCCTTTGAGAATCTGAGTCTTCTTGACCATAGCTAGTCAATGGCTTCAAAGACGGGGGCTGTGTAAAATCTTGGCTATGGCGAGGGAGGGAAGGGGGTGGCTAAACAAGTTAGCCTTGCCTGTAATTCCAGTTACATGATGAGAGCGGTAATCAGTGTGCCGTTTAATTATTATTTTTATGATTACTGTGAATTAAAAATAAATAGTGCCGTTCGCTCCCAGCAGGGAGCGGAGTCTTGCCTTAACTGCCTCTGTTTGAATCAATTTAGGTGCAATTATCCCTCTTTATTCGGCACACACACCTCAATTACACCTATCTGTTTGAAGCAGGCACAATAACCCCCTGGAGCGCTGCAGAGAGCAGGCAGAATAGAGCTGCTCTAGCGCTTTGCTTAGAGCTGGGGTGTCAAACTCCTTTCCGATGGCGGTGCTGCTCCGAGATCCTGCCACAGAGCACAGACCACCACCAGCCAAAGTGGCTAACCTCGAACTACATAAAGATGGGTCATGGTGAGGGGTAACATATTTATTTTAGACCTTATGACTCTTCTTGCTGCTCCCTGATACCTGGCATCTCTTAGGGCACCGAGGAGCGTTTAAGAGCGCTTGCTCCTCACCCAGACACGTACCAGCAATTGTCCCTGCTGTGCCTCTTAAATGGGGCCAAGTAGTTCTACACCTGTACATGGGGGTTTGCTGCTCTGGAGTCTGGATTACAGGGGTGTGAGTGGTAGAGGGAACCCATGTGTTGTTCCTTAACTCTGCCAGGTGGCCCCTGCGGATATGCACTAAATGTTCCCTAGTGTATGTTGATGTTGTCCTCTTTCAAACAGGACTGCATCAGTGCACACTAGAAGGATCTGCATCAGTGCACACTAGAAGGATCGACCTGGGGAGCTAGAGGGCAATGCACTGATGTGCTGTACAAATCATGCCCTGTTGGTGTGGACCTTGGGATGATGTAGACAAGACTGAAGGTTCACGGGAAGTCTGCTGGCTATATTACACTGGCCCTATGTTTGACATGCCTGACTCGGAGCACTCCTGTCTGTGGGTGGCCATCCCTAGTCTGTCTTCACTCCATCAGAGAAAGGCCCACACCCATGGCAACTCTAGACTTGAGTGTTACGGTGTTTGGTCCCTGTGTGAGGGTATCAGGGAGGCTTTATGAATGGAGACACTATCAGAACTCTGCTCCCTAGTGCATCCAACCAGAAGCATGTGCAGTCTTTCCCAGCCTAGACCAAGCCTTTATCAGCCTCAGGAGGTCAGGGACATTCACAGCCCTGCAAATGAGGGCAAAGCTCAACCTTACTGACTTGCGCACGGGTGGAAATGACGACACCAAGCACAAATAAGTGGAGAATCAGGTCCTTAGAATATTGCTCATTGGCTCTTGCACCTAAAAGGCCGAAGAGCCAACTTCCATCCCATGTTCATGCTGCCAAGCATGGGTTTTTGGGGCAGGTGCCTATGTGTAGCGCCTGCCAGAACTTGGCTCCATGTCTCTCACTCCTTCCCCATGGAAATGCAGCTGATTGTGGGGTAAAACACACCAGCTCATTAACAGCACAGCACAACACTACTAGGAGTATAGGGGGAGTATAAAAAAAGATTGCTCAGGCATGGAGGAGTGAAATCAGGAAGGCCAAATCACACTTGGAGTTGCAGCTAGCAAGAGATGTTAAGAGTAACAAGCAGGGTTTCTTCAGGTATGTTAGCAACAAAAAGAAAGTCAAGAAAAGTGTGGGGCCCTTACTGAATGGGGGAGGCAACCTAGTGACAGAGGATGTGGAGAAAGCTAATGTATTCAATGCTTTTTTTGCCTCTGGCTTCACAGACAAAGTCAGCTCCCAGCCTACTGCATCTGTGCAGTACAGTATGGGGAGGAGGTGACCAGCCCTCTGTGGAGAAAGAAGTGGTTCAGGACCATTTAGAAAAGCTGGATGAGCACAAGTCCATGGGGCTGGATGCGCTGCATCCGAGGATGCTAAAGGAGTTGGCGGATATGATTGCAGGGCCATTGGCCATTATCTTTGAAAACTCATGGCGATCGGGGGAGGTCCTGGATGACTGGAAAAAGGCTAATGTAGTTCCCATCTTTAAAAAAGGGAAGGAGGAGGATCCAGGGAACTACAGGCCAGTCAGCTTCACCTCAGTCCCTGGAAAAATCATGGAGCGGGTCCTCAAGGAATCAATTCTGAATCATTTAAAGGAGAAGAAAGTGATCAGAAACAGTCAGCATGGATTCACCCAGGGCAAGTCATGCCTGACTAACCTAATTGCCTTCTATGATGAGATAACTGGCTCTGTGGATGAGGAGAAAGCAGTGGACATGTTATTCCTTGACTTTAGCAAAGCTTTTGATACGGTCTCCCACAGTATTCTTGCCAGCAAGTTAAAGAAGTATGGGCTGGGTGAATGGACTATAAGGTGGATAGAAAGCTGGCTGGATCACTGGTCTCAGCGGGCAATGATCAATGGCTCCATGTGTAGTGGGCAGCTGGTATCAAGTGGAGTGCCCCAAGGGTTGGTCCTGGGGCCGGCTTTGTTCAATATCTTCATTAATGATCTTGAGGATGACGTGGACTGAACTCTCAGCAAGTTTGCAGATGACACTAAACTGGGAGGAGTGGTAGATACGCTGGAGGGTAGGGGTAGGATACAGATGGACCGAGACAAATTAGAGGATTGGGCCAAAAGAAATCTGATGAGGTTCAACAAAGACAAGTGCAGAGTCCTGCACTTAGGAGGGAAGAATCCCATGCACTGCTACAGACTAGGAACTGAATGGCTAAGCTGCAGTTCTGCAGAAAAGGACCTAGGGGTTACAGTGGATGAGAAGCTGGATATGAGTCTGTGTGCCCTTGTTGCCAAAAAGGCTAACTGCATTTTGGGCTGTATAAGTAGGGGTATTGCCAGCAGATTGAGGGATGTGATTGCTCCCCTCTATTCGGCATTGGTGAGGCCTCACCTGGAGTACTGTGTCCAGTTATGGGCCCCACACTACAAGAAGGATGTGGAAAAATTGGAAAGAGTCCAGCGGAGGGCAACAAAATGATTAGGGGTCTGGAGCACATGACTTACAAGGAGAGGATGAGGGAACTCGGATTGTTTAGTTTGCAGAAGAGAAGAGCTAGGGGAGATTTGATAGCTGCTTTCAACTACCTGGAAGGGGGTTCCAAAGAGGATGGATCTAGACTGTTCTCAGTGGTAGCAGATGACAGAACAAGGAGTCATGGTCTCAAGTTGCAGTGGAGAAGGTTTAGGTTGGATATTAGGAAAAACTTTTTCCCTAGGAGGGTGGTGAAGCACTGGAATGGGTTCCCTGGGAGGTGGTGGAATCTCCTTCCTTAGAGGTTTTTAAGGTCAGGCTTGACGAAGCCCTGGCTGGGATGATTTAGTTAGGGATTGGTCCTGCTTTGAGCAGGGGGTTGGACTAGAACCTCCTGAGGTCCCTTCCAGTCTTGGTATTCTATGACCCTATGATAGCTAGCTCAGGGAAGCAAGTGAAGAAGACATAAAGAGTCCCATTGGCTAGTTGCGCCAAACAAGCCCTGACTAAGCAATCCTGCTGCAATACAAGGTTCACCACCATCCGCAACCTTAGCTCATCCCACTCACAATGCAAAAGTTTTATAGCATTTCATGAAGGACGGGCAAATCCATGCAGATGAAACTAGAAATGAAACATGTTCCCCCCAACTCTGAACCACAAATATTTTGAAGGTCAGATAAGTTTTGTTAAGATATTTCAATGTCATTGTTAAATTGTTTTCACTAGAACTGGTTAAAAATGGATCCATGTTTTCATGCAGTTTTAATTTTTTAAAAAAAAAAAATTAAAATTTCACTGACATTTTTTTAAAATTACTAATGTAGAGATTTCCTGAGAAGTTCTGACCTTGCCAGGACCAGAGATTCAAATATATCAGTAGTTTGGATCAGGTCAGCATTCCTGATTATTAGAGATGGTGGGAAAATAGATGATCTTGTCATGGAAATCACTGATGAAAACCAAGATATTTTCATCTCTATTTTCCAATAGAAAATTTTGAATTTTCACCTGTCTTTTTTGATTTTCAGCAACCGAATACCGAACATTTCCATCCCCAAACTGCCAAATATGGGGGGGTGGGGAAATTTGTGTAGGGCTCAAAATTTCCAGGTTTCCAGTTTCCTGATGAAAACATTCAAATTTGGACACTTTCTTCAAATAAAAAAAACCAACAAAGCAATGCATCACATTTAGTCAAAACTCCAATTTTACACATACACACAAAAATTGTGATGGAAATTTTTTGACCATCCCTACTGATTATGCTCACAGGAGTCAGGATTTAGTTGGTGTTGGTCCTGCTTTGAGCAGAGGATTGGACTAGATGACCTCCTGAGGTCTCTTCCAACCTTAATATTCTATGACTCAGCTAGTGACCTAGGAAACACCACATGTAGCAGGAACATTTTCTCCTCATAACCACAGGGAGTGATAGGGAGAGAGGATCCCCTCCCAAGTCGGGCAGAAAAATTCCTGAGGGAAGTAGATTCTCCCTGGTAGTCTGCCATGATTCTTCCCCCATCATCCATCCAACTCTCAATTATCTTGAGTAGAAGTAGAGAGGCTAGGTTACCTCTGTATTTGGCATTGGTGTGACCACTGCTGGAATACTGCGTCCACTTCTGGTGCACACAGTTCAAGAAGGGTATCGATAAGCTGGAGAGGGTCCAAAGAAAGCCACAAGAACTGGGAAACATGCTTTGTAGTGACAGATTGAGCACCTCAAAGCCTATTTACCTTAATGAGGAGAAGGTTAAGGGGAGACTTTATTACAGCCTATGAGTACCTACACAGAGAACAAATATTTAATGGGATCTCCAATCTAGCAGACACAGATATAACACGGTCCAGTGGCTCGCAGTTGAAGCTAGACAGATTCAGACTGGAAGTTACACTCATTTTAAAAAATGGTCTAATTAACTCTTCGAACAACTTACTAAGGGTCATGGTGGTTTCTCCATCACTGACAATTTTACAGTCAGGATGGGATATTTTTCTAAAAGCTCTGCTCTAGGAATGATTGTGGGGCAACTTTTTTGGCCTGTGTTACGCAGTGGGTGAGACTAGATGATCATAGGAGTCCCTGCTGAACTTGGAAGCTGTGGCAGAAACTACCAGGGAGGGGGAAAGATGAGGATTTATTTGCTTTCTGCACCCCTGCCTCCTCCATCTGAGTCATCCAAGATAGCAATCATACTCCTGCACTGTGGCTCAATGGCTAGGACTCACGAGAGCTGTGTTCTGTTCCCTGCTGTGCCCCTGGCCTGCTGAGTGAATTGGGAAAGTTACATCGCTTTTCTGTGCCTCAGTTTCCCCTCTCATCCTTTGGATTAGCTATTTAACCTGGCAGTGCTTCAGGGCAGGGACTGCCTCTCACTATGTGTGTACAGGGCCTAGCATTGGGAGGTTCAGATCTTAGTTGCGGCGGGATCTCTAGACACTAGTCATGCACCTAACCCTTGGCGCTTTTCATCCTCTGATCAAAACCCAAAAGGTGAGCGAGTATCATTAGGCCCATTTCAGGGAGAGGGCAAATGGAGGCGTGCCACTCACATGCCACCATCTTGGTATCAACTGAGCAGGGGGGATCTCCAGAGCTAAAATCATGAGTTACGGTAGCCACGGCTCCTCTGCAACTCAGGCACAGAGCAAGCCCTGTACCAGCCACGCGCCCGTGGGTTACACACGCAATAAATCAGTGCCAGAGGCAGAAATACCTCGAATTACTAGCTTGCAAGGTCTCAGGATGGTCTTTGTTCTGCACCTGGCTCAACAAGGTTCTGGTCCCTGACTAGGACTCTTAGCAGCTCCCACAATACCAGTAAATAAAATAGAAGCCGGGTCTTCTGGTTCCCAGTTCATTGGCTCGCCCCGCTCCTCAGCCTTCTTACAGCATCATCTCAGCCTAGGGGGACGATGCAGGGCTCAGGGAGGGGAAGTTGGTCGTGTTGACATGTCAGCGATTGGCGGAGCCATGCAAAGGTTTGATCCGGACTGGGCCAAAGGTTTGCAGCGGGGGACGGGTCTCATTTGAGCTCATCCCATAGCTCTCTGGCCCTCTCCACCATGAGCATCCTAGCGCTGCTCTCCAGCCTGGGTGAGAGGAGTGCCCCTTTGGCAACTTGGACGGCAGCAGAAAATGGCCGATGTCCCCCTCTCTAAGGCAAAACAAACAGCCCCCACCCTCCCGCCCCCCCAAGCCTTGAAAGCAGGCCCAGCCAACCCCCCCACCCTTCACACACTCCCCCGGCCCTCGCTCAAAGGCTGCCGACTGGAAGCCAGAGCAGGGCTCGGCGCAGCGCTGATTAGATCGCTGTCGCGGGGGAACACGGAGGTTAATTGCCATTTTCTTTGTGTGCCACTCGGAGAGGAGGCCGATTTCAACTCAGTAGCAACAAAGTGTTGCCTGGTTTCTGTGGACGGGGGCAGGGAAGGCAGGCTGGAGTGGGGTGGGGGGAGGATGTGGGGATTGCGCCTGGACTTTGAGCAGAGCTGCGTCTTGTCTGGTCCAGCAAAAGAGAAGTGCTTAACGAGTATTAAGAGACACAAATAATTCTCCTTTTCTCCCCTGGCCCATTCTTTTCTCTCGCTTTGCTTGTAAATCCCGCTTATTGCATCTGAATAGCAGAATGGTTTCACACCGGACCTTTAATCAGGCCCCTGGTAGCCCCGGGAGGGGCAAAGTGGCTAAGGATTACTTTTTATTTTATCTTTTTTTTAGCTCCCCTCCTCCCGGCACGTCCCCCCCCCCTTCCCTCGTGTTTTTCTTGCTCTGCATTTGTTCTTGAAGTAGTCAGGAGCAGAGGCTTAAAAGGGAGGGAGGGCGAGGGGTTTTCCCTACAAATTTAAGGAGCTCTCGGCCTATTCAGGCCGACTTGTCCACAGCCTCGCTGCTTTTGTTCGCCTGCCATTCTTCAGCTGATTTCTTCACTAGTCAAAGCACTTTAATTCTTTTAGATACTGAGAATCTGTCCTCCCCTGCGGCCCCCCCTCCTCCCACTGCCCCACACACCCTCTTTCACTTTCTCAGACTCTTTATCCAGTGTCCTCCTAACCACCAACAAAGCGCCAAGATCATCTGAAAGTATTTCTTTCAGAGAAAGAGAACAAGAGAGAAGCCAGGGGAGATGGAGCTGATGGGAGGTGGTGGGGGCACGCACAGATCGCCTGTATTAATGCCTCCAGGTACAGGGTACGTTAGAAGGTCCTTTGGGTCATTCTGCCCAGCGAGGGAGGTAGATTTAAAGGGTCTCTAAGTGGCTGGTATTTGATGGGTTTGAGGAGATGCAAGGCTCTCGTCTCTCTCACAGCCATCAAATACCTGCCACTTAGAGACCCTTTAAATCTACCTCCCTCACTGGGCAGAACGACCCAAAGGACCTTGCAATGTATTTTATACCTGGAGCCAATGGGCAGCAAATGGGACTTCTCCCATGACCAAAAATGGGTCTAAAAAGCTAGAACTTGACATCAGAAGCATCAGGACAGCATTAGTAAAGGGGAACTGTGTGTGTGAATGTTAGTAAAGGGGAACTGTGTGTGAGTGATCACACACACAGTTACTCCACCACTGTGGTTTGTTCTGCCAGCATGGCTCCAGGTAGCTTGGGATGCAACACTGGGAATGGTTTTGCCACCCAGGTGTTTCTCATGTCACAAGGCCCCATGGCAAGTTCAGCTCTGTTGATGTTTGTATTAGCCCGAGTTAATTTACTTTGTTCTGGCATTGAGTCTAATTCTGAACCAAATGCTCTTCCGCAGCTGATGGGGGTGTGGATTTGGAAGAACACCTAAATGTTTGGATGCTTAACCCAACAACCTAGTTCGTGAGCACAGGCTTAGCCAAAAAGATGATCCCACCCATCGGGGATGTATCCTGGAAATCAGGGGATTTGGGTACTCACCAGACAATGTACGTGAGAAGGATCCGTGACTGAACATCTGGAGCCTCAAAAACACAGTGTGAGTTTTGTGGGGGAGGAGTTCTAGGACTGTCCTTGCTCCATGTAAACTAGCCCCACCTATGCTAGCAAGTTCCCTGGAGAAGCTTCCATCTCAGGATCCTTTGCCTGAGCAAGGAGCAGGTATCTCCAGTTAAGTCAATGAGAATCAGTTTGAATAAGGAGGAGGAAGAACTTTGAGCCTCTCAGCATTTGATCCATTGACATTAATAAAAGTTTTGCCTGAGGGAGCACCTCAGAGTTTGTCTTTTGGAGCTTCCGTTTGGCCTAGCGAAGCCTGGGGAGGTGTTTACCCTTGCACGTGCCTCCCTCATCCACAAATTGTAGTTACAGCTAGTGATGGGCCCCGGCGGCGGAAGGGCACTGCTTTTCCTCTTGACTGCTTCTCCCTGTGCAGGTTGAGGCCTTCAGTACAGTTAACATCAGAGAGGAGGTCTCTGCCAACAGGCAACTAAAATAGGAGGGTGGTTTGAAGGCAAGGAATAGTGTTAATGGGCATTCACAAAGCAAACATACTGGGTCCCTCCCCCGGCCTCCAAATCCAGTCCAGTTGTGAATGGCTGCTAGCAATTTTTGTGGAACGTGCTAAGCAGAGAAATGGCAAACCAGTCTGGATCCTTTTACAGTTGAAAATTGACTCCCTGCTACCTCCCCAGCAGGACCTCTTGGAGGGTGTAGGGGCTTTATGGGTAAGAAAAAAACCCCTAAAGATGCTAGAGAGCTCTAATTCAGTACTGTGAGCACAGCGCTGGGAGCCAGGCATTCCTGAGTTCTAATCCTAGGTCGGACCCAGATTTTCTGCATAACCGTGAGGGAGTTGCACAGGGCAAGATTTTGACATGTACAACACCCACTGTTTGAGCCAATTTTCAGCTCAGCACTTGATAGCCACTTAGATGAGGGCCAGATCTGCAAAAGTGTTCCACTTCCATCGGGACGACTGGTAGGATTTTTCCAAAGCACTCACCACATTCAGTGCACATCTCTTTGAAGATCCAGCCTCCTGGGGCTCCCTTTCCTTATCTAAAAGAGGAGACTATTTAACCTACCATTAATATTTCAATAACTAAAACCATGCAGTGTTCAGGTTGCCTTGATTCGGGTCATCTCGTTACTTGCTATTTGCGACAATTCACGCCACCGTGGGGTATTTGTCAAAGCGCTCACAAATCCCCAAAGTTTCAAAAATTACGTTTCACCTGGAAACGTATACCAGGAAGTGCCTTATTTCCACATGGTTTTGTCCGTGTTCTCCTGTTTCAGGCATCTGATCACAACACCATGTAGCATGAACAAAGACTAGACCAGGGAACAGTTTGCAAACAGCCCATGGCCGGAACACGGTTTGTCCAAACTACTTGACATATGACACAAATAATAATTCTTTTAATAAGAAAAATATTAGGGTCAGTTGATGAATGATTTGGCTAAGTGATCCTGCAACTGGATCTGTGTGAGGAGGCACCCAAGTCTGGTCAGAGGCTCCTTGGAGCCAGTGGCACTCTGCAAAGGTGCATTTCACCAACGACGCTGAGTCGTGGGATCAGGGCCCATGTTTATGACCAATCCTGTTATAAATCAGGGTTAACTGGCCAGGGGTCAATGGAGTGACAGTCGTGTGAGTGAGAGGACCGTCTGATCAGTTACCTGCAGCAGAGAGCTTAGCCAGCTCTCTTAATACACGTGACCACTCCAGATTCATCGTCCGTGCCCAAAGAAGAGCAAATCAAAGTAATGGTTCGATCAGTGCCAACAACACGAGATTTTCAAATTCCTTGCTCCTCTCCTAATCTCAGATATTAGTAGCACAGCTAAGGGCACTGGGCCAGGCCCCCAGCTGGTGTAAATCAGCAGCGCTCCAGGGACTCAGTGGATCAATGCTGAATTACACCAGCGGAGGATACAATTTATTTCTCGGGAATGACTGATTTTGGCTTCCCATCTCCTTCCCACCAGGACTGCAAGTCTTCTTAAGGGAACCCGTGGCACGGCTCCTTCTGAGCCCTGAAAGCCTTGGCACAACTGCTACAATAAGCAGCGATGCT
Organism: Dermatemys mawii; assembly: GCA_007922305.1. Classification (NCBI taxonomy): domain Eukaryota; kingdom Metazoa; phylum Chordata; order Testudines; family Dermatemydidae; genus Dermatemys; species Dermatemys mawii. Next base: position 376,118 of record ML677361.1, read on the forward strand.
GCTGAGAGAAGCAGGGGGACACCGCTTTTGCAGATGGCTGGATTTCTCCTGCAGCCACCACGGTGGCGTTGGATTATGCCGCAGGCCAAACACACGAGCAGTTTAATAATGAATGATGCGGGCGTCGGCAGCGACTTGTAATTCACGCAGTGGCATGGACAGCACAGCTGCTGTGTAAGCGCCCGGCCTTCGAAGGGTGAATGAGCATTAAGAGTGCTCCATACAGCCAGCCCAGCAGTCGGGGATGCTTTATGAAGGTAGGCTGAACCGCCGGCCTATCATTCTGCAGCAGTTGACAGTAACAGGAGAAGATCTGGAGTGGATGATAAACTGGCCTGGCAGGAGTGCCAGGGGTCAGGACTGAGTGGAGTAATCGGGGAGCCCAGGACTGGCCTGGCCGGCGTGCCAGGGGTCAGGACCGAGAGGTATTGGCAAAGCAGTGAGGGTTCAGGCTTGGAAGACAACACAGAATTTCAGCAGGAGTTTCCAGGGGAGACTCATGTTCGGCTGTTCCAAAGTCCTGGTCCAGGAGTACGGAAGGGACACCCTCAGGTCGTTACCAACATTACACGCTTGCCCCCATTGTGACGTTGTCAGACACTGACTATGGAATATCACCAGAGTGACTTCCAGCCAGGTCGAGCTCTGCACAGCTCCGGCGGGTGGAAGGATGTGCCGGTTGACCCACCTGTCTAAAAGCAGCTGTTTACAGACCATGAGAGTCGGATTTGGGCCCCGGGACAGGAGATTCCGTTAACTGGCTGTGCCCACGCTAGTGTCTGGCCATATACTGATGGATGAAACACCCTTCCTCTAGGTAGAGAGAGAGTGGTTCTCCGTATAGAACCGGGGGGGATCCTGGACCAATTTCCCATGGCAGCCATTTTAGAAACCTAGGGTCAAATTCTCTGGTGGTGTGAATTGGTGCAGCTTCACTGAAGTCAGTGGGGCTCTGCCAGTTTACACCAGCTGAGGATCTGCCCCTTAATAACCAAGGCGGCCTTGTAACAACAAACACTACCTAGCACGGCACCTGAGCTAAGCTTCCCAGCATCCCTCACCCCCCGCCACAAAGATGGGCATTATTGACGGAGGCTGAGAGGCTCTTGCCCAAGGTCACATTGCTCTAAAGACAGAACCCAAGAGTGCCAATTTCCCAGGCCTCCTGTGCTCACCACTAGACAACACTGTCCCTGACCAGCTGAGGTGTAACACTATCTCGGCAGGAAATCGCCCTCTTTCCTGTTTCCTTCCTCCAGCTCCCCTTTATAGGAATTTTGTCCCTCCTCATCTTGGCATGTCTTGCCCAACCTCCTCTAAGTGGAGTGGGAGAGAGAGGAAGTGGGGGAAGGGAAGAAAGACAGGGGAGAGGGGGGATATTTGCCAGCAAATAAGAGACTGTGTTTAAATATTGTTCCACAGCCTGTCCCCACCCGGCTGTGTTTGCTCAGCAAACAACACTAATTCACCAGCTTCCCTTGGTTTGATTCAGTCGGCAAAAGCAAACCTTGTCTTCCACATGCCCAGTGACTACCCCACTCTCTGTGCTTCGCCTTGGCACTCATGGTTCTCCCATTTCTGAACTTCATGTTCTTCTAGGGTGACCAGGCATCCTGATACTATGGGGACTGTCCTAGTATTAGGGGCTTTGTCTTCTATACACACCTGTACTCCCCTCACATCTGGAAAAAAAGAGTGTGCCAATTTTTCACACTTGCTACCTGGTCACCCTAAGTCTTTCCCACTTCTGAGGCATCAGCTGGCAGGTTTGCAAGACAGTGCTAGCAATGGTTATTTATACGAAACGAGAGAGTTGCAATGGGTGGCCAATAGTGCAGGGTCTCCCCTCCCCCCCGACCCCGGTTTGGTTTATTGTGTTGTCAGCCCACAAGAGGGGGAAGGGTTTAGGTTCTTAGGCTGCAGTGTTTTCCTGGGATGTTGGCAATACTTGGCAACTGCTGATACCCCCATAATGAAAGTCCCCCCCCAAAACTGTCACACTAGCGATTAGGTTCTGATGGGTGGCACTAGTCCAGTGATTAGATGGGATGGACGCTGAAAGAGCAAGTGGTGGTGGGAGGCCAGTATGAATGCAGGGAGGCAGCGTCCTGATATTATATTAGGCATATAAGCTGGCTCTGAGACCTTCATGATAAAGAGAAGAGCTTGCAGGCCGGAAAGTGGGGTGGGGAGCAGCAAAGCCTTGTCTATTGGGTTGTTTGAGTTGTCCCATAAAGTCACTTTCACCATAGTCTGTGCTGGAGGGGTGGGGAGTGGGGAAGAAATCAAACTCTTTTTGCTCTTGAATGATTGTTCTAAGCCACTACTCCACTCCTGATTCAGGGAGTGTCTTCACTGCAGAGTTAACTTGGGCATTTACCCAGGTGTTTCCCCTAGCCCCCTTCCTGTCCACACATGTAACCCTCTCACCCGAGTGCGATGGTGCTTTCAACCCAGGTTAGTGGGGTGAGTTAGAGCCCAGGGGCTGCTTTCACTTGGGCTAGTAACCCACCCACTTTGCTGTGAGGACACAGGCTACATAGCTCAAGTACTGATAGTCCTCCAATGCCTTCCCACAATCCCTCCATCCCCAAAGGCCCAGCAGGACAGACAAGTTCTCCCACAATTCACAGGGAAAGAATCAGAGAGTGACTCAGCTCACTGCAGCACAAAGAACCAGGGGATGTGCCCCCAGAAGTCCTAGTGTCACACGGGAGCGCACCGTCAGCAAGGACACCATCACTCAGCAGATCCTCTTCGTTTTATACACAGAGAAATGGAAGGGATTTGCCAGTGATCCCACATTGGAATGAGTGAGTGGCAGAGCCAAGATTGAAATTCAGAGCTGTCTGACTCCTAACCCTGAGCTCAGACTAGAATGGGCTCTCATTCCTGGATGGGGTCTGTCTATTTCATAGGAACTACATTTTCTTGGTCTTCTCCAAAAGCCATGTATCCACTATGTGACCTTCCACCCAACCTACTGACTTGGGATTTGTCCTCCCCAGACTTCCTTAGCTTGTATGAATAGTAGATCACCTTTCCAAAACCATCTGCATAGCTACTTTCACCTTCTACTCAGCCTAGCCCCACTCAATCCACCTTTGGAGATAAGTATCTGCAGTAGCTAAGCAAGCCAGGTGAGCTAGTTGCCCCAAGAGCAGCCCCTGCCGTTTATTCATGTAGGGACAAACCTGGAGGTTCTTTTCCAGTTTTTATTCAGTCCGTGTGCAGGCAAATTCCCAGGAACTCCAAAGACATTTTGCCCCAATCGGAACCAAGTTAAAACCAAAGACTCCTGATTTTGCCCAGTGGGCACTGCATAGAGGTTCAGCAATGTCGTACCCATTGCTAGGGTCACGTATCCAGATGTAGATAGCCAGCATCAGGCTATGCATGATGGCACCCCCTGAGTTGGCAGCTCAACCAGGTGACATCATTGCAAGCCACTGTCAGAAGGGGTCACGGTCTTCTAGCTCATCGGGGGTCCAAGCCCAATAATCACAGCCATTTCGATGGGGAGAGACGGTGGGAGATCAGGGGAAGGGGACACAAAGAAACAGCTCATTCAATAAGAACTGACCCAGAACTGAGACCAAACCCAAACTAAACCTTCCCTGAGCTTCAGAGGAATAGGGGTTATTTTGCATTGTGAATCTCATGATGTACTCCTGTCATGAGAGCAGAGGGTCTCAACCTTTTTCCACAGCAGGATTCCTCCCCACCCCCACACTCTCATTGAGCTGGGACCTTCTTTCTATTTAGTCAGATAGGCAGCTCTCTCCCCGCAACTGCTCATGACTGCTGCCCGCTCAGATTGAAAACCCACTTGCTAGAATAAAGAAACCAGGGGATCCCCGACCAGCTTTGGGAGCTGCTGGGGGAGAAGGGGAGCTGGTGTGGGAGAGTCAGCCTGCGGTGCTTGGGCCCTGCCAAGAGAAAACACCCCTCCTCCTCAAGGCCGCCCAGCCTCAGTGCCTGTGCAGTGGCATATGTTCATTCCCTCTCCCTCCCTTCCCTTCACTGCGAGTCTTCACAGGAGGCCCATTAAACACTTAGCTGACCTGGGACCTCTGTCTGTGACAGCTGCATGCGACGGAGAAGGGAGCCGCCCGCTTCCATTGGAGAGCGTCGCCAAGGGCTGTCGGAAAGGTGATTTACCGCGCGCTCGCTCTCCTCACCCGCCTCCACCACTGCCAGCTGAACAGAGCAAGCGGGGACCGCGGCGCTGCCACGGATGGGAAGAGACGGAGGCAAAGACAGTTGGCGGTGCCCGTGAGGGGAGGAGGCCAGAGAGCAGCCAGAGAAGGCCTATGCTATACGGCCTGGTCCCTCAGAAGCCCCATACCACCTTGCCCCACTCTAGGGGTTCAAACCTGCCTCTTGCGGTTACCTCAGACTGCACTTGCGGATTCCAGCAGGGGCAGACTGGAAGATGGAGCACTGAGGCAGGAACAGCACAGCGGCGCTGGTTGTATTTCAGGGCTTATCTGTGTTTCCAGTGACAACTCTGGAGACCAGTCTCCATTTACTCACAGACCAGGTACAATAGAGGTGGCCACTGGGCAAGCTTCTCCCCAGCTGTCTCCCCAATGTGTCTCAACCCCAAGCTGGAGGAAGAAGAGGCCAAGCCAAGCCATGCACCCACTAGTAAAGCTATAAGGGCGCCATTTGGGATGCGTGTGGCATCCACACACTAGGAATTGGACTGAGACCTCCCAACTCATTTAGTAAAGAATCCGACAACCCCAAGGCAGCAATGTCCTTTGGTCATTACAGGGAGGTCTTCTCCACTGCTATAGCCCAGGATCCTACGGACTGATACTGAGCTGTTAATGTGGGATAGTCCCTTGGATAACACTCTCATTCGGCACCCCAAAGAGATTCTGTAGCTTCTTTCTTTCAGGACACTCATGCTTTTGTCTAACCAAGGGAAGGGTTTGCAATTCTTCCTAGCATCTTGTGGCTCTTATTTCATCCTTTCGTCACCAGCCTCAATAGCTCATTCCTTTGCCTGTCTTCCTTCCATCTCCTCTAACCCTCACAGATGCTCCAAGCCCCAGAGTAATCGAATCACAGAAATTAAGGACAGAGAAGGGTCCTTCTCCTTGCTAATGAAGAATTGATCCTGAAAGTATTTTGTAGTGCCCTGGTCAATTCCCCTGCCCCCTTCCCATCCGTGTGAGATTCCTGGAGAAAAGACAGTAGAAAAATGAGCTGCCCTGACACTCGTTGAAATAGATGTAGCAGAGAGGAGAAATGACCCACAAGAACCAGGTGGGAGTGAGAGATATGGGTTTGGAATTGCACTGTAAGGTACTATCTTCGACCCAGCAGCACAGTCAAGTAATAGTGGGCTGCCAGGATAGAGCCCTCACTCCAGATTCTTTGTCTTGTGAGAACCCACAGGAAGAGGTCACTGGAAATGATCGGAGAGATGTCACCACATTAGGTCACTGAGCTCAGAGGAGAAAGAGGCCCTCGTTCATCCCAGCTTCTGTTGCAGCAGATTCAATTGATCGTATGAGATGGGTTCCAAAAATAAAGCAAGGAAATGCCACTGTTCTCTTTTACAATACATATCGATCATCTCTGTATAAACACAAGCAGGGAAGGAAGGAAAGATCTCCATCACTGGAGATAGGCAAGGCTCAGCTGCATGCTCAAGGCCAGATTTGCAGACCAGCTCAGCAATGACCATGCACCCCCTGTCCAGAGCTTGTTTTAAAAATCTAGCTCCAAGCCCTTTGGAACAGACCAACCCTCTTTCAAGCCCTCCCTCAAGGCCTGCGATGGCCATGCAGCACCCTGCCTCAATATCTCCTTCCCTTGTGGCTCCTCGAAACCTCCACACAATCCAGAGGCATAAACAAAATTCCCTTTGCAGGGATCTAATTGATTAAGGTTTTATATCATTTCTGTTGGGCCTCCAGTTCCAGACCCTTCCCCTTGGTCAAAGGGATACCAAAGCCTTCCCTCTACAGGTGGGGCCAACTGCAGGCCAGCTTCTTCCAGCTGACCCCTTTATAGACCCCTAATCCAGTTCCCCAAGATAGGCAACAAAGTCTTTCCAACACAAAATAAACTGAGAGAGTCCTCACCTCGCCTCTAGCTAGGCCCAGCTGTCCTCCCTGAAGGTCTGTCTTTCCACTTGTCAAGCAGCAACTCTCCTTTGTCTCTCTGCCGGCCCCTTCTTACTCCACTGCAATTTTTGCAACCCCTCTGGTCTGACCCAGGCCTCTTCCTCAGGTACCCAGAGGCCCCACCAATCACACACCTTGGCTTGTTCTCCCCACCTGGGCAGCAGAGTTGGTTGCATCATAGGTGGACCTGCCAGGCCCATCACTCCTTAAAGGAGCCAGCCACCCTGCAATGCCATTAAAGAGCATTTAGGCTCAGCAAAGCGGCCTTTAGGCAAAGTGAAAACATAGGTGGATGGACTAGTGGGCCCTTCCATCCCAAATGTTTCTGCACAGCCCATGTGCCATACTGTGGCAAAGTGCTTACACTGGGTGTGGGAAGGGCCTTCACAGCTGCATCTAGGTCAGATGTTTGCTTTTACAAGAATCCAAGATTCACAGAAGTGGCTAGTGATTTTGGGTGCCTCTGGTTTAGCATGTCCCTGTCAAGACACCTCAGGGGGGGCTAATTTTCAGAGGGCAGAACCTTAGCCCTTTCTGACAATCAGCCCCCTTTAAGGCATTGCAAGTTGGTAACTGCGAAAAGAGGACCTAAAATCTCTAGTTACTTTTGAACATTTTGACCTGGATTCTTATTTGAATCACTCAGGCCTGCAGAGCTGGGAAGGCATTCAGACCTCGCTGATGAAATTTTGCACTTCTCGGGATGGGGAACTTGCAAACGCAGAAGAACATGGAAACGGTCGTCAGCGAAGATAATGTTGTCTGAGTTTTGTGCCGACACGGTGCTGCCACTGTGAGGGTCAGATTTTGTAACCTGGATGGCTATGCACTGGGAGTTGGGCCAAGACCCATCTGTTTATTTCCCCCGTCAGGCATCAGAGACGAACAACTTTTTGTTGGGGTGCCTAATAATTGTTTTGGAAAGGAAAATCCCCAAATCCAAACCTTGGTATTTTTGCATAAAAGCATTTAAGGGACGTTTGGATGTGCAAAGTTCCATTCCCAAGCTAGACCTGTAATAACAGGGGCGGCAAATCGAGTATTATAGACACCTGAGCATCAGCACAGTGGTGTGTAGCATGGCCATTGAGGGGTAACTGAGCCCCCTCACTAAGTAAGACCCCCTCTGTGGCTAAGACAGAGGACACTACACTCATGCAGCAACAGCTGAGCATCAGGGCTGACCCAAAGAAAGTATTGGCACTTCCCTGAGCAGCACCAGAGGGGAGAAAATGGCAGATGGGTTCCACCCAGTCACATATGCCCACTGCTCTAAAGCCCAAATGACCAGCTAGTTCACCATCTCTTCTCCCTTTAGTCTCAGGATACCCCTGTGAGACAGACCAGGAAAGAAGCCTATAACATGACCTTTAACAACCCCTGTGCTAAATGCCATTGAGGTCGATGGTACGCCGTCTGTTGACTTCCCTGGGCCTTGGATCAGGGTCTGGGTGCTTTCCCCAGTGTGGGTGAGGCTAAGCAGAAAGCAAGATCACCCATCTCCACCTACCTTAGAGGCACAGCTCTCTCTCTCTGCAATACACGTCACCTAGGGATGGAGAGGACAAGGCCAATTCTGGTGCCCATCCCGCGTCCTGTGCCCCTCCTGCCCTCTCTGTATCCTCAAAGAAAATACACCAGCCCTGCAGAAGGGCAATTGGATTCCCTTCCCCGCCACCCTCACTTTTCTTTAAATTCATCTCCCTCTGCCATGCAGGGCTGTCCCTGCTGGAAAATTACTCTCACAAAACCTCCCTCAGCAGTAATTACCTAACTGGGGGGAGGGGAGGGGCGATCTATTTAGAATCCACTTCAGCGCAGGATTAGCTAATTAATTAACGGTTTCACTGACAACTCGAAGGGGAAGAGTGTGTTAAACAGGAACACTGTGGTGCTTGATTTATGTTATCTGACAGCCCCACTCCGGCCTCCATCTCCCTGCCCCCCCAGCCCTGCCATGAAAGACCCATTCCCGTGGTGTGTCTCCGGCGACCCGGGGAGAGCTGTTCCTGCCTCCGCGGAAGGACCGCAATGAACTGACAGAAGGACGGTGCAAGGGGAAGACAATGCCGAGGTAATGAGAACGAGAGGGTTATTAAGTGGCAGATGAAGCCGGTTGCAGAATGGGCTATGGCCCACCGAGCTGTTTGGCTAGCAGGGCCACCCATCTGCCCGGCTTCGCCATGTGCTCACAAAGGCCATGGGGAGAGAAAAAAACCAACCGCCACCCACTGTGGGCATGGCTGGTGATTACTGCAGGAGCGGAGCGCCGCGAGGAAAAGGCAGATTCAAGCTTTATCCAAACGAATTCACTAGTGTCAGTCTAAACAGCCATTCATCCCATGTGCACTCCTTCTCTCACGCCAATGCCCGTGTCTCACTGCCTGGCCTCAGGACAGCATGGACTAGTGGTTTGAGAAATCTCAGTGACCACGCTGCAGGTTCAGAGTTAGAGGACCCAAGTCTTCACGCTGATGCTCTGAGACACCTTGGCAAAATGGATGCTGTCTGAGCGTCCTCTTTGCCGTGTCCCCTTCTGGTTCCTGCATTTTGACCCCATGATCTGACTCCCCACTCCTGGTTGTTCATTTGTTTGGACTCAGTGCTTGATTGATGTCTAGGGTCTGTGGCCCCTCCCCCACCTGTAGGGGGGGCCTCCTTTTGCTATGGTGATCTGCACTCACCGATCCTAGTCATCAAGTACACCATCACCTCTCATCAATGCCAACTACAATTCAAAAGAGAAACCCTCACATTGTTGTATTTAGAAATAAAAATGGTCAGGCATTTCCACTGAATTTTTTAATTTGTTCTAACGGCTAAAATATAATAATGTTCATCACTTTTTTTTTTGCATGATGATATGAGATGATTCCACTCCTAGAAAAAATTACAAAGTTTCACACATTTGCCTGAGGTGAAAATTTGTCAGCTTCACAGAGAAAACAGCGTTTTTTTTTCTTTTGCTGGCAAAACATCAGACATGTTTTTCTTTTGCTTACGTCACCTTTTGTTGGCACGGGAGAAGAAACAGTGATAAAACTGCAGTGAAACCAGAAAATGTTTCACTTTTTGGGGGAATTTCTAGTGAAAACGTGAAATTTCTTCTTCCCCTCTGTAGGGTACTTAGTTCCCCCTGTAACTCCTTTTCTACTCACCCAGTGAAACAGCTGGGATGTTGGTAGTTGATGCTATTCTGTGTGAGATTTTTTTGGTCATTGTTTAACCTGAAACTTGTGTCTCATTGTTTCCCGGTGCCCCCCATGTTTCTCTGCTGCTCTCCACCTGTCATCTCTTCATAAAATATCTGGGTTGCAAGGTACCTCAGGAGATCATCTAGACCAACCCCCTGCTCAAAGCAGGACCAATCCCCGACTAAATCATCCAACAGACTTTTGCCCCATATCCCTAAATGACCCCTCAAGGACTGAGCTCACAACACTGGGTTTAGAAGGCCAATGCTCAAACCATGGAACCTTCCACCTCTAGACAACTGGTTCGCATTCAGCCTGGATTGGCCGTGGCCAGAAGCTGTTACCTAGATGAAGAAGGGGTGAGTCTCAGATGTTAAGTAAACAGGTGTTTGCAAATTGGCAGTGACTGGCTGATTTCCTGGCAGCATGAACCGAAACACCCAGGGCTGAACTGGACATGAGACAGAGCCTCCCCTCTGAGCTCTGCCGGTGATCCCTGCAGGCCAGGGTCGCATCACACTGATGGGGAGGGCAGGGGAAGTTTGCATTGCTGCTGCCCATGTTGCATCCATTCCTACGGCGAGAAGGTTTCAAGGCTCCAGGGCTGTCAGTCTGCTCCCTTAGGCCTGGACTACAGTCCACAATTATGTCGAATTTAGCTGAGTTATGTCGATTTAAAACTCAGTCCGCCCACACAACTAACCCTGTTTTGTCGAATGAAAGGGCTCTGAAAACTGGTTTCTGTACTCCACCCCGGCAAGGTGAGTAGTGCTAAAATCAACCTTGCTGGTTCGAATTTGGGGTACTATGGATGCAATTAGATGGTATTGGCCTCCAGGAGCTATCCCAGAATGCTCCATTGTGACCGCTTTGGACAGCACTTTCAACTCAGATGCACCAGCCAGATAGTCAGGAAAAGCCCCAGGAACTTTTTGATTTCATTTCCTGCGGTCCCAGAATCACAAAAGAGCTCCAGCATGGATCGAATGGGAGGTACTGGATCTGATCACAGTATGGGGAGAAGAATCTGTGCAGGCAAAACTCCGTTCAAAAAGACAGAATGCCAGTGGGCAGCAGAGACTGCTGGGACTGTGGGAGAGCTACCCACAGTGCACCGCTCCGAGAGTTGATACTAGCCACGGTACTGTGGACACACTCCGCTTACTTAACGTGCTTAATGGGGGCACACATGATCAACTGTATAAAACCTCTTCCCAAAAATCGACTTCTGAAGATTCAATATAATTTCGTACTGTAGACGCACCCTTATAGTATGGGATGTGCGTGTGTTGGGGGGTGGGGGAGGGAGGGTCACTGCTACCCCAGACCCAGCCCTTCTCAGCAGGAGATGCCATAGGGAATGGTATAGGAGAGCTCACCACTTCTACACCAGTGCCAGCTTCTCTGAGCTGGAGCTGCCTTAGGGATTGATGGGGGAGAGCTCCTATGTCAGGCCCAGCCTCCGTCATCTGGAGATTGGAAGGAGTGGGGCAGGAGGGCTAGCCCTGGGGAAACCCACTGCTGGAGCTTGTCTATACAGCACTGGGGCAGAACGGCTGGCTCTGGGGAGGTGCCCTGCAGCAGCCTCTATGTACGACATGGGGCAGGAGCGCTGGGGAGCTCTCTCTGGCTTTAATCCTGTTCCAGTAACGTGCGTGCTGGAGGGAGAGAGTGGGTTAAAGCAAAATAAATGTTAAAATCCAAAATAAATAAATAACGGGGGGTCCCTCGCTCCCCGCCCCTCCGCACTTAGATTGCTTTTTTTGATGGTTTCTAAATAGAGCCAGCTGATCGCATCTGGGAGTGAAATGAAACAGATTTCATTTTTCACACACAGCACAATGGCTGCGCTGACAAAGGAGGAAGGCTGCCCATTGTTCCGCGCTGCCATCCTCACATCCTAACTCTGTCCCGTGAATTAACCCCTTTCACCTCGGCCATTGTCACGACACCACTTCTGAGCTGCTGAACAAAGGCGCAAGAAAGCCCTCTCCATGTACAGAGGGGGAAGCGGGCTGGGGAGGGGGTGGGGGATCGGGCCAAGACAAGTTTGGGCGCAAGGCTGGTGTCTGTCGTTTCTCTCTCTCTCTCTCCCTGGATGTGGCTGTCTCTCCCCGTCTTGCCTGTCAATCAGGAACAAAAGGGGACTCTCTCTCCTCTCAGCCACTGCTCGTCCAACTTGGCTTTCCACAAGCAACCTTCTCCCTATACCTGCTTGGAGCCCCTTCTGAAATACAGTTACATACAGGGGGTGCATGGCAGGGGAATTGTTTCCCACTGAACTGGATTCCCTACTCTCTTACCCCAGGGTAGCCCACTGATGTGAGCACTGTGACCCCTGAAGGGTGGGGTGGACAATAAGCCTCCTATTTCTCCATACAGGGATATTTTGCAGGACAGTGGGTCAAATGGTGACGTCTCTCCAGATGCGCTGCTACTTTTTCATGCAGTGATGACAGAGCATAACGCCATAGTAACAAGCCAGCGTCGGGTTGTGCCCTTACGGGGTCTCCCAGCTCCATGTGCAGAGGGGAAGTTGGCATTATGTCCCCCATCCAGGCCTGGGGATCTGCTTTGGGAAACTGGGATGGGGACACGTCCTGTCCCCACTGCTCCCAGCACAAATACAGAGAGATAAACAGCAAAGTCCCCAGACCACTTTAGGTGACCACTCACCGACGGAAGTGTTACATCACAAGTACAACTCCCCTAGACCATCCCAGAGATTACATTGTCACTAAGCCAAAGCAAAATTACCCTGTAACATCCTGCTCAGTTGTGTCACGTTGTGTCTCTGAGCGCTGGGCCTGTCTATCTGTAACAACCCACATGGAACGTGGAGGGAGGAGCACAGGTTGCAGGAGGGAAGAGTTTAGAGGAGGCACTAAGACGTCAGTCTGTGTGCAGATGGCTGGAATGCTAGCTACAGTAGCCTCATAATAAAGAGCAAGTCAACCCTTTGTATATGGTGGTGGAGGCCAGACTAGTGAGACCCACTGGAAGAAAGAGTGTGTTATTGACAGGCAAACAAAGCAGTACCTAGAAACAGAGCAAACAGGCAACATGGAGGGACTCGGGATACTGGGAATGCTGGATTTCCAGATAAAAACCCTGTTCAAGCAAGAAAGCCTGCCTTAGCCCCGCTGCACCACTAGACTGTTAACACCAGCGGCCTTACTCCCTGTTTGGCTGCAGGAAGGGTAGCATTCCTATCGCGGACAATGGGTCGATCATGGAGCCTCTGACTATCTCAGTCTCAGTGACTGAGATCGAGATCAACTGCCAGAGGCTCTGTGATCGACGCATCGATTGCGATCGACTGGTTGGTGACCACTGCTGTCGAGAGACACGAATTTTGTTACCCAACCCAAAAAGCAAACAATAGAACAGTTACTTGCATTATTAGAGCTGTGAACTCTGGTACCCATGAATAACTTTGAAGACGTAAAGGACTCCTCAATTAGAGACAGGGTTGTTTGTAAGACACACGATTCCAGCTTAGAAGAGAGATTTTTGAGACAAAACAGCTTTAGCCCTGGAGAAATGCCTCCAAATAGCAAGGGAGTGGAACAGTCCGAGGAACGGGTCAAAACGACTGCAGCCAGTAGTGCAGAACAAGTACACGGGCTCAAGCTAAAGAAATCCAGGAAGTGGGACATAGACTAACTAACAATGCAGGCATCATGGTTCGGTATGTGCACTGTAGAAACCAACACAACAGGCAGAAAGAAAAACGCCCAGCCCAGGGGCCGTGATGCAAGAGGCGTAGGAAACAGACACGTTAGGGCTGTCTCCACGCTGCAGCTACCTCCGGGAGAAAAAAACAGCAATGTAGACAGAACCTGATGACAGAAACACTTCCAATGAAGAGGAGGGTATCTGCAGCATGACTTACCCTGCAGAGGAAGGCTGCTAGCCATTCAGCTGCCATATTTGCAGTGGTGCTGTTAGATCAATGACCAGTTCAAGTCCAGCTGAGTTGTAACGTAACCCCATCAACACTGATAAGCAGCAATCTCAGACCAGAGAAGTGTGACCATGTGCGGGGGCCGTACAATAAAAACCATTCAGGGACCAATGGCCAAATGCAGACGGGCGATAAGAAACCCACTAAACAAGAGCCATTAGGCTCGGAGTTTAGAGTAGTTGATACACAGGAGAAGCACCCACTGCTGGGCCGCAGGGCGGGGCAAGCCCAGCATTTGATCGCAGTACAACTCCGCCATATCCTCGACATGAGAGAAACAAGAGAACAGTCGCCGTGGGCCCTGTCCAGCAGTCTCACCGACTACAAGGATGTACTTCAAAGAGATGGACTCCTTGAGGGCAGGCTGAAGCTCGGATCGGCGGGCAGTTATCAATCTGTCGGGGATCGATTTATCACATCTAGTGTAGACACGATATATCAATCCTCAAGCGTGTTCCCCATTGACTCCTGTACTCCACCTCCACAAGGGGTGGAAGCAGAATTGACGGAGGAGTGGTCGTGGTTGACTCACCGCCGTGTGGACAGCCAGGTAAGTAGATATAAGATTGCGCAGCTATTCGCGTAGCTGAAGGTGCGTATCTGAGGTCGACCTCCCCCTCAGTATAGACCAGGCCTTAGAAGGTATCAAAGATGGTAATAACTGTCCCTTGGGGGAACAGAGAAGACATGAGTTGAGATGGGCTGGAGCTGTTGCTATTAAAGTCCAATCCTGTTTCACCCCAGGTGGGGTTTGGGATTCAGCTGGAGCCAGTAGAGATGATGATGGCCTCTGGGCCTCTCTCTTTCTGGCCCGCTGTGGTCAGGACGTCTCTCGGGATCAGGATGAGGAAGGTCTGGTCCTAGGAGATGGTGGGGGTGGCAGCCCTGACTGAAGCTTGCTCCAGTAGCCAAATTTTCCTCCCCAAAGTCTCTTAAAGGACCCACAAAGGGCGTGGTGCATGGACCAGCCCATCTCCATCCTTATTTTGTCCACCAATTGCCTAGCTGCCAAAAAACCAATTTTGGTTCATTAATTTCCGGTCCCACATTTTCTTGTTTCCCAGGCATGGTCTTAACACAGTCCCTGAGTCAGATCAGTAGGCCGTTCTGTTTGGAATAATCAGTCAGTCTCCCTGGCATACCTTTCCCCTTCAACATTAGCTACTCTAGGTGGCATCTTATGAACTTTCCCATATTTTTACAGTTGCGCTCATGATTCGGGTTAAGTTGTAAGCCCAGTTAGCACAGCAGGTCCTGGTCTGTGATGTCAGGGCACGACCATACAAATACATGACAAGAGCAATAGGCACTGAGCAGCTTGACCCAAAAAGCTGCGTCTGAGCCGTACAAAATGTTGGTCGGAGCTCGGATTTGGTTCCATACCTTATCGAGTGGGCCCATTCCTAGAAAAAAAGCATTCAGGGCGGCTGGCAAGTCTTCTCCACCTAGCCAGGCGTCTTCTGTATTACCCCTGACGGCAGCATCCTTTTAAATAGCATGGGATTGAACTACCAATCAGGGCCTGCAGAAGGTTAGATAAGAGAATACAAACCACGACGGTTGCCCCTCCCTTTTTAAATCTTCTTACGGCTTTAGAATTATCTTCCCAGACACTACGTTAATTTAGCCAGGGCAGGTAAGGTCACAGTTGTTCATATTTATGTATATTTGCAAAGAAGATAAATGGAAAAACAGACTAGGCGAGAGGAGGATAGGTAGGAGGAAGTCTAAGTGGTGGGAAGAGAGGCCATTGCCCTTTGGAGAGGCACAGGCAGGAACATTAAGGCCAAGGTCAGACTGAGGGTTACTGGGTTGCAGGTCAGTGGTGGGTTTAGCCCACGTCAAAATGAGCAAGGAAGTATAGTCCTGTGTGTAGTCCTGGTGTGCAGTTTGTGCCTGGGGTGTTTTGCGTGTGTTTGTGCAGAGCGGGTGCATGTGTGTGATTGTGTGTTTGTAAGGGGAGGGGAAGTGGGGGCGAACAGAGGTGTGGGCTTGGGCTGGTTATTACATGGCTGTTTGTGTGTGTCTTGGTATGTCGTGGGAGGATGTGGGGTTGTGTATGGTAGTGGTGCAGTGGGGGTGTTGGTGGCATCTACGAGTGTGGCGTGGGGATGTTTGTGTACACGGTGGGGGAATCTATTTATTCTTTATTAAAAGAATCAGCAACTACTCCTTGTGACCTCATTTCAGAAACAGAAAACTAGGAACGACTGACCCCAAAATGACCATCAAAGCAAGGACTAGATTGTGCAACCCTTACTCACTCTGGTGAGCGTTTACTCACTCAAGTAATGCCATTCACATGATGTGGCCCGCCCGCCTCAGAGACGTAACGCTTCGTCTGAAAGGGAAAAGGTCGCTTGACAAGCAACATTTCCCACACTCCAGCTGTGCTCAAGAACATCTGCCCAACGTTTGGCCAGGGTAGAAGAGTGGATTCACCACTGGCACGTCCCTGGTGGATGAGTGTGACCTAGCAGCACTTTCCTCTCCAACACCCCCTGCCGATGGTCACTCTGATTTCATGGTGGTTTGCCTCTCCTTGCAACTCAGCTTTCCAGCCGGTCTCGCTTTAGTTCAACTCTTTCCAGGACAACAAAGTCCAACAATTAAGAGTACAATGTACTGACCACAGGTCTTCAGCCCTGGCTCTGGGTCCCATGCAGCTGCCTCCTTGGACTTTTCTTCCCATAGGCTTTTTTCAGGCCTTCACCCCCCAGCTCTCTAAGTTTTCCCTTTGTTCAGGGCCGGGACTTGCAGGGATCCCCCCTGGCATCCTAAACCAAACCATCTTCTGGCCTCCTCAGGCTTGGCCTTTCAGGCTCACGTTCCCTTGCCCTATCCCTCAAACACCTCCTAGCGTTTTTGCTCTGGAAGTCCAGAGCCTGCCTTACCATAGGACTCACCACCAGAGCCTGCTCCACCTCAGAAGCTGCTCCGTGTCTCTCCTGGCCCTGTGCTTCCTCTTCAGCCCTGCCAGACTCTCTACTGCCAAGAGAGGGACAACAGCTCTCCTCTATTCTGGGCTTCTTCTCTTTATACCAATCACCCAGCTCTTCCCCCACCTGGGACTCATCTATCATTGGGCCTGGTCCAGCCTGCAGGTGCAACCAGGTGCTTTGATTGGACTCCAATTAACTCTTTCAGTGCCATGCTGGGGTGTGCACCCTGTTGCAGCCAGCTATCAAATACATGCAATCATACAGATCGCTTTTAAAATGTGTGTTGAACAGGTAGAGCCAAAAATGGCCGTGTGCTTGGAGAAGAATAAAAGCAGCAAATCTCTTTGTAGGCGCAGTGATTGCACATCAAATGGCTTTAGATAGGCAAATACAGCTCATCATTAATGGCAGTTAGGTACCTGTGGAACTGCATGCTGGAGTATAACGTGATGTTATCTAAAGGAAATTGTATAACGCAATAGCTAAAGACACTGTACAAAACAAAGTTTTTGTTCATATTCAGAGTATAAAAGACAAGGACAAGGGAAAGTGACCGTTACAACTTGTTTTAAAATCAGTATCACTTAATTTGCCAAATAGTAAATGCAGATTTACCCATATATGTCAGGACTAAAAGCATGCCTAGCCATGAAGTTATTTCAAAAAATTGTCTGCTATCAATGCCACAGTATTGCACACAGAAAACACAGACAGCATACTAAGGAGACATCTCAGTTGTCTTCCAAGGCCTGGTATGTGCAAAAGAAAAACATATTAAATGAGACAAATCAGAAACTGTTCCAATCTATCCAATAAGAAAAACACCATTTGCCTTAACGGATAAGGTAAAAACTAAACTTGATAATATGGAAAAACTGAGTGTAAGTGAAAAGTAGAACTACTGCCAAATTGGGTTTATTTTATGGTTGCACGTGAAAAGACAAATAGAGATATGCCCGGATTTAAATTAAGCCATAAAATAGTGAACATTACCCAATGAAAAATGTTGAAGAAGTGGCACCTAAATTCTCAGAAGCAAACAGTATTCTCAGCATTAGATACAAGATGTGCGTTTTCCCAGGTAAACTGGAGCATTCAAACTCCATGCTAGTGGCTTTTAATGTTATTTGGACATTATAAGTTAAGCAAATGCCATTTTGTATTAGTTCTGCTCCCAAGATTTTCAAAGAGTACTTGCACAGCTTTTGGAGTCATTACAAGGCACTAAAATTATAATGGAGGATGATGGCGATGCTGATTAGAACATTTGGGGCATGTTCCTAAAAGAACACAAGGAAAGATCAAGGTAAATTCTGTTGGAGATGGAAGACACGTCACCATGGGTTTTCAAAAGCAAATATTGCTCTCACGGAAGTTTTCTGTAATGGATACAAGTTGAGAAAAGCTGATTCAGATCAAATAAAAGCCGTAGTTGAAATGCCCACACAATGCAGAGTGGAAAAAGAAAGAGATTATTGTGGATGATAAACGATTCGGCACAATACATTCCAAATCTAGCTGTGGTCAATAAGCTCTGTAGGGAATTGGTGGAAGATGATTTTCCTGGGCCTTGGAAGGCATCTGCGTGGATATACACGCTTATCACCACTCCACCTGCTTTAAAATATTATGATTTAACTAAGGCAGGAGACACATCTTCCTAGGGATGCATCGCCAAAGACCTAAACAACAGGCCGAGTTAGTTCTTCCGCTGAGACGATATTGATCACTTGGGACCTTATTCGGGAAAGCATTTAAGCGCATGCGTGAGTCCCGCTGAATTCAGTGTTTAAGGTGAAACCCTTGGCTGAAAACAAATGAGATTATTCCTGTGCTTATAGTTCAGCTTGTGCTGAAGTGCTTTGCTGAGTCGGCAGCCATCCGCAAAGAGGGCTATCCTTGGCGGAAAGGAAAGAGAATGATTATTCTAGTGAAACTGAGAAAATCAAATGCTGGCTAACGGCTCGACCCTAGGAGCGCTGAGTACTCTGGCTCCCACGCAGCAAAGCACACCAGCATGGGCCTAACTGCATAGTCTGATTAACTTCCATATTGAGCACTTTTAATACATTGACATCAATAATAGCAGAGAGGAGGCTTGGGTCACTGAGAGAACCAAAGGATTCTTCCATTAGGGGGAAAAAGGGGATACCTTCTTTAGGGCAACATAGAACATCAGGGTTGGAAGGGACCTCAGAAGATCATCTAGTCCAACCCCCTGCTCTAAGCAGGACCAACCTCAACTAAATCATCCAACAGATTGTTGCCCCATATCCCTAAATGGTCCCCTCAAGGATTGAACTCCCAACCCTGGGTTTAGCAGGCCAGATCACCGAGCTATCCCTCTGACAAAATCCCTCCACATGCAGAAATGCATCTGCGCATTGTGGACATCAGCTAGCCCTGCGGAGCATGTGTTGCCTCAGAGCCAGTCCCAACACTGCACACGCCCGCCCGGGGCCCGGGTGGCCAGAAGCTGCAGACACAGCAGCTGCACGGCTGCGACTCGTTCCAGCCGCTCCGTATCGCTGGCTAGACACAAAGGGAAACCTTGGGTTTAAGTTTATGTTGGTTACGACACGTTAGCGGCGTCTTCCCCTATGGTGCTTCTTCCCTATGAAGTAAAAGGCCGCAGGGTGAAAACAACGCGTCTCCGCAGTAGAATACCTGATACAATCCAAACCCTTCCAGGCCCTGCAATAGAACAGTTTGCTAATGGAAAGATGGGGTCAGGGTGGGGGTGGGGCGAGAAGCTAGAAACACATGCTTCCTTCAGCTCCTCCCTGGAGATGCATGTCCCACTGTGGGGCCCTGAAAAACCGGTTATCTTCCCAAAGGCTGCAATTGTCAGATCAGTAACATGAACAGCCCCCTGCCCCTCACTCCCCTTCCCCCGCATCCCAACAATGCATCCTGCTAGCAATGGAGGTCTTGGCCAGGCTTTTTTCTTATCCACCCCCTACCCCCATCCTTATCTTCTGTTGTCTTCTTGCGGAAGGAGAGATAAAAGTAATTCTTATGGATGCTTCTCCAGGGGAGGCTTCCCTCCCCTTCCCCCACACCCACAGCCTCTCCCTGGTCCATCCAGATAAAGGGTGAGGACCAAGCACCCGTCATTTTCTTTGTGCAAAATCAATATTCAGCAAAGTTTATCTGCCCAGCATAGCAGCAAGCACTAATTTCATCCGCGTCAATTACTTTGATAAATGCTCATAATGCTCAGGGTGCGAGAACAAGATAAAAGAATTACTGAAATAAAAAACACACCCCCGCCCGGGCACACACAGCCTTCCCCCACCTAGCCCCCCAACACATATTCCTGAGGTTACATGACCCCGGCTTTGAGGAAGTGCCTTGATTGACAGCTGCCCAATCTTCCTGCAGCTATTGAACATGCAAAGTTTTCTGACGGGGGATGGCGGAGAATGGAGGGTGTGAATACTTAGTTTCACGTGAATCTGTGAGCTGGTGCATCTATACATTCGTGCATGTACTTGTGTGTATAGGAATGTTTTGACATGCTCCTTCCAGTGCACTGGGTATTCCTGATTCTCCACTGCCTTGCTCCTTAGGTAGTCTTTTGGAGCTGTGTAAAAGGAGAGCAAAGTGGGTGTGAAATTCCAGTGTTTTACCACGTTGCACTGGTGTAAATGATCATCAAGGCCCAGCACAATGCAGGATCAAGCCCTGGGTGTGTTTGTATCTGGGTTCACATTTACATACTCCTATCTGTTTGTGTGTGCTTGAATGACTGCATGTGGGCATATGTTTTCTGATGGGATCTGTGTGTACTCACAGCATTTTCATACACATTTCTTTCATATTACTAAATTCTTCAGGTCAGAAATCATGCCATGGACTATGTTTTGTAAAACTTTGGGTATATTTGAGCACAGGGGGCACTCAGATACTAAGATGATGGATGCTAGTATAAATCCCTTAGATAAATGTGGTCAAACCCCTGGACTTTAACAGTCTGATGGGCATGGAAGCAGCATGGATAGAGCCCTGGACTGGGAATCAGGAGTTTGGCTGCTAGTCACATAATGCTGCTTGACCATGGGCAAGTCACTTTGTCACCCTTTGCCTCAGTTTCCCTTTCTGTAAAATGTAAAGTGCTTATAGATTTGGCCTTGGTCTACATTGGGCAGAGGGAGGGGGATTGACCTAAGATAAGCAACTTCCGCTACAAGAACAGCGTAGTTGAAGTCAACGTATTTACGTTCATGGTGCTGAGTGAACTGCTGCTGCTCCCCTCTGCTCCACTCTGCCTGCGTTTCTCGCGGCGGTGAAATACCGGAGTTGGCGGGAGAGTGCTTGGGAATCGATTTATCGTGTCTAGACTAGACATGATAGCTCGACTCCCGATAGATCGATCGCTACCTGCCGATTAGTGATGAAAAGCACTAGATAACAATGAGGTATTATTATTAACAACCAGCAGAGAGAATAGTAATCAAGGCTATGTTTTAGCACTTGCTGTACGTACAGAAACACCACTGGGGTAGCTCTGTAACTCATTCCTGTAAGTCACTGAAGTATTGTGAACAAATAGCACAATAATGCTTTAATAGCATCACTTCACCCCTGTGTTCATCTCCTGCTGCACCGAAGAAACAACCCCGTTGTTCATAGTATTTAACTAACAAAAAGGGCTTGATTTTCAGCAGTGCTAAGCTCCCATAACACCGCTTGCAGTTAACGGCATGCTAGGCATTCAGCACCTCTGGAAAACAGGTACGAGGTGCCTCAAGGTGGACGCCGAAAAATTCAGACCACCTTAAATCAACGGCCACTTTGAAAATGCTGCCCCAAGACGCCAACCCCACAGATCAGCCCGCTCCACTGTCACTGCCCCTCCTTAGACTGGGGTTTTCCCTCCAATTTGCTTTGCTCCGGGATGCGGGTGTTGCCCTCTGGGGGGCGCCGTGCACAGGCAACTCACTGGTCAGCGTGTGAAACGTTACCCACTGCTCAGTTCCAGCCCTCAGCTATGATGCCTGGGGAGTCCTTCAGCTCAAGCTGTAGGTACAGATGTGTGCCCTTAGCTCTGGAGGTCCATAGTTCAGTCTCAGATGGCAGCTGTCTCTCTCTTTCTCTCTAACACATATACAGCTCCACTGAATCCAACACCTCTATTCATAATGGGAGCTTTCCCTCAACCGTGCAAAGGAGTAGGCGGCATTTCAGGATGTAG
Organism: Dermatemys mawii; assembly: GCA_007922305.1. Taxonomy (NCBI): domain Eukaryota; kingdom Metazoa; phylum Chordata; order Testudines; family Dermatemydidae; genus Dermatemys; species Dermatemys mawii. The sequence goes on from ML677361.1 coordinate 397,561, forward strand.
CCCAGGGACTCCAATGGGTGGGAGGGGTGGTTTGCACCGCCAGAGCGTTCAGCTGGTAGGAGAATGCTGGAAAATCGTCCCCAAACGCATGAAGGCGCCAGGCTGGGTAGACTGGTTGTCCTCAGACTGCTCCATGGGTCTCCAGCAAAGCCCTCCATCCTCCTCGCTCATCCTCGATGGCAGGCCAATGCCCAGTCCCAGAGCCATCGCCCCCGCCTCCCCTCACGTCAGCAGGAGCCCTGACAGCTCTGTGTCCGCAGGACCCGTTACAAATGACTCCTTCAAATATCTTTGATGCCTCCCTTCGCAGGCAATTTGTCAGGCCGCGCAGAGCTGCTGCAGAGGAGCATCACCTCCCTGTGCTCTCCTCCCATTCCCTCGGTCTGTTGATTGGGGGAACTTTCTAACTGTCCTTTATCTGCCCCATTCAGAGATGGATGAAGCCCTCCTGGGTTGCAGAATTTTTGACTTTTCCAATGTACCTGTTTTAGTTCAGCCAGAGGGATTAAAGGGGACCCCACCCAAAACAAAACCTGCAGAATGGCAGGAGAGGCCCCACCCAGCTCCTGTTAAACTCCACCCCTTCTGCAGCCCTCAGACTCCGCCCTCTCTAGATCCCCTCCTCCTCCTGCCTCTTCTACAGTTCCAAGATCCCACCCCATCACGACTCTGCAGGTGAAGTCTTGCCCATCCCGGAACCCAGCTAGACTAAAACAAGGGGAGGGTGGGAGGGTGATCTGTAGTTCTATCAAGTCTTTTAGAAACCCAGGCTCTGGAGATAAAACCACAGGCCCCAAATCCTGAAGGTGTAACTACAATGAGAGAACCAAGCACATGTGACAGATGTATAGTCATGTCGCCGAATGCACGACTGGAAGGCACTCAGGTCGGTGATGAGCACAATGTAAGACCTTGAATAGGACAGAATAGAATAGGATGAGTAAGGGTGAAACTGAGGAAGGCACAAAAATTCTGAGCTAGGAAAGACCTGCTATTTGTTATCTGACATCCTCCTCCAGCCAGAGCATTATAGATCATAGAATATCAGGGCTGGAAGGGACCTCAGGAGATATCTAGTCCAACCCCCTGCTCAAAGCAGAACCAATCCCCAACAGAATCATCATTATCGTTCCTCCTATCCACTATTAATATTTGCTATTTGTAGGTTTTGTAGAATTCACTGTTTTAAAAATAATTTTGACAGATAACATCAATGCTTGTTTTTAAGCAATTTTTTTTCAAATGTTAGCTTTTAAAATTTTCACAGCTGTGCAAAATTGTGGGTTTTAAGTATTTATTTTCATTTTTATCCATTTAAATTTCCGCAGTTGCGGGAATCATGGAACCATAGGGTTAGAAGGATCCACAGAGGTCATCCAGTCTAACCCGCCATCAAGATGTAAGATTTGTTGTGTCTAAATTATGGGGGAGGCTACACAATACTAAACTAACGACAGTAGATGCAGAGATTAAAAAAGTTAAAGCTTTATAACCATTAAAACACAACTTGTCACCATCCCACCTCAAAATATACAAAGTAAATAGCCTTAAATCAAACTCAAATATGTTCTCAAGCAACATCTGTCTTACTTTGCCTGTCTGCAAATTTCAGCTATGATTGCTGGAAATATTTTGTCATCGGTTTGCATATGTGGACATTTCCTGATAAAAATCTCACCCTTCCAAGCTTAATTATTGGTATGATCTTTTGCATGACACTTCACAGAGCAATCAAGCATTAGTCCTTGCTTTGAGAAGCTTACAATTCCAAGCGGGGATTGTGTTTGTCTGAAAAATGAGGAAGCTTCCTCATGTCACTGGCTGGATCAGTCCACAGCGGACTCACGAATGGGCCAGGTTCTCTTTTACATTTAGGCCTTGTCTACACACAAAGGTTGTACAGCTTTACACTACACGGGTAAAGTTACAGTAGATCCCTTTAGAGTGGACATGTTATTCCAGTCAATTGTTCTACAAACAGCACAGACTATTTTCAAACACCCCATAGATGCTCAGACAACGAAAGAAGTTTGCAAAGGATTCACGAAGCAGTGCACCAAAATCCAGCAAACTTTTTTATTAGGTGAACACGATTCCAGCAACTCTTATTTTTACAAAACACACTATATTTCATTGACAAATATACAAATAAGTATAAGCATAAAGATTAAAATTAAACCATGGTTGGCAAAATAAATGAATGTCCTTGATTTGAATTTCAAATTTTCTCATAATTTAAAATTTTGAGAAAAAGGGAAATCTTTTTCTTTTCTTCTTTTTTTTTGACCAGCCGAGATCAGGACTCAAGACAGAAGGTGGGAGAAAGGAAGTACCATTAGCACCATTTTATAGATGGAGAAACAAGACACAAAAGCACTAAGGCCCTGATCCTTTAAGTTCCTAACTCCTATTGGACTTGCCCCATGCCTACCCAGGATGTTTGTAGTACAGCCAGGAACAGAACATATTGTTCGTGAATCCCAGCTTAATGCCTTAGAAATTACACAGTCCTCTCCCTTCTTTTTTATTGAGCTCAAATCACTCACTCACTAGTTCAGAACATTTATTAACTCACAGTCGAGCTCCCTGTCATTAAGTCCAAGATTCTGCTGTATAATCTGTCTGAGCCAAACGGAAAAAAAGAGGGAGTAAAATAAAAAAGACTTGTGTGGATGACACATTTGTTACAAATGACACAATTACTGCAGCATATTTTGCAAGGAAAGAAAAAGACCCAACAACTCGGAGCCTAAAAAAATTCAAGTGAAGAATGATTTAATTTTGTAGATAATTTTGAATCATGTAATTATTTGCTTAGTTTTTCCCTAAAATTAGAACTGTGTTAAGAGCACTTCAAGGGGCTTATTACAAGCACCCAATAAGGAAGTCTGTCTAATTAGTAATACTCTGTTTGGCAAGCCTAATCCTTTTTTATTTGGAACAAGTAAAACTCTGGGTGTGCGTTTCATCAATTCAACTAGTCTATTTCTGAATTATGCAGACAAAATGTCGGGGGCTGGGGCTTTGATTAGGGAAAGCACTTTAGCACATGCTTAACTTTAGGCCCATGCTCAGCATAGACATGGTACTTTCCTGGAGGACTGCAAAGGCAGGGCCGTTTTACTTCTAGGTTACTGGTTCAAATCCAGCCTATGGAAAATGAGTGTGAGGGTCCTCCTGATGGAATAGTTCTTACATCACCAACATCAGAGGCCTGCACCCAGCTGTGTGAGTGGGATTGGGGTGCTAAGGATGTGTGGCGTGTGGCTGTAGAGTACCGCGTGGCCAGGCACATCCTAGAAATTGCTGAGCAGAAGGCAACCCAGGCTGGCGCAGCTAAGCATCTTGGGGGTTTCCAAGGCATGTCTCACTAGCGTATGTTAGTGCTTGAGATTAGGAGCGGCAACTTTGGTCACCTTCTTCCACTCAGGCTGAAAATGTACCAGCCACACCCTTCCAAAGCTGCTTTCTGCTCCTGGCTATCCTAGGTTCTCTTCTTGGCTCTGCCAGGAATGGGGAAAAACATGTCTCTCATGTCTCCAAAGTACAAATGGAGGCCAATTTGCAAAAAGGAGAACGAACTAAATTTGCTGAATAAATTGTTCAGTGCATTCCCCACCCCTGCTCTAACCATCATTGGAAATGGAAATATGGAGCTAAATCAATACATAGGAAAGCAAATTTTGTGCCAGCTAAAGGATCCCTTGCTTTATACCAGTTATGAGATGCCTTATACGTTATGGCAAAAGGATCTACATCACAGGACAAAAGGATCTCATGCATTCTACGCTGTAGCAAAAGGATCTCTGGAAAGAATCATTTTAAAACAAGAACCCAGTGCAGAAGGATCACATACAGTATAGCACTGAGAAGGGGGGAACAGGGAGGAGAAGAGAGCAGAGGGGAATACTAGAGATTCAGGACATTTCAGATCCAAGGATACAAAGGTACAGCTCTGTTGGAGAACGGCATCGCTGTCTGATACCCCTCCAGGCAAATGTCTCAAATAGCATAATAATACCTAGCTTTTATCAGTAGATCTGAAAGAGTTTTACAAATAGGGGGTCAGTATCCATAGCTCTAATCCACAGATGGGGAAACTGAGGCACAGAGCAGCAAAGTGACTTTCCCGAGGCCACCCAGTAGGCCAGGAGCAGAGCTTGGCCCAAAACTGAGTCGCAGCCTAGTGTACGGCCCACTAGCTCACCATGGCAGATTTGAAAATCATAGAGCAAAATTGGGAGTGGATGGGGCAAGTTACCCATCAAGTACATTGCCGCATGTGGGTGTAATTTACTTCAAAAAGGGGTGGAAGGCCAGGACTGTAGCAGGAAAAGAAACCAACAGGAGGTGGGTGAATAAGTACAGGGCAGAAGGGCCACCTTGCAAGAACTCAGATTAAATCACCACCCTGTGTGATTAACGCCTCCTCTCAGCTGGGCGTCAGAGTTTTCTTTACACACTTGAGTTTTGTTCTTATTTATATTACCGTAGCACCTAGAGGCTCAGCTGAGCTCAGGGCTCCATTGTCCTCAGCACAAGAGAAACATGTAGTGCGAGACAGTCCTGGCCCCACAGAGCTTACAAGACAGGGAGACGCAGGGAATGTCAGGGAAGAGAAGGGAAACTGAGGCACAAGAAGAGGAAGGGTATGTCTGCAGTGCTGCTGGCTGTGTAGTTCCCAGCTTGTCTAAACATACACGTGCTAGCTCGAATCGAGCTGACGTGAGCACTGCGGCCGCAGCAGCTTGGGCTGGCTGCCCGAGCACGTAGCTAGGATCTCAGAGAGGACTGTACGGAGGCAGCTTGTCTGAGTGCTACTCTTCCCATTGTGGCCATCCACAGTGATTTTAGCACACTGTCTACATTGGAGCTAGCGTGTGTACGTCTACCCGCACTGGGAATGACACATCCAGCTAGAGGGCTGCCATGCCTTAAGTGACTTGCCTAAGGACACCCAACAAGTCTGTGGTGGAGCTGGGAGTTGCCCCCATGTCTACTGAGCTACTGTCCAATGCCTGAACTGCAACACTTCCAGGTAGGGTGCTCCTAAAAACGTGCGCACAGAGGACAGCGGGAAGTCGTACTTGCCACTAGCATGCATTTTTCCCTCATGAGACCTTAGGCCTTGTTTCTTCTCTGTCAAACGCCTGCCGAACCATCCAAAATACATTTGAAATGGGGGTAAGCTGGCTAAATCCAAGCCGAAAAAGGCTCATAGGCAAACCTAAATGGCATCTAAGCTGCTCCAACCTCTCTGCTTTCCCACCTATGTTGGCTAAGTGCGCACAAAACACCTGGTAAGCGGCTTCGGGGAGCGTGGGGAAGGTTAGGGTGAGAGAAAGGGAGAGAGACAGGAAAGAGACTCAAATGAGAGACAATTTCCCCCACCCCCCCTTCAATTAACACGGGCTTCCTAGGAACGGGAAGTATTTCTGCCTATCGTGCGCTCTTAATACATCATATCTCTAATCCCCCCTGCACTCTGACCTTACCCATAATCCTCGCTCCTTTGTGCTGGTGCTTCCCTTATAAGTCTTCATCATACAGCACACATGGCATCCCGGAGTTAGATAGAGGGTGTAGGGTGGTTGGGGAAGCGCGGAGGAATAGGGACACCCAGATAAAACCCCAGTCTGAGTAGCAAACAGTTTCTGTGATAGGACACAGATTGACACCAGCTCTAAACCACCCTACCCGTCCCCCCCCCCCCACCCTTTCCAACTCCCTCTTTGCTCCCTGCTCTGCCAGAGAATACAAAGCTCAGACTTGGATTATCTTCATTTCCATATGGAGAGCCGTGTAAGCCAGTTCAATGCATGGCTGGTCATTTTGTTCGCAACTTTACAGCAAGCGGGAGCAAAACCCGCTGGGAAATTAACCATTCATCTCATCTCACCTTGTGTGCCCACGCATAGATCAGTAAATACATACACTTGGTTAAAATAAAGTCCACTCCCGTTGCTAATTATGAGACAGTGGCTCTAATCTTTCAGGGCTTCTTTCTGAAATTCTCTTTTATTTCTCTTTCATTTTTTAAAAAAATTCTTAAATCTACCTTTCCGGCTACCACATGGGACCAGCCCTCAATATTGGTGGATGCCCGTTCACGCTTGAGGAAGTAAGAGACTAATAGCAATTGTCTAAACCAGGGATAGCAGGATAGTGCATCTCCATCCTCACCTGCAGCGTCCGTGGCAAATACAGCCCTGTGCTCACCTACGCCTCTCTGACAGTGCCCCTCAATCCTACCCGGGGCTAGTCTAGTCCCAGGAGCTCACATAGATGTTTTGATGCACTTGACTGGCGCTTCATGTAGCTATTCTATCGCACATCTCACTAGGGTGACCAGATGTCCTGATTTTATAGGGACAGTCCTGATTTTTGGGTCTTTTTCTTATATAGGCTCCTATTCCCCCTGCACACACGTACACCCTCTCCTGATTTTTCACACTTGCTGTCTGGTCACCCTACACCACAACCCCCGCTATTTCTGCACCCACCCCCAGCTCAAGCAATACCCTTTAGTCATCCTAACCTGCAGCCCCCCCTGCTGTTCAAATTCTGAGACTGTCCCAGAGCTGGAGCAGACACCTTGTACGTTCGCTTTTCCCATTGTCAGGGACACAGTGCCAAGACACCAAGGCTCAAAAATTGTATTCCTATCCTCCATCAGCTTCCAGCCCAGATCTCTGCGGTGAAAGATCTCACGGGAGTCAATCCCATCTTCAACAAGGACAATAATGGACAACCTAGTTCTCTGAGGAAGGAGTGATCATGTCTTGCTGGAGTTGGAGAAGACACAAATGAAATGAATGCGCCTTTTGCTCCACAGATTGGGCTGTGTCTATTCAGCCTTCTGGTCAGAGTTAAGGGGACTTGGCAGAGTAGACGTACGAAACCCAGAGCTAGACAACAGAAGATACTGTTTCTTCAGGAAAGAGTTTAGCTTCATAGATTTCAAGGCCAGAAGGGACCATTGTTCGCATCCAGTCTGACCTCCTGTATTACAGAGCTTTTAGAAAAACAACCACTTTTGACTGAAAAATTGCCAGTGATGGAGACTTGTTGGTAAATTGTTCCAATGGTTAATTACTCTCTCTGTTAAAAATGTACCCCTTATTTCCAGTTGAACTGCTGGCAGAGTTCAGATAGATAGATGACTATTCAAGACCAAAAAGCATTGCCAAAGAAGTCCAACCTTGGAAGAGTTAGCCAGCTAAAGACATAGTGTCAGGGGAAGGTAAGCCATGTTTCCATGCCCCTATAAGAGGGTCAAGCATCAAATTCTGTCTATTAATGAATATGGAGTAATGTTGCTGGGGGGAGATAAGTGAGGCCACATTTTGAGCTTATTTCATTTTCTTTTTGCACCTCAGCAGATCCTGCCTTGGAACAGTACCCAGCTTCAGGCCTAGCAAGAGACCCTTCGAGGGGTCCCGAGCGGTGGTGAATTCAGCGCTGGAGGAAGATGCCAGACTTGGCTGGCGTTCTGTGTTTAGCAGCAGAATAGATGTGGCATGCACCAGCATTAGAACCGCAAGCTTCCAGCCTGGTGCCCTTCACCTCTGATCTTACAAGACCAGCTTTGGAAATGAGCTGTCTCCTTGGTCTCTCTCCTTTAGGGTGACCAGACGTTCCGATTTTATAGGGACAGTCCCGATGTTTGAGTCTTTTTCTTATATAGGCTCCTATTACCCCCCACCCCCATTCCGATTTTTCACATTTGTTGTCTGGTCACCCTACTCTCCTGCACGAGGTGGGCACCGGTGGTTTCTGTGATGCAGATAATTGCCGGGACTGGGAGAGGTAGGGGGAACTGTACATTTCACACGGACCACCAAACCGATGCCAGCTGGTTACATCTTCCACAGTCACTACCAAACGGGGGTGGGGATTCAAGTCAGAGACCTAGAGAGCCCTCAGTCCACTGATAGTTCTCCTAAGTCAGCCATGCACCCTAGAATAAGCCCCGGAGCTGGCTAGAAGCTGTCCTCTTGCCTGCTTCTCCAAACCTCACCTCTGTTTTAGCTGGAAACCCCAGACCCGGTTGCACTGACGCCCCACCCTTTGCTGTGAATACATCTGAAATACCCGTGTGCTATTTGTTTCCCTCGTTCCATGAGCCGTCTCTCTGCTTTAGCCATCTTATTCCTCCTCGAGCAATTCTGCAGGCAGGAGAAGGTGGGTATCTTGAAGACATCTATCCCTGCATGTTTCAGAGAGGGAATTTGCAATAGGGATGTGTATGTTTTTTCTTCCTTCTCTCCCCCCTCCCCACCTGGGTGTCAGTGCAGCACGGGTGATAGGATACGGTGATAGATCTGCCTTGGACAGAGTCTACAATAGCTCTCAGACAGTCTATTAGTCAGCAATTGTCTGCCAGGCAGCCCGGCCGGGCCCCGTGTGCTGAGGCTGATAATGGCAAAGAACAAAGATGGCAGCTGCTTTGTAGAGGAACAGATTTGTGGCAAATCGAGATAAAATAAAGAGGAAGGAGAATGGAGTACATGGGAAAAGAATAAGCAAAAAGGGGGACCAGAGAGGGAGGGAGAGAAAGGAGAGAGAACAAGGGAGCGGGGGTTGGATCCCGGCTGTCAGTCTCTGGAAGCGTCTGATCTTGTGTGGTTATAGAGAAAAGAAGAGAAGCTTCAGGAAAATATAAAGACAACTATACAGGAACAACAACAACAAAAAAATCATTTTCAGGCTTCTGGTGTCATAGGGCAGATAAGCACAAACACAGAGGCTATCAGGCAGCAGGGCTGGGAATGATGTCCCAGGGTGTGTATCGGTGCCTGTATCTCTGTCGGTGTGTGTGTTCGCGCCGTGTAGATCTGTGCCTCTCTCTCACTCACTGCATCGGGGAATGAGCATCAGATTGTGCATCTATGCCTGCCTGGATCTACGGGCAAGGGGCTACCTGCCAGGGCCAGCCAGGCTCCCAATGTGGGTGGTAGGAAGCAAGTAATTATTATTAGGGTGGTATGCGAGACCACAAGTGAGATTGAGCCCCCAGCATGCTGGATGCTAGACAATCCCATGGTAAGAAACTGCCCCCACCCTAAAGAGATTGCAGTCTAAAAAGACACAGAGCGGGAGAGGAAACTGAGGAACAGAGCAGGGAGCACCAGTCATGTCAGACTCCCGGCTGGGGTTGTTTTGGAATATTGGCCATATGTCCTACTGAAACTTACAACCACACTGACCCCAACTCCCACAGACATCAAGCTGATAGCGGGAACGCATTGAAGACATCCTCCCCATTCCCCCTGCAGAACGTCTAGAAAACGTGAATTTCAAAATGAAGTTGCCTTGGCGGCACCAAATTGCTTTGCATGACTATGAAGGGTTGAGGAGGTCGGGGTTGGACCTTCAGAATGATGGCATGACCTCTAAGGCTGGGATTGCCACAAGACCTAAGGGAATTAGATGCTCGACACATTTAATGTCAATGGGAGTTGGTGCTCTAACTCCATTAGATTCCTTTGAAAATCCATGCCTAAAGTCATGGAAAAGAGGGCGACGCTACTTCCAAAAATGGGCTGGATGGTGCTTTTAATACCACCTCTTTCCTTAGGTGAAAAATAGCAGGCCAGATTTTCAGCCAAAATGAATAAACAGAGGCTGGGAATGAGAAGAAGAGGAGGGAAGTTCTAGAATAGCCCGTTGGTAGGAGAGTGGGGGGCTAGTTTTAAGACCGAGGTTGGTAGGTTGATGAATGGGGTGATATTATGGGCTACCTGTAATAGCAGGGGACTGGACTCAGTGACCCAAGAGGTCTCTTCCAGTCCTATGTCCACTTTTCTTAAGAAGATCAGCTCCCATTTCGCCACCTAAGTAAGTGGCTGGATTTTCAAAAGTGCCCAGCCCCACTGAACCCCCCCGCCAAAAGTAGCTTTTTTGAAGATCCTCTAGTCTATGTGGCTATAGTGGTGGACAGACACATAGTGGCATGTGATGGTATAAAGAGTTAATTGGAATGATCTTGGAATGGCTGAATTACTTACAGAGGAAGCAATGGTTAGGTAGCTTGTGTACCAAGACTACTGCCTGACCTACTAACCAGTATTGTCCCCTTTCACTCCTCCAGCTGTCTGTATTCATGTGGGTCATCTCTGGTCTTATACTGAGACCGTAAACTCCTTGGGGCAGGATGGTCCAGTGGTTAGGAACCGGGCTTAAGATATGGGAGAGCTGGGTTTAGCTCCTGTGTGACCGGGCACAAGTTCCGTAGCCTCAGTTCCCCATCTGTGCAATAGGGATAATAACACTTCCCTACCTCACAGGGCTGTTGTGAGGCTACCTGCATGAAACAACTGTGAAGCGCTTTGAGGTCTATTGATGAGAAACAGACATCATTGTAACTGGCTTCGTACAGTGCCTGGCAAAATGGAGTCCCATGGCTACTGCAATAACAATACACCACACTCCATCTTGTATTATGCTGACGCCACACTCTGGAGCAAAGTTATTGGAAAACCTATTTTAGAGACCACTTTGGGTTGATATCGTTTTTCCATCCCTCCGCCTGGAAAATCAGGTTGCTAGTTACCACATACAGACCCCCGCGTGACAGAAATAGCACAGTGGATGAATTTGAAAAACACCAATAACAATGTTCAACAGTGTTTAAATCTAAAGAAACAAAGACAACTCAGCGCATCAGCGCCTGAAGTACTCACAGGGTTGAGACCTGTCTGAGCTAGACAAGGATTCTGCCTACAACAGCAGGCTGGAATTCTAGTTCAGCCGAGGCTCCTAGTATTTGTTCCTAAGCTTAGATATTGAACCTTAAAAGGTATATTGGACCTTAGAGCAAAGATGTTATGACTATCACTGATCCATGCTTTTGTGAAGGCTAGAAATATAACGGGGCTTAAAAGAGAACAGGATAAATTCATGGAGGTTAAGTCCGCTAACGGCTATTAGCCAGGAGGGGTAAGGAATGGTGTCCCTAGCCTCTGTTTGTCAGAGGGGGGTGATGGATGGCAGGAGAGAGATCACTTGATCTTTACCTGTTAGGTTCACTCACTCCGGGGCACCTGGCATTGGCTACTGTCAGTAGACAGGATACTGGGTTGGATGAACCTTTGGTCTGACCCAGTACGGCCATTCTTATGTTCTGTGTGTGTGCGTGTGGATAGACAGATAAATAGCTAGATCCAATTCTGTAAGGGAGAAATTTACACTGGCAAAAATAGGTATTCGACACCCAGCTCCAACTGACTTTTGAAAATTGTCCCCTATATGGCCAGGGAAATCCAAAACAGTTGAACAATCAGCATTTGAGAATTCATTTCTATACCAATTTTAGCTTAAGGCTAAAGGGGGGATAATTTAGGTCATTGCTGTTTACCTGCATATAAATGAATGGACAGTTAGAAACTTGTTTTACTTGAAGCAGCTAATTTCCCCCACTGGCCAGGGCCAACCAGGCTGGGTTTGTTAAAGCCTGAGATAATGAAGTAATCATGGCTCCCCATCTTTCCCGCTTTGTCCCAGTAATATCCCACAGAGGAATGGCTCTAGGTTAGTTCAAGTCTAGCCTATTTAGATAACCTTCTGGTTGGCCTATAGAGAGTAGAATATCCCCGCTGGAGGATCCCACAACAAATGAGCCAATCCCCCTAATCTCCTTATCGTTGTAGGCCTCAGCCTCCAGGCCTGGTTATCTAGACGGATAAAAGACAAGGGACACTGCACAGCACCTATCCCGGCAGAGACCCCGCCCCTTTAATCCCAGCCGAGTTGTTTCGCCCTTTATCCCAGCATTGAAAATCCCCGGTGAGAATTACCCCCCTCCCCTCCCCAGTTCATTCACGCCTGACCAGGGAGGCAGAAAAGATGCAACCAGACTGAGCGGGCGGGTTTTGCCGTTATCATCAACACCTGGAGTGTGAAAGCAGGGGTGAGGGGCAGTGGAAATTCCCGATCCCTGTCCCAGTTGGAAGGCTTAGCGGGGGGGGAAGCCAGTCAGCTTCCGAACCCCTTTGGAATGCCTGTAATCATTAAAGGGACAGCACTCCCCCAGGGAGCAGGCTAAGCCTACCAATTCCTGTTTCACACAATTAAGGCTCTCTCTCTCTCGGTCTTACATTTTCACTCTTTTTCATTTTCTCCCCCTCTTCACCTTTTATTTATTCCCCTCTCCTCCCTCCCATTTTGGTTTCTTTCAACATCCTGCTTTGCTTTTTTCTCCCCTTATCTGGTTTCCTCTCTCTGCAAATTCAGCTCTTTTTTGCCTTTCTATTTTTCCCTCCCTTCTTTTATGCCTTTTCTCCACTTCCCCACCTCTCCCTATTTTTCTCTGCCTTCATTTTTTCTTTCTACCTTTCTTGCTTCACTCTTCCCTTTCTCCATCCCTTTTTTTTTTTGCTCATGGGTTTCTTCTCTCTCCCTCCATTTCTTGTCACTCAGTCTTCCATCCCTCACTCTCTCTCTGCTTTTAATTTCTGATTAATATGTTCTTAGCCAAGGAAAAAGCCAGGGAGGGGGGAGTGAGGATGAGGGGGGAAGAGAAGGAATCTTCTAAATAAATCATTTAGTCATGTGAGAAGCTAATCTCCAAGTGATGGCCCGTGTTTATCTAGTTTTTAGCTGTGCATGTTAAATAGTGATAGGGGACTAATTTTTTTTTTTTGCGTGCGCTGGAGCTGCTCTGAAGGGATTTTTAACTTCATTTCCCAGAAAGAAAAACGGTGAAAGCAAAGATAAGGCCCCTGAGCAGCTTTTCTCATGAACTGCTAGCCAGTGCAATTAAACAACAAGGACCAGAAAAGGGCAGGAGAACAGAGGTTTCCAATTATTGACAAGCTTCCACTGCAAAGGACTGCAGCGCACTTCCCTTGAGGTCTGTCCCTCTGGCCTGCACCCCACTACACAACTTACCTCCTCTCTAACCCACACTCGGTTTTGCTTCCAATTCAGCGGGCCTGATTTCCCAGCTCACTTGGCTTTGTCTAGTGCCTTTGACGGTCTTGGGAGAAAGGCGCTGGCTTGAAACTTAAAAGTCCTGCATTCAAGGCCTGGCTCGGCCATTCCTTTGCTATGTGACTTTGTGCAAATCACTTTGGGGCAGATTTTTTAAAGTGTCTAGGTGTCAAAAGCTGCAGATAAGCATCCAGTGGGATTTTCCAAAACACGGAGATGCTTAATTCCCACCGCTAAGTGCCTAGATGAGGAGCATGGATCGGCATTCATGTCACACTCCCCGTCAATACCTGGGCTGGGGAAGCTAATGATCCAGACAGTGGACCAAATTTGGCGATGAAGGTTGGTCACTGGCCACTAGAGACACGTTGCACATACACTGAGAAGACGACGACGTGCCTAGATGCTTTTGAAAATCCCTTTACGCACCTTTCTGAATCTTTAGATTCCTAAACACCTGGCCCTCATTCTCTGTGCCTTACTCCCCCTCTACAAAATGGGGATGGATAATAGAAGATCAGGGTTGGAAGGGACCTCAGGATGTATCTAGTCCAGCCCCCTGCTCAAAGCAGCTCAACCCCAACTAAATCATCTCAACTAGGGCCTCGTCAAGCCGTGTCTTAAAAACTTCTAAGGAAGGAGATTCCACCACCTCCCTGGGGAACTTCACCACCCTCCTAGTGAAATAGTTTTTCCTACTATCCAACCTAGACCTTCTGCACTGCAACTTGAGATCACTGCTTCTTGTTCTATCATCTGCCACCACTGAGAACAGCCAAGCTCCATCCTGTTTGGAAACCCCCTTCAGTTAGTTGAAGGCTGTTATCAGATCCCCCCTTCACTCTTCTACAGACTAAACAAGCCCAGTTTCCTCAGCCTCTCCTCGTAAGCCATGTGCCCCAGACCCCTGATCATTTTCATTGCCCTCTGCTGGACTCTCTCCAATTTGTCCACATCCCTTCTATAGTAGGGGGCCCAAAACTCCAGATGTGGCCTCACCAGTGCTGAAGAGAGGGGAATAATCGCTTCCCTCAATCTGCTGGCAATGGTCCTACTAATACAGCCCAATATGCTGTTAGCCTTCTTGGCAATGAGGGCACACTGCTGACTCATATACAGCTTCGCATTCACTAATTCCCAGGTCCTTTTCTGCAGAACTGCCGCTTAGCAGTGCATTGAATTCTTCCATCCTAAGTGCACTCTAGACCCTATCTCTACCCTCCAGCTTAGTGTCATCTGTGAATTTGCTGAGGGTGCAATCCATCCCATCATCTAGATCATTAATGAAGATGTTGAACAAAACTGGTCCCAGGACCGACCTCTGGGGCACTCTGCTTGATACCAGCTGCCAACTAGCTATCGAGCCATTGATCACTATCTGTTGAGCCTAACAATCTAGAAAGCTTTCTATCCACCTTATAGTCATCCAGTTACTTCTTTTACTAGCTGGCAAGAATACTGTGGGAGACAGTATCAAAAGCCTTGCTAAAGTCAAGATATATCACGTCCACCGCTTTCCCCATATCCACAGAGCCAGTTATCTCATCATAGAAGGCAATTAGGTTAGTCAGGCATGACTTGCCCTTGATGAATCCATGCTGACTGTTCCTGGTCACTTTCCTCTCCTCTAGGTGCTTCAGAATTGATTCCTTGAGGACCTGCTCCAGGGTTTTTCCAGGGACAGAGGTGAGGCTGACCGGTCTGTAGTTCTCCAGATTCTTCTTCTTCCCTTTTTAAAAGATGGGCACGATATTTGCTTTTTTCCAATCGTCCAGGATACTTCCTTTGTCTTGTCTAGGGATTCCAGCTACCAATGTAATGTAAATAATCTGTTTATCATGAACACTATTCAAAAAACTTACTACCATAGCACCAGAGTGCTTCCCATGGAAAGAACAGCAGCAGTATGAGGTTCTTAGGGAATGGCCTTCATGACATCATCTGCTTTCTCTCTTGCCTGATTGTAGGAAGCTCTGCTTGGGTTTGGTTTGGGGTTGCTTTTTTGCTGAAGTTTGCAAATGTCCAATGGCGTGGGATCCTTGGAGAACAAAAGAATGGAGGTATAATGCAAATGTGTAAGGAGAGTATCCATTTCAGGCAGCCCTGGTTTTGTGTAGGAATGGTCATAAGGAATTAGGGTGACCAGACGTCCTGATTTTATAGGGACAGTCCTGATTTGGGAGTATTTTTCTTATATAGGCTCCTATTACCCCACCCCGTCCCGATTTTTCACATTTGCTATCTGGTCACCCTATAAGGAACGGGATGGAAGACTCCATTGTCTGAGCTCATGAACATTGGACTGGACAACTCACAACATATTAAGCTAGGGCATAAGGGGTAAAACACTAAATATTGTAATCAACTCAGACATAGTCACTAGTGGGTATATTTGCCACCGCCCTCTACTGGATGGAATTAGAACTGCACTCTACTGTGAGCTTCGTAGATCCTCTGCTGCTAACAGATAATAAAGATTTGCCGTTAGCCTTAGTGTTGGGGTGGTACGTGCTTTTTAGAGCAGGAAATTCTGGCCCTATGGCTACACTGAAGTTCCAAGTGGTGACACTATGCAGAGGCACCAATTCGTTGGTATGTACTGTGGGGAACAACCCTGCATTGATGCTGGGAGAATGGACTTAGATGACTTCCAGGCCATGTCCATCTCTTGTTATAATGATCTAAAACTGAGCTGTGGCATCCTATTGTCTTTGACCGCAGTGACCAACACAGTGCGAGGTCTGCAATGGGCTACAGCCACAAGCAGTGGAGGCTGACCTTACGCTTTGCTTTCATGCTTCAGTATTCACTCATCATTGGTGTTTCCCTGGCCACAACTAACTAGACGCAACTTGTGTGTGGCATGAGCATATTTCTCCCCAGTTGAAGAACACATCCACTGACTGACCCTTCTGACCCCCATCTTGCTGCCTTTGAAGGACTCTTCCTCAGAGGCTCTCCAGGGCTTCTGTAATCCAGTTTTAAATGCTCTACACAATGGGGCTTCCCTTTTAGACCAGTGGAATCTAAACATCCATGGAACTGGTCTTGCTGCTGGGAAACTCTTTGACTCCTACTAAATTTCCCTTTTCTGAACTGTACCCTGTTACTCCTAAGCATCCTTCTTTGGACCACCCAGGCCTATATTGCCACAGGGTTGTCCTGGGTTCACTCCAGCTGCCGTTGAAGTCAACACAAGATGCCCCATGGACTTCAGTCGGAGTTGGATTGGGCCCATGGTACCAAATTTTGCGAGTTGAGTTATTTTGCTCTTCCCTTCTTGGCCAAGCCTTCAGCCCATCCGTCACAGTTCTCGCTCTTTTCCCCCTCCAGTTTGCCTCTCTCTTTCTGGGGGTGAGGGGGTGCTGTCCAAGGGGATGGGACTTCCCCCCTCCCCTTGTGGAGATAACAGCATATTTAAGCAGAGAAGAAGAGAAGGTGATGAAACACGAGCCTCCCCTAATGGATGGTAGGGAAATAGCCTCTACAGGGACAGAAGAGGGGCAGTGCTCTTGGTTGCTTAACTTCTCAAGAAACCTGTGCTCTGCCACACATGTTCTGGTGATGTTCTCCGGTTGCTGCACCACTTCCAGAGGCCAGCCTTTCCTCGTGGTCGGCCCTAGAGAGCGCAGCAGATCACAAAGAACAGGCAGGGGCATTGGGCAGAATCATCCCCTTACTCTCATGCCATAACTGTTGGATTTGGTGCCATGCAGCTCTAGGTGGAAGGATTCAGCCTCTGGGCTTTGGGAGAAGCTCCCACCACGCTCCCTACCTCTCACATACATTCATCCGCCCACTCAGTCTGCAGGACCTTCCCCTCCAATTCCACCGAGTTGGGAAAGTGTCACCTCCCATCCTTTCCGCGCGGCCGCGTCCACTGCAAAGCAGTCCCGAACCCCTCCTCCAGGGGGCAGCTCTCTCCTTTCGGCCAGGCTGAGCCGTGGGGCGGAGGGGGGGCAAGCCCTGGGCTGCGAAAAAGCACACACTACATGGCGGGTTGGATAAGAAGTGGGCAGGAGAGCCGGGCTAATTTCCGTGAGGAGCTTGGAGGGGAAGGCTGCAGCAATTGCAATTAAGCCCAGAGCATTAAAAGCACAGTAATGAGGGTCTCCACGTGGAGGGGAGGTAGAGCGGTAATTTAAATGATATCCAGCTCAAATATGGAACGTCTAAATGTTCTCTCAGAGAGATTTATCTCTACCTAGGCCTACCTAATTCATTTATTTAGTTAACTAGCTACTTATTGGGATCCTCTCCCTCTCTGCCTTTTGATAGATGGATATAAAGAGAGATGGCCCCATAAATTTAGCAGACAGTGTTGCGCTAGGCCACTGGCTAGCAAATCCCTACTTACGTTACTTTGTGCTCCTGGAGTTCTCGGTGGAGGGAATGTTTCAGGCAGCGGAAAAATGCAGCGGATGAGCCAAGGTCATGAGGCACTCGCTTAGTTTAGCCCAATGGCCGGGTGCACCAAATCTCAAGCATTGGCAATGAAAGAGGCAGTTCACATCTGTCAAATTTACTTTGGGCTTGAAGTCACCCTTTTGTCTCTCTATCTCAAGATCTCCATTCCCATAGAACCCGAGCAATGTCCAACACCCCTGGGAGAAGGGGCAGCGCTATTACTCGCATTTTACAAAAGGGAAACGGAGGCACGGAGAGACTACCTGACTTCTCCAAGGTCACACAAAGCATGTGGCAGCATGAGGTCTTGAATCCAGACCTCCTCAGTGCTGGGCCTAACCATGGGACCATCTTTCTAGGTCATGCTGGGAGTTCACTCTAGTGCAATTGTGCCAAAGCCTCCCAACCAATGGCTGGAATGGAGGCGAAAACCTCCATACACCAGAAAGAGTTCACGTCCTAGAGGATCAGCAGCTGCACGAGCTGATGGAAGGTGAGCTGGAGGTAGCCGTATTCACCATTCAAGTACCATTGTCAAGTAGAGCTGGTTAAAATTCTTTTGACAACTTTTTTGGTGGTAGGGAGGACTCAAACAATCTGTGACAAAATGCAACTTCTCATGAAACCAAATTCATTTTCATCCCAAAAGGGGAAGCAATTTTTTTGTTTTTGTTTCTTTTTTTACACACACCTCTTGCTCCCCCGATTTTGGAGTTTTGATGAAAACCCATAGTTTATAGAGAAGAAATAATATTTTCCCAACCAGCCCTATTGTCTACTTATGTAGGAGGGGGGTTTCCAAAGGTGCTTAGAGAGTTAGATACCAAACTTCCACTGAGACTTCATAGCGACTGCTGTGGACTTTTGGGAAATCCAGTCTTTTTTCCCCTTTGTACCCCCATTCCTTTGACTGCACCCCCTGCCATCACCCCCATCCATTTCCCCTCCTCTGCCCATAGATTCCTTGGGTAGGTTTGCGAGAACAGCTGTCAGCGAGCTGAGATCTAATGGCTGCCTGGAGAGCAGTTAGGAGATAATTAATATTTGCAGCACAGTGCTGTGATTGCTCTAAGTCTTCCTCCTGACAGCAGGGAGGGGAGGGGGCCAGCGCCAATAATGCTAATAAAAAAACCCAACACATACCTCAGTGTTTGGAGCCTAGCTAGTGAAGTGAAGACCACAGATAACTGGGCACCAAGAGTGGCATTGGAACAATTTGTGTAAGGGGCCATTAAACCAAACTGTAAACCCCCACTTCAAGCCAGGGGGTGCTAGTGCATCCCCCAGCACTCTTAGTTCTAGCACCAAGATCCCTCCCTGGGTATTTTAACATGCTCAAGTACCTGGGACTTGAGAGGTGTCAGGTCATGGTTTTGAAGCCCTGGTCTACACTAGGTGGGTAAGGGGAGGGGTCAACCTAAGATACACTATTCTCCTAGCTGAAGTTGTGTAGCTGAAGTTGAAGGCAGAGTGATCGGTTTATCGTGTCTACACTAGACGCGATAAACCGATCCCCAACAGATCGATCACTACCTGCCAATCCGGCGGGTAGCGAAGACGTATCCTAAGTGGAAAACTCTGGGAGCCAACAGGCGTGGCAGTGACAGGCACAATGATGAGCTATTTGCAGAGAGGGATTTGTTGAGGCCAATACGGAGGTCTTAATTCTGGGGAGATGTATTATCTTCCCATGAAAAATGTTCTAATTGAAAATGTTTAGACAAGTTGATTATTTTTAGAGGCCTCTTAGAAGAAAGATGGGCACTGTGTACCCTTCACCCCCCACAGCTCTGCCAATGCATCTCAATCCTGTCTCCCCTATCCCCAGTGTTTCCCAGTCCTGCCCCAGCTGAGTTCTGCCGGTGTACCTCAGTCTGGCTGTACCACCCCTTTCTGTTCCAGCCACAGACCCCAAACAGAGTGGCCAATACACCCGACCCCTGAGCTGTCGGAAGCTTCCTCCATGGGAAGAAACAACCAATCGCAAGAAAGATTTTCCCCCTATAACTCTGAAATCACAAACTATCCAGGCTTGGATCCCCACACTCATACTCTGGGGGAAATGCCATAGTTTGGATTTAGAACCCGATTTAAAGATGTGAAAGGATACATCAAGATATTGGTCCTGCTTTGAGCAGGGGGTTGGACTAGACGACCTTCTGAGGTCCCTTCCAATCCTGATATTCTCTGATTCTATGATATTGCTCTGCCTCATACATCACCAACTGCCTCCCCTAAGGAATCATGGGAGCAGAGATAGAAGAGATTATAGGCTAGGTCACTGCTACAAAAAGAGGTGTTATGTTAAAAATAAAGACAAGGCATTGGAGTGTTTAGCTCTGTGTAGCTAGTGGAGGTAAATCTCAGGTCAGGGTATAACTTTGCCTTGAAACAGGTGCCAAGGTCAAACTACTCCACCAGTGTTTTACAGCAGGAGAGCTATCTTGATGCACGAATACATCTGTTGTTGCTGTGAAGACAAAGCCAGGAGCAGAAGAGTAGCCACAACTCTCCCTGCAGAGCCGACGCGCTGGTTCCTTGCACTGGCGTTCGCTGCCCCTTTCCTTTCGCAAACATTTGGGGGAGTAAGACTGTGCAAAGGGAAAGCCTGGTGCACACTAGGGGAAGGACATACTCCCCACCGAAAAGGCCTTTTCCTGGTCTCAAGGGATTTGCTGAGCACCTACGAATGTTCAGCGAGTATGGGAAAACAGGAAATCAGTAGCAACTCCTGTTTACAAAGCTTAGGGCACTTGGTATGTCACCAAACCCAACACCCTATGACTTAGGTGACCAATCACACTCAGTGAGTATCTTTAGTATCGACTGTTCACCGGGTGTGCAACCTAATTTACAAACTGTATTTGCACCAAGTGGAACAGATTCTGCTCTCCTGCGTTGCGCCACAACAGGTCTGGGTGCCACTCCCCAGAGTAGGGGCGGCACAGGCCTGTTCCATGCTGCTTTGTGTTACCCTGGGGCTGTGGCTAGGTTCTGGAGTGGGCAGGCCAGTGGTGCCACAAAGATTCCTGCCTAGGCAGCCGGAAGAGCTGTCCCCAGGGATGTAATTGACACCATGGGTGATTTTATAGCCCCTCAAGCAACCTCGAATCTGGAGGATGCAGAAGCGACATGTGGCCACCTGTGTCCTCCTCCTGCTTGGCTGTGCCTTGCACCGCATCTCCGATGGGTGCAGCAAGGAATCAAACAATATCCACCCGCTAGCTGAAAGCCCTGACCAGTGTATTTAGCCATTGCCACCTGCTCGCAAACAGGAAAGAAAGGGTTAAATCCAACCGGTAAGTTTGGCTTTTTGCAACAAGCAATTCAGCCATCTCCAGTGGCGAGTCACCGTGCATGCTTAATTCCTGGAGCTGTTTAATTGGACAGCCTCTGAACGCGGAACCATAACACTGGAACTTGGCTTGGTCCATACTGGACGCAGGACGCAGCCAATAAAAGAAAAGAGCAATACTCTATTGTTCTTTGAGGCAGTCCAATCCAATTAATTAGCTGCTCCCCCTGCTGGTGGAGGGATTTGTAGGCCTGCTCTATTATATTGCAGTCATGCCCACGCCCAGAGCAAGGGCTGGGTTTACCTTTTAAACAAAATAGGAATTTAAACACAAAACAGCACACTGGTTTTTCTGACATTGCTAATGGGATTTCTTTGCTATCTCTGCTCACTTCACATTAGGACAGATTATATCCTCCCAGATGGCAGACTCCAGATGCAACCACATGTTTACAAAGCGGGGAGGGCAGCCGGGCCTTAGACTTGTCAAATAGTTATTCTGGAGGGGGAGAAGATATCCTGCACAACCTGTTTCGTTAGCAGTAAGCGATGTAGACAGAGCTATGGGAAAGAGATTGTTATAATACTGAGCGTGGTGAGGGTCCAGTGTTATATGCTAAGGCCAGGTCTATACTCAACAGTTAAATTGACCCAGCTCTGTTGCTCAGAGGTGTGAAAAATTCCACACCCCGGAGAGACACAGTTAAGCAGACATGAGCCACAGTGTAGATGGCGCTATTTCAGGGGAAGAATTCTTCCGTCAATCTAGCTCTTGCTGCTTGGGGAGGTGGATTAACTATGCCAGGAGAAGCTGTCCTGCTGTAGCGTTTCAACTGTAGACAGGCTCTAAGCCGCCCCCACCCCCCAACTTTCCCGCTCAACTGCATGGTTACCTTGCTGCTTTCCAACTCATGCCCTTCTTAGCCAACGGACACGCATCTTCCATTTGTTGATATCAATGGACTTATACCAGGGATGAATTTGGCCTAGTGCACGTCTCACCGCATATCGGAGGGTACCATTCAAAGAAAGGCCAATTTCATAGCAGTTTAAGTGCGTTACGTAGCTTCACCTACCACCCTCTCGTTATTTTTCTCCGGGGGGTGGTTCCGAATCATTAGCTAGCCAATGGTTTAGGATGTTTTCGAAAGCCCCGGAGAAGGAGAGATCTATGCAGATCAGATGCAGTCCTGTTTATGAGGGATCGACGTCAGTCTGCCTGGAACCAGATAATAAACAAGCATTCTTGGGCCCCCAGGTTTATAAAGACCAGCATTCTCCCGTCCCCTGCCATATATTTCCCCTTTAGCTGGTGCCTCCAAGGGGACTTTCTAGAGCAGTTCAGAGCACCTCAGAGGAGGGGCAAAATGAACCATTTTTAGTGTAGGGCTTAAACCTGGTTAAAATTCTCCTCAAAAATCTGTCTTGGATGAAAGTCTTTTCAAGAAATGAAAATGCTCAAGGACAATTGTTAAAAATTCTGATTTTTTGGATGAAAAAAATTACCCCTCCCCCATTTGGGGAGAAAGTTTTTTGATTTTCTCACACTGAATTATCATTATTTTACACACAAACATTTTTACCAATTTTTTCTGTTTGGGGTTATCAGAAAAATTGAAGTTTTCTGTATTTTTTTTGGACAAGTAAAGAAAAAGAAAAGGCTAAATCTTCCAGCAGCTCCGGAAGGGCTAAATCCTACCCTAACCACACTGAAAGAAAGAAGCGTATGGATAGAATTTGGCCTGTGTGATCTGGTCCTCTGAAAACTGCTTGGAAGAAGAAGTGTAATAGCAGCTCAGGACCTGATGTGGCCAGGCCCTGAACATCCCCCCCAAGAAGAACTAGGAATCCCCAACCCCCAAAGATGTTAAGAACAGCTCTTGGCACTAGAGCTAGGTCGGAGCTGGACTGAAGCAGAATGAAACCAAAACATTCAAAATTTCCTGCAAAACCAAAATTCCAAATCCATTTCCGTTCAGAACGTTTCACAAAACTTTGTCTTTTGAGTTCGAACTTTAAAACTTTATTAAAAACAATTAAAGGAATTTGGTTTCACAAAGCCAGTTTGAATATAAAAAAAATATTAAAGTGTTGCATTCCAAAAATGTCACAATACACTGTGCTAACATACCCAAAATGTTTCGCTGGGGGAGTTTTTTTTCCCCAAACAAAACTTCCTCAAAAATGGACAAGATTTTTTTTAAAAAACGTTCTGACTTGGACCAAAGCAGCACTTCTCACTGGAAAGCTGTTTCCACGATGAATTCCCAACCAGCTCTAGGGAGTCCCTCACGGCATGGCAGACTGGGGCTTGAACTTCCTTTCCGGAGGAGGATGGATAAGGAAAGGGGAGGGAATCTGCCCAGTCTAGTTACAGGCTCCAAGAGCATCCCAGGCCTCACAGAATGAGCCATGCAAGTGAAATTAGAAGCTACTTATCCCTTGGCTTCAAAACCCATCCTGTCCCTTTAAGATTCCTGACTTGGCTGGTCTCGCCATGTAGCACATCAGCCCCCTTGCTCCCTGGCAGCAGGGCCTGGCTTCCGTCGGAAGGTAACCCGAGGGCATGACGCTCTGTGGCTTCTCTATTTGGTTATGTCTCATAATTACACGACTGTTCTCGCCACGCGGCATTAAGCAGGGTGTGTGAGCAACTGTGCGTGGGGAGGGCTGGGGGGAAGAGGTTGCTTTTCCCGTTGAGGATGCCGTCTGTTGCTAGATAAACAAACGCAGAGCGCCCAGGCTAGCACTGAAATGGAGCGATGCCTTAAATACCAACAAACAGCAGTGGCGCAGGACGGGATGTTTTCCATAGGCCTCCGCGGGAGACTGGCTGAGCCCGGGAGACTGGCTGGCACATGGAGCATCTGTTGCAAGAAACCAAGCCAGGAAAGAGAATTGTTGGCCTGCACGGTGCTTGAACCCCACAAGAGATCTGGCTTCTAGACCTTGCTCTGCTGCAGATTCCCTGTGCAGCCCGCTCCATGCCTCAGTTTCCCCAAGTCTGGAAAATGGGAATACCAACATTTTCTAACTGCACAGCAGGGCTTGGGAGAGGCAGTGATGGGGGCTATGCAGCTAGATAGATGCTTTATGGCACAGGTTCCTACATGGGGACTAGGAGTTCTTGATCTTTGAGGCTGGGAGGAGAATTGGTTCCCTCACAGAGGAAAGATGGTCTTGTGCATGAAAAACAATAGGCTGGGTGTCAGCAGGACTGGCTGACACCGACTTCCAGTGTCACCTTGAGCCAGTTACTTAACTTATTCATGCCTCAATTTCCCCATTCCTAAGATGGGGGTAATACTACTTCCCTCCCTCACAGGAATGTTGCAGAGGTGATAAATCTATTAACATTTGTTCTCTGATACCAGAGAAAAGCAGCCGGTACATTCACGCTCTCGGTGGATCACTGATATGCTTTTTAATACATGCAATGGTGCCTAATTACAAGGGCACGGAGCCACCACTAAGAGCGCATGGTACTAATTAACAGCAGTTCATTACAATCCAGGCAGTGTTCAGCCATCTGTGAAATGGGCTGCTGGGTCTCAGCCTAGGGGCCAGGCAGGGCAGTGTAGCCTAATGAATAGAGCACCATGGATTGAGACTCAGGAGACCTGAAAGTTAGTCCTGGCTCTGCTGTTGATTTCCTTCCTCAGTTTCCCCATTTATAAAATAGGGCTAATGATACTGAGCTCCTTTGTAAAGTTCTTTAAGATCTATAAAAATCAGTTCCCACATTTCCTGAAAATATCAGCCAGTATGAACATTTCCTGCCAAAGTTCTGCTCTGGTTGGTCATGGGGTCAACTCATCACTTACTGCGCCTCCTGCTGGCTGTCCTGTGGATTAGCTCTACCAGCTTGCTCTCCCCCTCTGGTGCGGTCTTCTCCCCATTTTCCCTCGCTCTGCTGCCCCACTCATCCCTGGGTCTGCAGCTTCCTCCCTGGGGCTTGGCCCTCTGGCCAGGTCACTAAAGTCCTCCCCTTCTGGGGAATTCACAGTCATTCCAGACTTGCTGTCTGGATCTCCAGTGCCATTTACCATTCCCCAGGCCCGCCCACTACACTGGGTTCCAGCCCAGGGACCCTACAACAAGCAGTCACAGCCCCTGTACAATCCTCCCTCTTACTGCTGGTCCCCTGGGCTTCTTCCTACATATCCTGCTCCCCTCATCTCTGGGGTGGCCAGCCTCCAACTCCCGCCACTCAGGGTGGGTCTGCAGTCTACTTCCCTTCAGCTGCAGCCCCCCTGAACACTCCTCCCAGGGAGAAACTGCCCAATAGCAGCAGCAGCCCCAGCCCTTCCCAGCAACAGCTACCTGGCTTTATAGAGGCCCTGCTTGTTCCTGCATAGGTGAGCCTGCTCCTCTAATTAGGGCTTTCTTCTCAGCCCCCACATCAATTGGACTAATTGGCCCATCTGACCCCCGTTAGCTCCTTCCAGTCCTGTGTGGGGTGGACACCCCATCACATTGTCCAAAAGCCTTTTTTTAGTCAAAAAGAGCGTTTCAATGACTTTCAGCCTGTGGCCAGCTCTAGAGTCCTCTCGCAAAAACCCCAAAATGGGCTACTCAGACTCCTTGCCACTCAGCGGCCGGGGGAGCCAAAACTCAGGCAGGCTTTGAGAAGAGGAGGCACCGCAAGCAAATTCTCATTTTTATGATTGAAACTGGGAGCGCAGGGACCAGAGCGGCTTTGTATTAGGAGGAGGGTAAAGGAATCTTGGCCTAGCGACGGCGGATTGGATTGAATGCCGTGCTCTGTGGAATGGCTTTTCTCTACCTTGCCCTGCGAATCGGAGAGCGACAGAGCAACGGGAAACAAAACGAAAGCCACGTGCTTAGACGAGGCTCTCCCACAAAGGTTAGACGCCGAGAGCTCCCTGCAAGGGCATGATAAGAACTCAGGGATTTGATCATTAACTTTAGACATGCCTAGAAATGACCTCTCAGGGGGAGGATTCAGGTTTGACGCCCTCTTCCTTCCGCAAAGATTTCTGCGCCCAGGGCGATAAGGAAGAGAGATTATTGTGTCCCCATTGTGCTAGGCCCTGTACAGGCACATAGCAAGAGACAGTCCCTGTCCTTAAGAGTCCAACCCAAAATCAGCTCACGATAGGGAGGAAGCAGAAGTAAAGTAACTGATCTAGGGTCACATAACACATCAGCGCTGGCCCCAGAAGCCAGGTGTCCGGATTCCCAGCCCGGTGCACGTCCCATGAGGCCACACCAAGCTTGCGATACAGCGAGGAGACAATATGCCAGCTGCTCCCTGGCCACCCAGCTCTGCCAGCGCACCTCAGTACTGAACTGCGGGACCTGCTCCTATTCCAGCCCAATAGCCATGGGGTTGCACTAATTTACACCAGGTACCAGGTCTTTGAATATCCATCCCAGCCCTTTACAATTCAACTGCATCCTTACCTCACGGGAAGGAAGGGAGTAACAGAGCAGGCCCGTGTTATTTAGCTGGCTTCTTGGGTCTGTCTCCTACTGCTGGTAGCCACTCTAGCTTTGGAAGGGTTCCATCAGCTTAAATATAGTGAGCGTTGCCAGAGGATCTGTCGAGCGGAAAAATCGGGGCTATAACAGAGACAGCAGCGCCAATCTGCCACTTGATGGTGTGAACTCACAGGAAGACCGGTTGTCAGTTGAACATGCATAATTTCCTTTGATTCTGACAGACAGTTTCTTCTCTTCCCTTCAGAGCATGTCCAGAAATAGGTCAGGGAAGATGAATTGGTTTTCTCCTAACTTGGCATGATGTTCCCTTGTTTCTTACTTACAGCATAAGAGATTCCTGCCGTGACTCTGGCTACCTTGGGAGTAGCTGTCAGCTTCCCCATGGGCAGGGCTCGGACATCTTCCTTTATCCTGCCCCCTGCTGGAAATGGAGTGATGCAGGCCTAGCATACAAAATAACAACGCGATCACATTTCTAGTTCTACAGCACCCAGGGAAACCTCACAAAAATCGATAGAGGAGCTGCGTCGCTCACTAGAGAATAGGGTGACCAGATAGCAAGTGTGAAAAATCAGGACAATGGGTGGGGGGTAATAGATGCCTATGTAAGAAAAAGCTCCAAAAATCAGGACTGTCCCTATAAAATCATCTGGTCACCCTACTAGCAAAATGCACATGCCTCTGGGGTGAAAGGAAGCAGCTGGTTAACAGCACAAAGGAACATCACATGGAAAAGAAGAAATAAGGAAGAATCTTGTCGCCAATTGAAACAGGAGGGGAAATCCAGGAAAGGAGAATGTAATGCTCTAAAATTGAATACCATGCAGATTCTCTTGTAAGAAGTACCAGGGTTCTTTGCTGATGGCTACAAGGGATAAGATCATCACACATCTGCAAGGGTAACTGTGAGCTCTCCAGCGGGTACTTGGACGTCTAGGACGCTACCTACCGTGACTGTGTTAGAGATTCCCTACAGCCACTGTGGCTAGATCCTTCCCTGCTCCACGACTTGCTGGGGGAGGCTAGGAGAACTTCTTCCTGGTTTGCTATCCCAGTGCACTCTGCAGGGGAAAGAGCACTGGTAAGATCCCCCAGTCCCATGACAGCTACCTCCTTCTCTGCCGCACAGCACACTGGGAGAAGTGTGGGGCTAGAGTACTCAGGATGCGTACGGCAGGAGGAAGAGGTGCTGGAAACGGGTCGGTACCAGAGACAATTCTGGGCACAAAGAACATGAGGAATAAATGGCACCAAGTAAATCTGTTTGGAAAGGAGGGCAGGAGAGGGCATTTTGTGCCAATTTCCTCACTCAGGCCTCTAAAAAGAAATGATCCAAGGTGCCCTGAAAATCAAGTCCCCAAATCAACGACTGGGCGTTGCAATTCCATGGAAATGCAGTGGAGTGGAGTTGTGAGGAACACTATGTGGTACGTACGACTGGGAAGGACTGCTATATAACCAGGCTTGGCAGAATTCAATTTGTAAGCATCCCCACCTCCCATTAATTTAAAGGTTCACAGATGGGGGAAATTAAGGGGATTTAGGCCAGGCTGACAATGCAGATGCCGGGGGCTCCCTGCTCCCTGACCAAGGGGCCTGAGACACCCAGGTGCAAGGTGCAGGAGTCCTGGCCCAGTGGAGCAGAGAACCCCCTGGCTGATGCCATGGGGAGGAAGACAAGCCACCAGCCGCAGGGAAGGTCACCCCATTGCAGAATGGCTCCTACCCAGGGATGGCCCCAAACTCCCAGCTGTGAGTGGGGTCACGGCAGTGGGGCACTAGGGGGCGCCCTGCACAGCTGCGTGGCTGGACCCCATTGGATCCCAGCAAGCTGCAGGCCAGGCAGAGGGCCATTGGTTTGCTGACATATCAATGGATATGTCCCCCACCGGATATCGATTTCTGTGTGTCAGGTGAAATGGATGTTTACTGACAACTAACAATTTAAATCAAACTCTGCCAAGATTTAAACTTTTCTTTAAATCTTTCCTCATAGGGGTCAGGTTTTCGAGATCGAACCAAAAGTTCTAAAAGGTTCAGAGAACCTGACCTACGAGGAAAGGTTAAAAAACCCCAACAACGGAGCATCTTTAGTGTTGAGAAAATCTGAAGGGAGATGTGATAACAGTCCTTCACATACTTGAAGGGTTATCAAGAGTCTGGAAATCAATTGGTCTCCATGCGCACTGTACGTAGGAGAAGAAGAATGAGGCTTAATCTGGAGCAAGGGAGATTTAGGTTAGATATTGCGGGGAAGGGGGAATGTGTGGAAAGCTTTCTAACTCAAAGGATAGTTAAGCGCTGCACTAGGTGACCAAGGGAAGTTGTGGAATCCCATCATTGGGAGGTTTTAAGAACAGGTGAGACAAACACCTGTTAGGGATGGTCTAGGTTTACTTGGTCCTGCCTCAGTGCACAGGACTGAATGACTTCAAGGTCCCTTTCAACCTGCTCTGTCTGAGATTCTATGAATTATACCATGTAGTAGACAAAGAAGGACGGCTACTCCTTAGCACAGGATAGCTGCTTTCAACTACCTGGAAGGGGGTTCCAAAGAGGATGGATCTAGACTGTTTTCAGTGGTAGCAGATGACAGAACAAGGAGTAATGGTCTCAAGTTGCAGAGGGGAGATTTAGGTTGGATATTAGGAAAAACTTTTTCACTAGGAGGGTGGTGAAGCACTGGAATGGGTTCCCTAGGGAGGTGGTGGAATCTCCTTCCTTAGAGGTTTTGAAGGTCAGGCTAGACAAAGCCATGGCTGGGATGATTTAGTTGGGGATTGGTCCTGCTTTGAGCAGGGGGTTGGACTAGATCAGGGATCTCAAACTCAAATCACCATGAAGGCCGCATGAAGACTAGTACATTAGCCTGAAGGCCGCATTACTGAAACGTTTTCATACAATGATACAAAAGTAGAGTCAAAAATGAAAACAAATGAAGAGTAATATAGTATGTTATTAAAAGCCAATGTATTAATTTTTAAAAAACTGTAATTCAAAGAGGGGTTTTAATAAAATATAATCATTCAGTAATGTTTGGAGCTTGGCTGCCAGTGGAGTCGGTGGCTATGGCGGGCCGCAGGTAATAACTCTGCGGGCTGTATGTGGCCCACGGGCCACATGTTTGAGACCCCTGGACTAGATCTCCTAAGATCCCTTCCAACCCTGAGATTCTGTGACTCTGTGAAAGTGCTGGGGGAGGGGGACTCAGACTAGGGGACGGAGTTCTACCGGCTACATCGCAGACAAGGACATAGAGCATCGCCTGCAGGCTCCACCGCGAGAGTCCCAGAGAGAGCCAAGCTCTGAGGGATGCCGAGTATTGACATTAAAGGGGCAGCCTTGGGGATTGGGCCCCAGTGGAGTCAAAGCAGATAGAGATAGAGCCGGACAAATCGCTGCAGCAGCAACCGCCTAGCAATGAGAGAAGAGCTGGGTAGAGGCCAGCACTGGCCTCGGGTGAGGGGCAGATGGACTCAGACTGGCCTGGTCTCCCCACTGAGATACTGGGGTGAAAGTTTTATGTTTAATAACTGAGACCCTCCACCAAGGGGCAACACTTTTCAGCATCTCATGGTCTCTCGGGACTCGATACCCTGGCTGAGGGCAGGCGAGGGGAGCGGGAATCAAGTAAGGATTCACTAGCAACACCACGCCCACCTGCAAGGCTTCTGGAGGGGTCAGCCAGGAACAAAGACAACTGTCCGGTCCTGGTGGCTTCCAGGGGAGGCCGCCTGCGGCTGCTTAGTGGCTCACCGGAGATGCCCAGCAGCACCCGCAGGGTAGGGTGCGTGGTTATTTCTGCCTGGTACAGCCAAGAATGGGTGATGCTGTAATCGCTCTGGAGCTGGCCATTGTGCAGGGACTTTCACAGGGCCTAGGAAGTGCCTGTTTGCAGGACTGGGCCCTGGTTTCTCTGCAATGCCGGGCGTGGGAGGGGGGTGTCTTTCCCCTGGCCCCTCATTCAGAGGGAGCGCAGGTGATGCCAGCTGTTTGCTGCAGCAGGTCCTCCCTTCCCTCGCTCACGCCAAGCTGCCAGCCTGCCACTCTGCTCCGAGCCAGCTCCGGGGAGGGGAGACCCCCGCGGGGCCTGGTGCCATCTGCACAGCACGGTGGGAGCGGCGTGCCTGGCTGTCCATCCTTCCCGGAGCCACGGAAGTTTTACCAGCCCCCCTTCAAGATGGCACAGGCAGCTGCTAAGGCTCTTTCAGCGGTGCAGCTGCTGTGCATATCCCAGAGCAACGGGGAAATCGGAAAAGTGCGCTGGACAAGGACAGTCTGGTTATTCGAGCCCCGTCTCTCTCACGCAGGCAGATGCTCAGGAAGGGCCCCACTGCTGCGTTGTGTGCCACTCCTTTGTGCCACCCTCCACTGCACCCCCATGGACCTCTCCAGCTAGCGGCCTGCTGCCTTTTTGTCCGCTCGTGAGCCCACAAGACTAGCCCAGTGGATAAATGCAGGAGTCCCTCTCCCAGTGAGGCAGGTGAGAAAAGGTCACGTCACGATGCACAGCACTCACATAAGACTTCAGGGTTTTGTCTCCTGTCAGGCGACTGGCTGCATGATGCGCAAGTCCCGCATCCATGGAGGTCAACGCTATGGGAGCATCTTTGGATCAGAAGCACAGGGAACACACAACTCAGGAACACCTTTCAAAACCAATTCACTGCCATCAGGACTACAGCTGGGCAGAGAAACTTGGACCAAACCATAGTCAGTTGCAATGTGCTGTTCTGTCCAAATCCAAATGCTTCCCTGGTCTTGTCCATTGTGCTGGAATCTCAGTTGGCGAGCAAACCAAGGTAAAAGAAGAGCTCACGTAACGCTATAGACATCTCCCTTGGACGAAATGTTTTGATTTTTCATTTTAAACACCTTTGTTTTTAATTTTCTTCAAAAATGTGTCATATTATAAACAAGCGTTTCAACAGGACAATGAATTTTTTTTCAGAATTTCCAAGTGGTCAGGTCATGTTCTGATTGGGAAACTTAGCTTTATCCCCAATCTTGAAATTCTTCATGAAATAAAACTTCTGTCAACTGTCCCATTCTAATTAGGACCAAAACCTGCTAGTGAAAATCCCATGCCCGCTTTAAAGCCTGCTTTTCAAAGCAATGAATGGCTCAAACCCCCCCAATATCAGACACCAAATTTCAGTCTCTGAACCCCTCCGACAGCTGCGTTACGCCCACATGGCAGCACTAACAGATGTGTCGCTATAGCACTTGTTAGGGAGAAGCTCTAAGCCAATGGTGCAGAGCTCTCCCGTCCGCCTAATAACTCCTATCTCAGTGAGAGGCAGTTGTCAGGAGCACTCCCGGGGACATAGTGCAGTCTATACAGACGTTTAGGTCAGTGTAATTTTTACGCCGCTCAGGGATGTGGATTGTTCACACCCCGAGCGATCTAAATTATACTGAAATCACAGAATATCAGGATAGGAAGGGACCTCAGGAGGTCATCTACCTGTAGTGTAGACAAGATCTAGGACAGGCCTGAACAACTCGGAAAGCAGCAAGGGCCACGTTACTGCAAAAAACCCAGCTGCAGGCTGAAAAGCCCCGCCCTCGCCCCACCTCCATCCGTTTCCCCCCACCCCACTGCTTGGCTTGCCCCACCCCTACTTACTCCCCATGGGCCGCACAGTGAGTCTGTGCGGGCCGCATGTGGCCCCTGGGCCGCATGTTGTGCAGGCCTGATCTAGGACAATGCAGCTCACAAAGCCCAAAACACGTGAGATTTAGGCGAAAAGCAGTCTCTGGCAAGGGGATCCACTCGTCGAGCAATATTCCGGAGGAGATCAGACAAATCCGGATCTGACCATCCTTACAAAATGTTGCAAAACCTACCTCCTTGAGAAAGCCTGCCCACCATCAGTGATGCTCACACCACCAACATCCTCGTCTATCCGCCCACGCCCAATGCCTTATTCCAATCAGAGTTTTGATCCCCAACAGAAAAGTGCCAGCAGTTCCATGAAGGCTGCTAGGATCTTCACTATTGCTATAGATTTTATGTGGAAGGCGATGGGTAGTACAATAGAATCCTAAGATTGTTAGTTGGGGCGGGGGCGGGGGGGAGAGGAGATCAGGGAATCTAATCCAGGCCCCAGGGCATCATTCTAATCTTTGGACAACCTTACCTCTCTTCTAGGGATAAGGGTTAGATGCTTTTTGTTCCTTCTCACTCACAGGTAAAGGAGGAAAAACCTTATTTTGTTATTCCCTTTGGTCCTTGCCCTCTGAGCATTCATGATGGCCAAACAGGCTGTGTTTGGATGAACATGCTGATTAGATTTGACTGATCCAGAGGTCAAAGCTTGAGTCCAGCTTAAGGTTAGGATTGGGATCCAAGGACACTAGGATCGCATTAGCTGGAAAGCTGTAGTCAACCATTCCAAGGAGATTTTGGCTGTATTTAAACCAGAACTGGGCAAGAGATGCTTTCTGGGGTTGGCTCCCACCTGGAACCAACCCTGCAGAGATGAGTCAGGCCCAGAGCCTGAAATCAGACCTGCCGCTGCCAGCTCAAAAAATCAGCAGGTCAGATCCTCAGCTGGTGTAAATCAGCATTGCTCCAATGAAGACAATGGAGCTAGGCCAGCTTACACCGGTTGAGGATCGGGGCCCATAGGGATTTGGATTCATGGTCAGTTTTTGGCTTGTCCTCTGCAATGAGCCCCAAAGTGAACAATTTTAGGGAAGGTGGCAGGGACTTAGACAAGGTTTTTGCAGCCTCCCTCCTTTTGGTGTAAAGAAGATAAAGGGAAAGCAGGTGAGGGGAGCTATAGGGAAACCCCAGGAAAAGAAAGGGCCGACATTATACTTCACACAGAGTGAAATCCTGACCCCATTAAAGTGAATGACAAAACTCCCACAGACTTTGAAAGGCAGGACTTCACCCAGGGTCTAGATGTTCAGAAAGGATCTGAATGGAAATGCTACTTAAGGTCAGATTCAACTCCTGCGAAAGTCCCTGGAAAGTTGCCGGTTGACTATAAAGGGCGTTGGATCAGGACCCTTGGTGAGTATGGCATTCACAGCAGAAAGACCAAGCAGGATTAAAGTTAGTTCCACATCCCCTTGCAATACAGACGTGCTTCTCAACACTGAAACCAAAGCAGACCCAGATCTGTTTTATTTGGGGGCTCAGCTGCTGAAGAGCCAACAGCTAACTGCGAACGCAGCTCCTGGCATGGACGGGGAATTGATTTGCATCCTTAGCTATTGTGCTCGCCACTTATTATTTTTAGAGTGCAGGGGGTAGGATGGCATGGCACAGACTGATCTAGGGGAAAGATGGGGTGACTTGTAATACACACTAATGCCCAGATATCCCAATGATGGACCACCTTATTAAAGCCTAGATCGACAGGCAAGTGGACATTTAGGAAGGCTGGGTTTCTGAATTGGATACAGATGATGTACCTGAATCCTACATACAACTGCGCAGAAATGGCAGGCCAAATTTCCAACTGGACGTGTAAAGTTAGTTATGGAATGGCCCAAATTAGGCATGTAGGTGTCTAAATTAGCACTTAGATTCACAGATTTTAAGTCCGAAAGGGAACACTAGATAATCTAGGCAGATCTCTAGCACAGGGAATTAATTTTCACCCGGTTATCCCTGAACCAAGCCCAATAACTTGGATCTGACTAAACCATTTCAGTATTCTTATGGAAGATGCTTAGAAGGTCTAAATATGGATGTAGATGCCCATCCTTAGGCAGCCCTGTTTGAAAATTTGGCTTTCACCAGTTAAAATAGATACTTGTTCCCCAAAGTGCCCACATGACTCCAAATTCAGCTGCCTGGTTCTGAAAATTGGACCCCCTGACACTGTTCTGGGTCTTAAGCAGCTACAGTTCTCTGATGATTAGAGATGGGCATCATTCGGTTTCCAGAGACAAAGGCCAACATGTTCTTTTAGCATCAAATTACTTTTAGGTTGGAATAAGGGAAAAAAATAAAATCCCCCAGAAAGAGAGAGAGCAAGGTGTGTGCGACTCTCTCTAACAGGCTGCTGAGACCAAAATGGCTGCAACAGAGGGTGCCCAAACTCTTGGAGTTTTAAGGACACAGGGGCAGTGTTGTCTAGTGGATAGTGCACTGGATGGGGAGTCAGAAAACCTGGTTTATAAACCCAGCCAACAACTAATAGCTAACAGAGAAGAAAAGCTTTGCAAGTTTGGGCCAGGCTTTAGATTTTCTGGTTAAGACCTCTCTGTTAGTACGTACAGAAGCTGCCGTCCATTCAGTGAAGACTCACCCCTACCTTTGCGGTCATTGTCTGGCAGTTAATTACAGTGAAGCTGGGAACACTGTGGACATGTGGATAGGATAAGCCTGCAAAAAGTCGGGGAGGGGATTCTGAACTACTCAGGCCTCCTGAGGCAGCGAAATGAGGCTGGAAATCTCAAGGGAACAGACTCTCGAAGGAGGTTTTTCCTGCTTCCAGGCGGGTTGCAGAAAGACGTGACATCTCAGCTTGTCTATTCCTATATGTGGAATTATGAAAAGGAAAAGCAACCAAAGAGCTTCCTGAATTGAATTGAATTTCAAAACCAGCTTGGCTTGAATTCTGGATAAAGGGGAATCCTCATTTTTTTTTAAATTAATGCAGCACCTAGTTGTCCCATAGACTCTGTCTGTGCAGTGCTTAGTACTAAATAGACAGGGAAGGGTGGGGGACAGATGGAGGTGACCTAGTAGGAGCATGGCAGAGTCAGAGAATGGAACCTACATCTCTGGCCAGCATGGCTGATGCATCGCCCGAGAGGACAAGTGTTTTTGTTACACCCAAATGGGTTTGCTCATTGTTGTGGCGTCAAGACGCTGCCGTGAATGGTGTCCCATAAACATCTTATGTTAGATCAGAGGTAGGCAGAGGATAAAGAACCACTGCAGGTCCTAAGGGCTTCAGTAAGAGTTGATGGAGCTGAGCACCTCCCATGAGACATACAAATAAAGCCTAGCCTAGGGGTGTCCAGTCTCTCTGGTGATGGCCATAGAATCCAAGGCCAGAAGGCACCATTTTGATCATCTAGACTGACCTCCTGTAGAACAGGCCAGAGAACGTCCACCATAATTCCTAAAACAGATCTTTTAGAAAGGAATCCAGTCTTGATTTAAACATAGTCAAAGATGGAGAATCTGCCACACCCCACAAGAGAGGACCACCGACAGAATAATCCTACTTGATTGGAGGGCTAACTCTGTGACCGAAAACCCATATCTAGAGCTCGTCCGGCACAAGGAGAAGTTTTGTTGTACAACTGGTACTCACATTAAAAAGTCTGAGAGCGCATGATCTCTCTCCACCCCCAGCCACCCGAAAGAAGGCAGTTTAGACTCAGACTTGATCCCTCCGTCTGTGGTATTATCCTTCCAATTTCTTACTCAAAAAGATCAGCGCCTCAGCTTGCCCACCAGAGAGTTCACACCTAGAGAACACAGCCTTATCTCCCAGGTTCGGTGCAAGACAAGCCTGTTTCACTCCTCCCTCCCTAACCCTCTTAGACATAATCCCGTCTTTAATGCCTCTTGGAACGGAGCTTTGAACGACTGTGCAACCTAACTGGCTGACCTCTCTGACTGCTCTCTCATGCCCATTTGGAGAACTCCGACTTGCAGAGAGATAACAGAATCCTGGTAAATCCTCGCTGGGAAGCTAAAGCGATTGTCACACTTAGAGAAGTTTACTCAGAAAGCAAACTTATAGCAGCTTCCAGTCCGCGGCTAAACTCCAGTGGGGGAAATGGGAGAAAGGCTGGGTTTCGAGACTCAGACCTGCGTCATTCGGATGGCTGGACTAGTTCTCCTGGCAGCTTTCAGCACTTACGGGTTCTGCTTTGGAAAATGAAGAGCGGTTTTAGGTTGGTGAATCCGGACTTGGTACAACACGCTTACGGGAAGAATATTAGTCGGTGAGCCAGACGGCTCAGTTACTGAACCTTCTAGCTCCTCTTAAGCTGTATGCATGGAACAATCAGAGCAGATTGGTCCATCAGCAGTAGGGCATGTAGCATCCGACAGACTGGCCAAAGGGAATGCCAATGACTGAATTCCATAGAGCGTACAGCCAGGAAGGGTCATTAGATAATCTAGACTGACCTCCATTACATTTGCCTTGAGCCCAATGACTTTAGTCCAGCTAACGCACTTCAGATGGCTAAATTCGATCCCTTCCATTATCTGCAGGGTAGTTGTAGGCACATCAGTCCCAAGTTGGTCCAGTAAAAGATATTACCTCACCCGCCTTGCCTTTCTAAAGCATTTCCGTCCTCGGGAGATTCGACTGTTGTGTGCCACAGGAGGAGTACAGGAAGGACCGAGGTGCCACCAAGGTCTGAGGGAATTGATTGGGTGGGACAGACCCAGATAATCCCAGGTGGCGATCCCTGCCCCATGCTACAGAGAAAGCCAGTCTGCCACCCCATCTGACCAGGGGGAAAAATTCCTTCCCAATGCCAATTCTGGTGATCAATTCTGAAGCCCCTACTCACTTCTGTCTCAGCTAGGGGATAGCTGACATCAGTGGAAGTCACTTCCCCTCCGCCAGAATAGAAAGCAGCAGGTATCTCAAGATTTGGATCAGAGAAAACTGGAATAAGTAGGGGAAAAAAACCTCAATAATTTAAACACCATCCCTTCCCCCATCCCACTTCTGGGTCTTTTCTCAAGCTTCATATTCAGCCTGGCTCAAAGCAGAACCACTGGACTCAGCCCTGGCCTCCTTATTGCCGAGGTGTGGGAGAAGAGACAGCCTCCGGTATAAAGGCACCAGAATCACTGTGGCCCAGCACGTAGGATAGGGGCCTGAGATCCAGGAGATGGGGGTTCTGGTCCTTGCTGGGCCCCGTTGGGAGCATTGTTTCATCTCGGTATGTCCCTGCTGGTTTCAATAAGAACTGAACACCTATGGGTTCCTTAGAGCATCTGCCCTTTCATTGTAAGGTCTTTGAGGCAGGGGCTCCCTCTGTCTAGGTACACAATGGGAACTTGGGGCTCGTCCTGCGATCATAATGCCAGCGATCAATTTGGAGTCAGCACAGGGCTACATGGTAAAATAATGAAGGGAGGTCACTGATTAACCCGATGGCTTCAGACTCTGAATCATCCTGTCCCATGATCTGTTCACACTAAGCTGAGAACATAATGAGCTTTGGTAAATCTCAGGAGCAAAGAGGACTCAAGCAGTTTGCCCTGAGGGCCTTAAAGGGTTAACCTGCCTTGTTCCATATGGCTAGCAGCCAGCACCCCCCACTCCTCCGCCCAGGGAAATAGCATCTGAGAGCTCTAGAGACACCTCAAAGTTCCCAGGCAGTCCCCTTAATTGGCACCTTTCCGTTCTGCTTTAAATTAATCAAACCCAGAGTCCCTATATTAATAGTGTAGTGGGAATTAAAATCATGCAATGCATTAAAGATGTAATTTAAAATTAATAACTCATAATTATTTATCATGGTGTATCTGCGGAGCTATGAATTTTCCCCTGCTCACCCAACATTCATTTCCTTTCATGCTTTCCTTTTCGCTTCTAATAGCGTCTTGGACCATTCGGAAGCTCTTGCAACCAATTCCTGGAAATGCCAAGCCTACGATGTCATACGTTTAATTTAATTCTTTTGGGGGGTGGGGGTGGGAGAGACTTAATTGTGGTAAATCAGTGCTTAAGAAAAGACATCCATTTAAAAAAGGACAAATTGAGATAATTTAATCAGTGTGCTGCCCAACTGAGGGAGAGCAATAGCAGCAGGAGTCTAGCCACAGGGGGCGCTGTTGCCGTCTCCCTGTTGCCACAGAAAAGACTGAAAATGTAACACCCACCTAATGGCCCTGCCTTCCAAGAACCCCCGACCCCGGTCCCCCCTTCATGCTGAAATGTAAATACTTCCTTTACTCTCTTGCTATATGAGTTAGTGCTGAGTGAGGTCTCAGCCACGTCAAGATGGAAATGCATCTATCTTCAGTACTTCTATGACCCCATTAGAATCCTAGAAGATCAGGGTTGGAAGGAACCTCAGGAGGTATCTAGTCCAACCCCCAGCTAAGTCATCCCAGCCAGGGCTTTGTCAAGCCTGACCTTAAAAACCTCAAAGGAAGGAGATTCCATTATCTCCTAGGTAACCTATTCCAGTGCTTCACCACCCTCCTAGAGGAAAAGTTTTTCCTAATATCCAACCACTACCATGGTACCTGTGGCACTTCACATTTGGTAACGCACTTCTCCTCACAACACTCCTGAGAGAGATGGCTAATAGGGCAGGGCTATTTTACAGACGGGGAACTGACGCACAGAGAGACTTGCCTGTGGTGTGCAACAGAGCAGGGACTCACACTCTGGTCTCCTGAGTCCCAGGCTAGCACCTCCACCACTGGACCATCCTTCCTCTCACCTATGGAACTTGAAACATTAGCAACCAAGGTGAGTTCCATAGACATGTTTCAAGGCCTCAAACAGGACGTGGGTTCCAGGTCACTGTCATCAACAGGGAAGTAGGTAAGTGGCTGAGGAGGTTTCAAGACAGAGCTCCTTTCTCATGCCTGGAGATGATTCCCTCAACACCAAAAAAATGAAGCACATTGGTGTAGCAATGTAGGGACATTTGTGGTGGTGTCCCTCTTCTGGGAATGAATGAGCAGCTGTAG
This sequence comes from Dermatemys mawii, assembly GCA_007922305.1. Lineage (NCBI taxonomy): Eukaryota > Metazoa > Chordata > Testudines > Dermatemydidae > Dermatemys > Dermatemys mawii. The sequence goes on from ML677361.1 coordinate 436,314, forward strand.
AATCATAGACGATTAGGGTTGGAGGAGACCTCATCCTTTCACCAGCATGAAATTCACAGAGCTGAAAACTTCAGCAAAGCAAACAGATTCCACAGCTGTGAAGGACCAGATCTGCAAGATATTTCGGGGCCGAGCTCCCATTTAAATCAGTGAGAGGAAGGCACCGAAATACCTTTGAATCAAAAGCCCTAACCTTCTATGTGGTTCACCACAGATAGACAAGGATCCCAGGAACCAGGCTATTCTCGCCAGCTCTGAATTCAGTTAGAGGGTTTTATTCCAATCCTCCAAACAAGCGAAGGTGGGTCTGAGCTATTTGGGGTGTAGGGTTTTGCTTCTGTCCATATCTGGGAGAGCGCTAGAGAGGAGTTTGGGATTTTAACACAGAGCAGGGGATGGGAATGTTAGCTAAGATCCATCTGGACACGCCAAAAACAAACAAGTCACTGAAATTGAGAGAGAAAAACCATGAAAACGATGTTTCGGAACATGGCCCTGATAGTGGGGCCATTTTAATTTGGCTGGGTGCATTTTGCCCCCACAGCAGCATCATTTTTAAGGAGCATCATGTAAAGAGAACTTCTCTATGGGTAGTGTACCTCAGCCTGGCTTTTCTGCTTGGGATTCTATGTTTGTATTTGCGGACGCTCATTTTTTCTTTAAAAAAACCCCCATCTTTGCATTGATTTCCTTCCCTGAATCTCAACCTCTGCCTCCCCCCATCAATAAATACACCACAGAGCCTAAACCTGCCCATTTTGTTCAGTAACTCAGCCCTCAATAGGGGTTCAGCCAGACGCAGCGCCAGTTGTTGATGTAAGAGGGAGGCTATTTTAGGGGAGAGGCATTTAAATTGACTTCAGTATTACTAAGGCTGGATATGACGGCCTCAGACCGCCAGCTCTATGGCTTTTGTTTTCCAAGCCAAGAGAAATTTAACAAAGTGACTGATTTTTTCCTGCCAAAGACAACCTTGTCATCAAGGTTTCAGCGACAACAAAGACGCAGTGAAAAGGGCCTCAGAATGACACATGTTAAGAAATAAGCTTTTTGTACGTGGATCATTCCAGCCGTTCTGGAAAACAAAAAAACCCCTTGCACCGCATTTATAACGAGCGTGGTGTCTCCTGGAAACCCGCACCCCATTATTTTGCTCTTTTAGAGTTATCAGAACGGCGGTGGTCTCCTCTGGTCCAGGAAACAGAAGCACAGTAGTTTTGGGCTAGCAGGTGGAGCCCATCACGCTTCTTTGTACAGAGCCCAAATAAAATAATTTCCAGTGACTCTGTAGTTACGCTGCGATCCCTGATCACATCAGTGTCACATCACAATGGATGCCCTGGAGAAATCAAAGGGAAGCGTCCCATTGTTTTGCAAGCAGTTGTTGTCATGTGCACCATCTTTATGGAAGGAGCAGGAGTCAAATCTAAATGAACACCTGCAATGTCAGGGGAATTTCCTGCATCAAGGCACGAAGACCCCATAATGAGGTGCAAAACTTCCCTGACCTCCCCCTCACCTGACCTACAAGTATAGGTAGTCACCAGACCTCCTGAAGTCCTACACCAGCATACACCTGGCTTCATGGAAAGCCTGGGATGGATTGTCAGGGCAGTTTCTTGGGTTATTCTTAACTCCTGGTCAGAAATACAGAGAGGATAGCACCAGGATCTACGTCACGCCGCTGCTCCATCTGTCCACTCATACCTGACCTTCTCCCAGCATAGCTTTCAGTCCCTACCAGGGACCCAGCCAAGAGAGCTGCGGTAGGACGTTGACACATGAAGAGGTGTAGCTAAAGGGGTGGCCCATCTCTCTAGAGCAGTGGTTTCCTCCCATGGGGATAGTTTCGGTCTCCAGTCCTGGTGCCCCTTTATACACCACTCTAGGGACATATGGGGCCAGAAGTGTGACTTAAAAGACCCAGGGGGAAATCCCCCAGTGCAGGCAGTGTCAGCCCACCATAAATGACCCTGTGCCACCAGCCCTGGAAGCATCATTTCAGGGGGTGTTCTGGGGAGAGGGGAGGACGAGGCCAGAGACAGGAGGGGAAACACGGGGGGAGCCTGTCAGGGAATCTTTGCTGTGCACACTGCCGCAAAATTTCTAGGCTGCTCAACACCAGAGAGAAGCCCAATCACAGCCTTCAGAAGGGCTGGCATAACTCAGAGTAGCCCCGAGGCTCCTCTAGTTTAGCGTCGGGGCTGGTTTCTCCTGCCAGAGCAGCCCAGAATCACAGCCACTTTTGCCCACCTCCTGCTGGGTGCACCTTTTGTGCTGCGGCCCAGGGGGTGCCGTACTGAAAACCAAAACCCTGGCCACCAAGGTGGGGAAGCCAACAAACAGTCCCGATTCCCAGCATGTCTGAACGTAACCGGATACAAAACAGGGAGAAATGGTGCAGTTTAAAGTGAAAGCAGTTACCACTCCTGGGGACGTGGGCACATCCATTCAGGTCAGATTTTTCCAAGACAAATGCAAGCTTCTGACCTTCATTTTCAAAGCCCTTCTCCCCACCGCCCCTCTCTAATTAGCTGTTGTCATTGCGCTGACCCGGCTTCCTCCACACACTCACTGATACCAGCCTGATCACCCATTTGCCTGCCCCCTGCCCCCAGTCTTTGCACTGTCTTCCCCACCCTTCTTGACCTTGCCACTCAATTTCTCTGCTTCCCTTGTCTGGAAGATGATAGACACTGAGCACCACGTTTGATCAGTCCCAACACTTCAGGGTCTGTTCTAGGCATCAACAGGCAAATCTTTTATTTGGTGAAAAGTCAGAACACTGGAAGGGGGGGCACCCAGAGTCCCTAGCCTTTGGCTAGCAGCGTTACAGCTCCAGCTGCCTCTGTGATGGTCTATAGATCAAAGATTTGAAGGATGTCAGACACGGACACCGCCAGGCATAATGCCACCCCATCTCAGCTCTGCCCAGACTGTTTAAAATATTGTCACCCTGAAGGCCTTGGCTCACAGGCAGAAAGAAATCACAGGCAGGGAGGGGTGAAAGGGGGGGGGACCAAGACCCCTGACAATGGAGAAAGTGGGGGTGCACACAGAGCCCCTGGCATAGGGTGGGGGAGAACGTAGGACACACAGAGCTCCCAGCATGGGTAGGAGGCATAATGGGGAACACAGAGCCCCTGGCAATAGGGAGGGGTGGGGAAACCCTTGAAAGATGGACGATGCAAGGAGACCTGGTGTGAGTATTGAGCTCTGCTTATAGGAGCTATGAAGTGTGTGATTTCCCTGCTTATTTATTGTTCAGTCCTGCCTAGCAGCCTCTACTGGAATCAGGGCCCCATTGTGCTAGGTGCGGTACATACACAGAGAGAGACAGTCCTTGCCCCAGAGAGCTTCCAGCTCAGAGTGAAAATGCCAGAGTCTCACTTTAAGTCGTATCATAGTCCTCGTGCTATCTCCTTGTAACAACTTTTATGCACTTGAAAACTGTTACTGTGTCCCCTCTCAGCTGTCTCTTCTCCAGACTAAACAAGCCCCATTTTTTCCACTCTTCCCTCCTAGGACATGTTTTCTAGACCTTGCATCATTTTTGTTTCTCTTCTCCGGGCCGTCTCCAACTTTTCCACAGCTTTCCTGAAATGTGGCACCCAGAACTGGACACAGTACTCCAATTGAGGCCGCATCAGCACGGAGCAGAACAGAAGAATTACTTTCTGTGTCTTGCTTACAACCCTACTGCTAATACAGCCCAGAATGATGTTCCCTTTTTTGCAACAGTGTTACACTGTTGACTCATATTTAGTTTGTGATCCACCATGACCCCAGATCCCTTTCCCCCGTACTCCTTCCTAGGCAGTCATTTCCCATTTTATGTATGCACAACTGATTGTTCCTTCCTAAGTGGAGTACTTTGCATTTGTCCTAAATGAATCTCATTCTATTGACTTCAGACCATTTGTCAAGATCATTTTGAATGTCAACCCTCCAAAAGCACTTGCAGCCCCTCCCAGCTTGGTATTGTCCACAAAGTGTCCTCTCTATGCCATTACCTAAATCACTGATGAAGAGGTTGAACAGAACCAGACCCAGAACTGATCCCTGTGGGACTCTGCTCATTATGCCCTTCCAGCTTGACTGTGAATCATGGATAACTACCCTCTGAAAATGATTTTCCAACCAGTTATGAACCCACCTTACAGTAGCTCTATCTAGGTTGTATTCCCTAGCCTGTTTATGAGAAGGTCGTGAGAAACAGTATCAAAAGCCTTTCTAAAGTAAAGATATACCACATCTACCGCTTCCCCACATCCACAAGGCTTGTTACCCAGGCAAGGAAAGCTATTAGGTTGGTTTGGCACAATTTACTCTTGACAAATCTATGCTGAGTGAACCAAACACTTTGCTTCAGAATGGATCAATGTTCAACTTTGCATCTGCCTGAGCTACCACGGTGCCTCATGGCAGTAGTTATGGGGTCCCCAGGCGCCCAGTCTCTCCTATGGATCCTATTCCCTGGCCTGACTACTCCTCCCATGATGCATGGCAGAATCCCACTGTGTCTTAATCACCATGGGTGCTTCTCCAGATTAAAATCAAAGACTTTGCACATTGGCAATCTCAAGCTACCACCCCCAAACTTTGAAAACCATGCCTGGGCCCCCCGAGCTTAAGTCAGGATTTGTTTATTTATTAAAAAGTGATAGGTTCCCCCACCATTTACCTTTGGTTTCTGAGCTTTTAGAGCGCACTCCGGTCACACGTTCAATCTTTTCTCTGGGGGCTAGAAACTTACTTTTTCAAAAGTCAAAATGGAGATTTTTCTTATATTCACATGACTCCAGAAGCTGGCATTTTCTAGAACAGTGGTTCTCAAACAGGAGTCCAGGGCCCCTTCCAGGGGCTGCAAGCAGGTTTCCAGGGAGCCGCCAAACAAGGCTAGTAATAGACTTTCTGGAGCCCAGGACAGAAAGCCAAAGCCCCATTGCATGGGGCTGAAGCCCAGGCCCCAAGCCCCACCACTTGGGGTCTGAAGCTGAAATCTGAGCAGCTTAGCTTTGTGAGGCCCCCTGTGGCATGGGACCCGGGCAATTGTGCTGCTTGCTAACCCCTAACGCTGGTCCCGGCTTTCATATGCAGAAAAACAGTTGTTGTGGCACAAGTGGACCATAGACTTCTTATACCATGTTGCAGGGGCAGGGGAGAGCTCAGAAAGAAAAAGGTTGAGAACCACTGTTCTAGAAAACACTGTTTACCTCAAGAGTTTTGCTAAAACCAGAAGAGTTTGCCACACTATAAATTCTTTCACCATTAACAGTCTTATTGGGGCTATGGTAATTGTGCTCACACACCTCAACACAACCAAGGGGAAATACACAGGAAGAAAAAGTGAAACTGAGGGGGGAGAAAAAGGAAAACAAGCTAACAGACATTCCCTTCCCTGCTCCACACCTAACAAATGAAGGAGGGGAAAAACGACAAAGAAAGGCCCCAGGAAGAGAGCTTTTAACTACAAGCTGGAGGAAAATAATGAGACCGTGTCTCTTTAAAAATAAATAAATAGATAAAGACTAAAATAAATGCAATAAGCGTATGCAGATGTGTTGAGCTGAACATCACTGTCTGTAAAACAGATGAGGGAGAAAGTGCTTGAAGCTAGAGAGAGGAATGAGGCAGCCAGAGCTGACCCTGGGGTTAATAATTTTTACTTCTCCATCTCATTCCCTCCATAAAAAAGGGGGGGGGGCGGGGGGAGAGAGGGAGGTGGGGAGGGAGAGAGGAGACAGGAATGTGTGTTTGGTTTGGAAGTAACCACAGCAGCTCTGCTGAAGGTTGTTTAACAGCACTGAAAGGAGTGGCTGCAAAGCACTTATTGTTTTATTCCACCGCTGTCTCTGTGTCAGCATCCCTACCCTGCCTGGGACATCCAGCCATTCGCCTCTCAGCTGGGCAGAAATCCAGGACAGGCGGGACCTGCTAACCCTCATGACTGGGCTGTGCAGGGAGGCCCAAAGGGCAGAAGTAAGGAAGATGCAAACAGAGCCAAGGGCAGCCCAGGCACCCCCTCGCCACGCAATCGGCTTTCTCTGCAATGGAGAAAAGGCCCAGGCCTGCGAGGTGCTGCATCTCCTCTGCCTCTGCTGGCTTTGGTAGGGTGCTCAGCACCTCTGCGGGATGGAGAGCACCAAGAGGAAGCCGCCCCACAGCTGAGTTTGGCATTGGGACAGGCTTGGGTTTGCATAATGGAGAAGTTGTGTCCCATAGCCCCTCCATGGAGGGGCACAGGGAGCACAGACCAAGAGCCTAACTCTGCCCTCTGTTATACAGGTCTAACTCCCCTTGACATTGGGAATCAGAGAGGGAGCCGTGTTTGTCACTTCTGCAATTCCAGACTAAAAGTCCTGTGGCACCTTAAAGACTGACTGAAGTATTGAAGCATATTAACAACAGCTAACTCTCTTTATTGCACGTCCCTCCCGGTGCCCATCCCCATGGTATCTGGGTGCATGTCACAATTCAGGCCACACATTATATTAAAGTTCCATTTATAAAGAGTTTATACTGGAATATGCAATACCATAAGCATGAGTAATATGCAATATTATAAGCATGCACTAGAGATGGTTAAGCACATCTGTCTGCATACACATGACCCTTTACTGTAGTCTCTGGGCCCAGTTGCCTCATCATGTTGCCTGTATTTATCCACACACACCACCCTGTGATGCAGGGAAACACCATTAACTCCATTGCACACACTTGCCTAAGAGCCCACTGGAAGCCTGAGCAGGGATTCGAACCCACGTCTCCCAAGTCCCAAGCACATGCCCTAACCATTGGACGAGCCTTCCTCTCTCGTAAGTAGAAAGTGCTTTAGATGCATATGAGCTATGGCTGTAAGCAATCTATTCATTAAAAACACAATCAACCCATGATTTATTAAGAACAACTAGAACCTAAGTGTAACTGCATTCAAACAGCCCACTAATAGGGAGCAGACCCCCACACCAGCCTCCACCCCCGTAAAGAGACCTGACACAGCAGAGAGCGTCCCAAAGAAGAAATAATAGTGGAGTCCAGCACTCACTGTCCTTTGGATATCTGGATGAAGCTGGCGACAGGCCAGGGGCTTAGTCATAGTCCCTGAGGAACAGACTCCCGGGAGCAAGGAACATCTAGTTTTAAATATACCACAGCAGCATTTTTAATAGGGAGATTTTTTGAAAAAAAAAAATATTGGGTGTTAAATTGTTAGGCAATGTTGTGGTAGGCAGTTAAACAACTTTTGTGCTCCACCTCAGACATAGCTGCCCTTCAACGGCAGAATAAGCAAAGGGGTCTCTCTCTCTCTCTCTATTGCATAGGCAGGGAGCAGAGACTGGAAATGCTGTGGGAGTTCTTGGCTAAAAGAAACCAACATCACCTATTGTTTTGGAGGGTGATTTGGAGACCAGACACAGGGCATCATGAAAGAGTCTTTACTGCTCAGCCTAAATTGCTGGGTCATGTTGCTGGTCCCTGTGTTTCGCCCCAGAGTGGGCTGCATTTCAGTGGTAGGTGGGATAGTGACCACAAATCTTTTCCCTACTGCACAGGGATCTTTTAGGGTCTAAAATTAACTAATGTCCCACAGTAATTTGTGATCCTGAGTTGAAGGTTTCTGTCAAATGCTAAATATCTACACTAGCCACAATAATATACAAGTGACCAATCCTGCTTTCTGTAGGGACAGCCTGGGAGAAGAGTTGATTCAATGCTGGGGCACCCCCTCCTGGCAGGGTGTGGCATAGCAAGTCTTTAGCAGGCTCTGTGGATGGTCATGCCAGTCCCATGGTGGTCTGCTCTGGCAAGTCATCTCTTAGTTCTACCCCTTCCATGGGGACAGAGTCCAACAGAGAATCCTGCAGCCCTTCACCCTGCTCTCAGGGTTTTAAATCAGCCATGTCTCCTGATGCCAGGGGGCTTGGTGATATCTGCCCAGGGGCTGGTGGGGAACCCAGACCCTCCCTCCACACTAGGCCAGAAAACACAGGATGAGCCCCCAGGGCTGTTCCAGCAGCTACCTCACCACTGCCTCCCTGGACTCCTTCCTACTGTTAGCCTTTCTTCAGCCCTTAGCCCCAGCCCTTTCCTGGGCTTTTCGTAACACTCAGCACCCCCAAGGGCTCCTCCCCAAAGGCTTGGCTCCTACCCTTGTGTAAAGGTTCACCACAGGGCTTGCCCCTATCTTCCCCGCCCCCACAGGCTTTCCCCTTACCCCACCAGAGCTTTCCTGCTCCCCCCCGGTCTCTTCACCCAGGGAGCTACTGCAGAGCTGTCCCCCTCTCCCTGTAACCACTCACAGTTGTTCAAGCCAAATGCCCCTTCAGCTTTGCCACCCCCACCTCTGGCTCCCTCCTGCCCCAGACAACTCACCTCTAGCTTCAGGCTTCGTTATCTGCAGGCTTCCTTCTGTCTTAGGAACCTCTGTCCTGGCTTTAGCCCGAATTCCCAGCTGCCCCTCTCCTAGGCCTCCTCGCTTGCCTTCTTCCCACTGCCCTGTGCTCCTTCCTTTGCAAAGACCCAGCTCCTCCCAGGCTGGTGTGAACATTAATTATGCCTAACACCCTTCCAGCCTGTGGCCTAACTGGGCTCAGGGTCCTGTTAACCCCTGGTTAGCCAGGATGAAATTTAGACACCCCAGAACACCTCCGCACCTATTTTTTGCAGCAACTACTTTCCCTGGGGGCTGCTCTTTGTGGGCCAGCAGACAGGGTGCTTCCCAAGGCCCTGGAGAAGTGGGGTTCTAGGCCTGGCTGTGTTACTGACTTGATATGTGAGTCTGGACAAACCACTTCCTTTTGCTCTCACCCTTTGTCTATTTACCCTGCAAGCTCTGTGTGGCAGGGACTGTAGCTTCCACTGGGTATGTACAGCACCTTGCACTGTGGTCTTGCAATAGCAAGGGGGTACTGATTTGTTTTTCTCACTCTTGCATTGCTCAAAAATGGCTGAAGGAATCTTAACAGTACTTTCACTGCTCCATCTCCCCAAATTCCTCCTTCGGGCAAAGCCCAGGCAGGGGAAATTTCAGCAGCAGAGGAGAATTTTTGAGAACATTATAAAAGAGGGGAAGAGCAAAGGATGATTTTGTGGTTAAGGCCTCGGTGTGGGAGCCAGGAGATCAAGGTACAATGCCTGGCTCTGCCACAGAATTACTGCATTGCTTTGGGCAAATCACTTAACCTCTCTGTGCTTTGGTTTCCTGCCTGTTCGAACCTCTGTCTGTCATCTACTTAAACTGGAAGCTCTTTGGGGCTGAGACTCAAAGATGCTTAACACCCATTGGAATGACGGGGACTTAGGCTCCGAAGAACCTTTGAGGGTCTGGGCCTAATATTTCTTCAGTGCCTAGCCCAAGAGGGCATGTAACAGAGTTTGGCTTAATATCCGATTCCCCTCAGTTTGAATGGGGTTTGGGCACCCAAAACCTTAGCCATAGTAACAGCTGTAATAATAAAAGGGGTGTCTGTTTATAATGAAAGTCCTAATGCCACCTTGATTATACCAGGTGCTTCCAGGGTCCCGCAAGGATAAAGGACTGGGAACACCACAGGGCCGGGGGAATCTGTTCTTCTTTGGAAATAGATTCCCCGCAGTCCCCTGAGCGATGACCTCCCCACCCGCCTGCTGGGCCCATCTGGGGAGGAGTCTCCTGCCAGGCAGACCCTGAAGGAAAGGGGTCATATTGTGGACGCAAACCAAAGCAGAGTGGTGAGGCTGGCGGAGGTGTAGCCGAAAGGCTATTGTGCCAGGAGGATGCTAGCATCAGAGCTTGTTATTTCTTCCTCGTGGCAAAGACACTCCCTGTTGTCCTATTAATTCCCCTGGGTTTGGTTCTTTGCCAAGGCTCCTCCGACCCCCAGGTTGCCACTCCCCGCGTGGCTCGGGTCCCGGAGCAGAGGATTAAGGGAGCAGAGGGAAGTACATAATAGCTGCCCCCTCCACGTGCCCTCGGCAGGCGCCAGCAGGAGGGCGACCAGGGGCAGCGTTCCGCCCGCCTCCCTCCCTGCCGGTCCAATTCCACACACTGCTGCGCGGGGAAATTGCAGGCCAACGCCAAGCCAGCCACGCAGCCCGGGCTGGTCTCTTGGCAGCAGAGAGGCCGGTTGCAGGCAGCAGGTACCGGAGAAAACCAGCTCGCCGCTTAACCCTTTCACGGCCTGGCCTTTCGCCAACAGAGCCGCTCAGAACCAGGGCATGGAGGAACCTGGGGCCCCCCTGGGTCCCTACCCATGCACAGGCAAGCAGAGGCCTGGAAGATAGGACAGGGAGACAGCTAGAGAACGTGGAGACCAGAACTTGCCCTCAGTCAGTGCCGTCTGCCCCCCGCTGCCCCCCATGGGCATGCTTCGCCCCCTTTAGCCCTAGCCCTGATCCCCTTCTATCCCCGATGCTGGCATCACTGCAACCCCCCTAAGTGCTGCTCACTGCACTCCACCTGCACCAGGATCTAGCTCCCTCTGCCTTCTCACCCCGCATCCCATGGAGTTTGACCCTTTCTTCCCTCTGCACCAGGGACTTCCCTGCCCCTGCACTCCAGGGGCTGTTCCCCTTCTCCTCCGTGCCCCATACGCCGCAATGACCCCATTTCCCCTCCCTTCAGCCAGCCCGTGGTGACTTACCCTCCTCCCCTCCCATGTCTGTTCCCCATCCCAGGCTCACTCTACCCCCCCCCCCCCCGCATTCCACCCCACCCTGGCCTGGGAACTCAGTCCGAGCAGCTGGGGGAGGGAGGGGAGCATGTGGCCCCTCCCACCACATGAGTCCAGCCTCGGCTCATTTATGATCCCCTCCAAATGATATAAAAGTGTCATGTCAGCAAAGCCCGGGGCTGGTGCTGTGGAAAAGCTGCCCCCTCCTCCCCCACCACGCTGGCTTCAGATGGAGCCGGCAGATCGATACCGAGTGTGCTAAGCTGACACCGAGTCTCATTAGAGGGTTAGTTTTCATCTTCCTGCTCCCTGGCAGCCTTCACATTATCCCATAAAATTTATTTACTATTTCATGAATACATAAGCAGCAGGCAAACGCCGGCTTTTTATATATTTACACTGTATATATTTCACGGGAGAGTTATGTGTGTCTCTGAGGCAGAGCAGAGGGAGCGAGCGGGACGCGTGAGCAGAAGGAGCGTGCAGCTGCGAGGAAAGAAGGAACACGAGGGAGAGAAAGAGAGAGAGGATGAGGAGATGGGTAGATCACCGGGCCCTGGTACCAGCTCCGGAGCTGTCTAGAGCGCCCACCCACTGAAATGACCCTACGGAAAGCAAGACAAACCTTGTGTGTCTGGTAGACGTGGAAGAAAGTTACCGTATAGGACAGAGGGTTATTCCAGGCCAATAAAAAGCCAGACCTGAATCTGAGCTCCTCCGGCCAGAACACGCCGGCCTGGATTTTTGAAACTTCTCCCTCCCAAGTTTGAGGCTGGTCAGATCCAGAGTCCAAAAATGTCAGGCCAGAAGCGATCGCCGTTCGATCGCCTGTAGAGCATTTCAGTGCTCAGGAGACTAACCCGGGAGAGACTGAGGTGCTGTCAATGTCTGAGGCCTCTGCAGTGGCAGGGAACTGATTAGATGCCCCAATGACCCATACACAGGAAGGCAGAAACCTCATGGTCCCTGCCAATCTGAGCTGGGGGAAATTCCTTCCTGACCCCACGCCTGGTGATCAGCATGATTCTGAGCATGGGAGCAAGGCATATGAGCCAAGTGAGCTGGCTAGAACCTCTCCAGGGAATTTGGGCCCAGCTGCAAGCCAACTTGAGACCAGCTGGTGGCTTCTCAGAGACACCAGACAAAGCCCACAGTAGCAGAAGGTCTAACCACTAGAGAAAAGGCATCGCTCTGTGGTTTGGACGGAGCTCTGGGGTAATTTGAATTGGAAGTGAGTCTCTAGAAGTGTGTGTTCATGCTCAGTGAACGCAAGGGATGTGTTCCCAGTGAACCCCATGAGCAGAAGCATCAGGTTGCATGCAGCTCTGTTTAATCCAAATTTAAGGCTAGACTAACTCACCCACACCAGGAAATCCCTGGTCCTACTTCTCACAGCAGCTGCAATGACCTCGTTGCATGGGGAGATTATAAAAAAATCCATGACCACTTAGGAATCCAGAGCTCACCACAGCCACTGGGAACTACACGGCAAGAGGGAGGCTGGATCCCATCTGGGACTCTCACTGAGCTAGACCCGCCTGCTCTAAAACCACCAGCCCTACCTCTTGAGTTACAGAAAAACCTCGCTTAGCAGTCTAGAGTTGATGACACGCAATAGAGCAGCTCCAATTCTGTCCAGCAGAGGGCAATGGTGTGCATACACACTAGCCAGTTCATCACTACAGTAGCTAATCCCACTGACCACGAGATGTGTTGCTGACATAGCCACAGAGCTTGGCATAGGCAGGAAAGGTGCCATTCTTGTTTGGCTCCATCATTTAGTCTTCAAGAGGACTCAGTGAGTAACATGTTGGGCGACTGTCCCTCTGCCCATGCGAGGTTCTGCAGGGTCGTGGTCTAGTCTCCTCCTCTTCATCCTATAAATGAGGCCAATATGAGAGAGAGAGAGTTGATATGTGGTCTGTGGTCCCTCCACTACAGAGAAGGAAGCCTGGCCAGGTGGTTAGCATGTTAACCTAGGAATTGGGAGACCTGCGTTCAACCCCCTACAGTGCCACAGACTTCCTGTGCAATCTTGGGTAAGGCACTTAGGTCCAATTCTACAAAAGTATTTGAGCACCTAAATCCCATTGAATCAGGGGAGTTAGGAACCTACAGACCTTTGAGGAGCTGCACCTTCACCTCTCTGGGGACTCTGTTCCACCCCTGATGTCAAGTGGCACATTTTGAAACCCTTGTCCTGCTGGCAGCTCATGCCAGAGTGCCAGGCCAATTCACGTCCTTGTTAGTGTAGATCAGAGGGATTGTTACGTGTGTTTGAACTTCCTGAAAACTAGTGGGATGTTACTGGCATTGTTTTCACTTAGTTCTATCCCATTATAGTGGCAGAGCAAACATTTCCATTGAGTTATGCCCCTGTAACTAAATAACCCACCGAAGGAGAAAGAAGCCGCGTGGAATGCAAATGAAGACAAGAGCTAATTCCAAAACCCGTGGTCATTGCGCGTGGTGCTCAAAGACTCACTGTACGTTTCCTCGCTCTCCGCCATCAAAGGAAAAGCCCTCATGGGTAGTGGTCCTGTCAGCTTGTTTTCTGGGAGAAGAAGTTATAAGTACGGATTCAGGGAAGTGCCACCACATTGGAAATATTGGGTGGCCCCCAACGTGCGCCTGGGGGAGCAGAGATGAGAGAGGGGGACACATGGGGGCTGAAGCAGCCACTGCAGCACCCCAGATCTGGGCCCCCCTTCCCAGCCCGGAGCCGGATCCCTCCCCACCCTTGGGTCTAATTAGCTCCCCCTTGTATACCTCCATGCTCCCGTTCACACCAATCTCCCACTCTCTCCTTCCTCCACTCGACATGAAGTTCTAAATAAGGAGTAGGTCAGGGGCACTGACTCCGCGGGTGCTCCGGGGCTGGGGCACCCACAGGCAAAAAATGGTGGGTGCTAAGAACCCACCGGCAGTGCCACCATCAGTCCCTCCTTCAGTGCTTCCCGCCCACCAGCGGGCCACCCCAATCAGTGCCTTCCCCTCTCTCCCCATGCCTTCCGCCTGCCACAATCAGCTGTTTCACGACATGTAGGAGGCTCTGGGGGGCAGGGGAGAGGAATGAGGATGCAGCGCACTCAGGGGCAGGGACAGAATGTGGGCTGTGATACTTTGGTCTCCTTTCGGTTGCTGGGCTTAGTGTGAAGGTGCTGGGTGGTGATGGTGGCCTGTGAGGTACAGGCGGTCAGACCCCTGGCCTTACCCTCTCTGCCTCTATGCTTCACTTCATTGCCTCATAACACAGTGGGGAGGAAGACGCCCACTGACTAAAATATGAGGCCCTGGAGGGGTGGCGCATGAGTCCAACCCATAATACTCCAGCCATGGAGCCCCCATGGAGCCAGCGCCCAAAACTTTGCTCGAGTGGGGCCCTCAGGCAGTAGGACACCTCAGCGAGGCCTGAGTCACGTATTGCTGGGGTTGGGCTGCCACACTTTTGCATTCTGGGAGAGGTGCTGGGATTTTCCCAGGATGCACTGCTACCAACACGGCTAGGTCGCACAGTAAGTGGGGATGTACAAACAAGGTTGATGCATGATGGTGACAAACGCTGCTGCGTGGATGCAACTTGGCTCTGCCTGTTCGAACTGGGCCACACGAGTATCACCAACTGATTACAAAAGAACAGTTATAAGGGGAGTAGGGATTTAGGTGGTGAAATAGATTCCCAAAGGAGATAAGTAGGAGCCCGGCATGCTTGAGTTATTTAAAATTGAACTGAACAAAGCACTGGAGACCGTACTGAAGACTATGTAGTCCCTGATTCTGCACACACGGAATTCACCCCTTGCTCTGATTTCATTTTGAAAAATGTTTCTAGCCTTCATGGCTGTGAGCTATAGTTGTGAACCCTGAAAACCTACTGCCACAAATGCAGCGTGTTGACTTCCTGAGACTGCAGAGAGGCTGAAACAAGAGCTCTACGCAGCACAAATGGCCTGTCCATCTCAATGGCCACTGTTGACTCTGAAACATAATGATTACATTGAAGAGATTGCCGATGCAAAAATGTGGAGCATACTAAAAATGCAGTGACTGCATAAATTAAACTGAATTTCATATCTCAATGAATGATCTGAAGGCTACTGTGCTGAAAGCATTAATCATTTGCTGATTTAACTCAATAAAACCCTTCAATAGTTCAAGTGTACATGAGCTGGTTGCAAAATTTTCACCAGAGTGCCACAAAATTGGCACCATGGTGCATAATTTAGGGTTCGCTCACCACAGAGCCTGGATTATAAGGACCATTCCTGTAATGACAGAGGGAAAAAAATGCATGATTTCTTCTTCCCATCTCTGATCTAATGCAAGAAAAAAGCATGAGGATTTTCATTTCAGCTGCTCACCAGCCACTTGTAAGTCTGATGCCATTAAATGAAATAAGCACATAAAAGCCACTTAGGGTGTATAATGTAAAGAGGCAGCAGGGAAAAAGACAAGGTGAGAGCCGTGACAGCAGAAAGAGGCACTACAGCTTTAAAAAACTATATATATATTTAGCCTCACCACTTTTCCCTCATCTGCCCTTTAGCATCTGTTCTGATCCTCACCCCGATCCTTTTCCTGTCTTTTGCCCCCTGTGCATGTTCTGCAGCATAGGTAGCAGCCACTATACCATCTTTTCAAAAGGCTGTGTGTAATAAAACATCTCTTGTGGACATTAATAGCTCACCGTAAAGCAAAACCAACATATTAACTAGGGGGGAAATAATCCAATAATGCTTGGCAGAACCTAGCTAAATAGCCTTCTGTCTATGGTAGGCACTTCCATGACCTTCATCATCGTATCTGAGTGCCTCACAGTGTGTAAGATATTTATCCTCACAACCCCCACCGGGAGGTAGGGCAGTGATGTTGTCCCCATTTTAGAGATGGGGATCTGTGGCCCAGTAAGGCTAAGTGACTTGCTCAAGGTCACACAGGAAGTCTTTGGCAGAGCATGGAATTGAACCCAGGTTTCCCGAGTATTAGGATATTGGAGCATCCTTCCTTTACATCCATTCATATTGTATATTTGGCCCATCGGACACTGTCATCCAAGACTCCTATTCTCTGGGCTTATCTTCCTCACCCAATCGAAAGCTAGAAAATAAAATTGTATGTAATGTACCTCCTATTAACTGTAAGGGCACCCATCACCTTGCCCACACTAGGTACGAGAGCCTCGGGTCAGGCTTTTCATCCATCAGTGCCTCTGTTTCAGATCTTCTCCATCACTATAGTGCCATTTCTGCTTTGTGTGAATTGCAGGGAGAGAGGAAGAGATGTCGGGTTCACCCCGGGAAGCGTAGGCCACAAACAAGTCGATAGTGCAGGCTGCTGAGCAAAGAGCAGAGTTTAGGTACTCTGATTTTTCTTGAAGAAGTCAATGCCAGTATGTCTCAGGAGTGGCTGTTACAGACCAAGGCATCCTTCCTCCTCTAGAAAACACTCTGCAGGAAGGTAAAGTACAGCACCAAATGGTGCTTCCGTTTTAGGATCACCAGCCCTGGAGACTGAAATCAAAGAGCACACACGGTATAGGAGCAACGCATGTACTCCGCCAGCTGCCCCGGCCAAGATTTGAACCAATGACCAACAGGCAACACATCCTATTACCAATCCCCTGAGCCCCTCCATCTGTGCTTGTTACCTGGCTTTGGTCAAGTTTGGGATCAACTTTGGAGAGGGATCAATGCCACTTTAGGCACAGTAATTCTGGAATTGATGATGCAAAGAAAACCAGGTTAGCTACAGCAGAGACAGTATCCACCTGCTCCCCAAGTAGGGTGACCAGACAGCAAGTATGAAAAAGCGGGACTGTGGATGGGGGGTAGGGGAGGTAATAGGAGTCTATATAAGAAAAAGACCCCAAAATCGGGTCTGTCCCTATAAAATTGGGACATCTTGTCACCTTATGACCCCCAGCCGGCTCACCGGCTCTCTCCAGTGTCTCTCCGCTGCCTGCCTCTCAGAGCCACCCGGCTTCCCGCTGGCAAGGGGACACTTTTCATTCTGTCCGGGTGGGCGAGCTGCCCCCAAGTCTATACGGAGAATGATTAGTGTGGGTTGGGGGAGGGGAATAGTTCTCCTACCCACCTGCCCAATTCTGTTGCCTACCTCTCCCCTTCTCTTCACAGTTCGGTGTATTTCAGGGGGTCGGATTCTGATCTCAGCCACCCCAGAGTCCATTGACTTCAGCAGTTACTCCAGACTTGCGGCTACATCATGGAGACTGCAATCCGGTTCTGTAGCAGCAGCTGTCTGGCCCGCCCTACCAGGCCTATTTGTCCTACTGTCCCTGTCCTATCACCTGCTTCGAGCTCTCCACACCATTTATCTACAGTACCTAGCAGCCAATGCTCCTGTCAGTCAAGGGAGCTACCCATACATCACCGCTGTCTCTCCATGTTCTCCATGTGTACGTCTACCTTGGCCTGTGGTGATCTGTCTTTGATCCATCCAGATCATATCTATCGCAACTACTATCTACCGCACTTAACTATCTTTGTGGAGGGGTCTGTCTCAGCCTACCTGCCTGGCTGTATCTTATCTATCAGACTTCAGTATCTGCCAGCCATTCTTTTGTTGATCCCTCTCCACAAATTTAACAGCGGCGCATCAGCATCTGAGGTCACTGGCTATTTTGCTTCAGACTGACAGAACACGAATCCATTCGATGGTACAGAAACAGCGGTGGACCAAAACCAAGATCGCAGGCCCACTGTGCCAGGTGTTGTACATACTTATAGAGAGAGGCAGCTGCTTCTGCAAAGAGCAATACAAAGAGGAATACAACTTGGTCAAGATCACTCCGCAAAGCCAGGACTAGAACTCGGCCCTCCTGACTACCAGCTCGAGCAATTAGACCCTGCTGCCTCACCACACGCTGCCTCATCAATGCTTGTGTAAAGCCACAGTAACTCCAGGGTCCTAAGTGGAATTATTCCCAATCTACACCCATTTGACCCAGTGCAATTTCCATAAGCATATGTACGACGCAGGCAGACACCTGGTCATACCAGCAAGCCGGGGGACAATTTGATTTAGAAGAGGCGGCCGGCCACCTGTCTGACAAACCCAGCTTCTCTCCGTCTCCACACCGCCCTCGTGAGGCCAGGTACCGCTGGCAGCATGATGAACGAGGGAGCGCTGATACAGCCAGCACTGTCTCCCTACAAACACCGCTCGATACTCTGTAGAGCGCAGCCATTTATACACCGTGATATATACGGCTATCAAGTCACAGCAGTAATGGCTCCGGCGAGGCTCCCACTGGCTTCTACTCCCCTTCCTTCCTTCAGTCAGAGGAACAGGCATAAATATGGCAAAACAGCTTCACTAACCTTTGGCTGTCTATTACTTCTGGGCTTTCGGGGCCCGTCTGCAAATTCACCACCGATGGAACCTTCATGGTGTGTCCCACCGTATCCCGCTTCGCAGGGCCTGAAGGGGGGGAAGCCTTGTTCTGAAAGGATTTGGTCGATAATATTTGGGTATAAGAGAGAGGTGTGAGGGGTTTAGAGCAATGGCAAACTCACAGGACCCTCTGAAGCACCAAGCCAGCCGTCCTAAGCGATATCTCCAGGGCTGCTGTCCTGTGGTGTCTGTCTGTGTCTCAGGGCAGGAGCACGGAGTGGGCAGTTTAGTATCCCTGTGCCATACGCAAGTTTTCTAACTGATTGTAAGAAGAGTCATTGCTGACATATGGAGCCTGTTCCCTTGACATATGAGGCCTGTTCCCTTGACAATTCCCCTTCCCCTCACACGTCCTGAGGTTCCACCTGAACAGACTCTCTTTAATATAGCCCAAATGAGAATTTTTTTCTGGATGGCTCGTTAAACAGATCTGATTCCAAAATGTGAGCCAGATCTGGATTCTAGATGCTTAAAATGGCCACCACTATGTGGCAACCATTTTAAGATTGGAATGGCTCCCAGCTGCAGCCATCCAGGCATTCGGAGAGTTCCTCTTCCCTGACCCATTCCCCTTGGCAGTTCCTGACCCATGAGCCCCCTCACTTCCTGTGGTAGGAGGCCAGGAAGAGGACAGTGGGAGCTGGCCTGGGTGGGTAAAGAAGGAGAAGGGGAATGGACGTGGGCAGATTCAGAAGTAGTATCTGGAGCTGTGATTAGTATTCAATGGGTGCAACAACTCCAGGAGTGGTGGATCCTTCCAATCCTGATATCGATTGTAGCAAAGAAGAAGGAACGTCTGCCAGTTACTGAAGGATTCAAATTGCCCTCCGTCCCATACACCCCTGTGGTTACAGTTTCCATAGGAGAATTAAAGCTGAATTGAGCTATGTTCACTGGGTCCCTCACTTCAAGTCTGGATCACAGATTCTTCTTCTTATTAATCATATGTATTATGGTAGTGCCTAAGGAGCAACCGAGATCAGGGCCTTCCGGTTGTAGGCACTGTGCAAGCACAGAACAGACAGTCCTGCCCCGCAGGGCATGCAATCTAAGTAGACAAGACAGACGCAGGGGAGGGAAAAGGATGGAACTTACAAGCAGAGTGAACAACGTGATGGTGGCAAACATCAGGTTAGTGGCCTGTGTTTGTTAAAGGTGGTTTAGCTGGGAGGGGATGAGTAAATGGAAAGCAAAGGGAAGAGAGAGGAGATACTGAACGGTAGAGGGGTAACGGGGATGGGGATGACACGGGAGTAGACCAGGGAAGGTATGGAGTAAGCCTGAGGTGAAAATGGAGAGGGTGAGTTGGAGCAAACACCCAATCAGCACAGAGCAGAGAAAGTCCAGCCAAAATTAGCTAAGGGCTTGTCTACACTTGAAAGCTGTTTCAGAACAAGGAACAGTGTGAACACAAAGCACAGTAGTTTTCAGGCACAGCTACTGGGCTTTAAATTCACACCCTGCCTTCACCGGTGTTAACTTTCAAGCACAGACAAGCCCTAGACAGCGTGATCCTTGTTTTACCGGTGGGGAAGGTGATGCAGGGACAGGTTAAGTGGCTTTTAAAAGGTCACACAGCAAGGCAGAAGCAATGTGGCAGGGTGGGATGGCCCTTTAATGGAATTTGCCTTAGCTCCATCTGTGACTAATTAGCCACCTCCCAGGTAATGGGGCTGAGACCAGGGACCAGGTGAGAGACTGCAAGTCACCTGGCCTTTAGATGAAAGGCCACCAAGCACCTCAAGTGCTACAGAAAAACTTGGGTCAGGAGGCAGTTTTAATTTACGCTGGACCCTTTAGGTCTGAGACATAAATTCATCCCTCAAGAAAGTGATTGAAATTCTGCAGCTATTGGGAGTTTTATATGATGCCCTGGCTAGGGACTTGTTGCCACTGGTTTACCCAGAGCTGGGGTTAAAACACTGGAGCTTGTCTCTCTCCTCCTGTGCTCCCAAACCACCATGGTTGAGAGAGTCAAATTCAACCTCTTTGGCCATCTCTTCAACCTGCTGAATGCTCTGGGCCCAGGATATTGAGAAGACCACAGCCTAAAGCTCTAGGATGAGTGGCCAAAACAGCCCTTCTCCTCTGGCACAATGGAGTCATCTACTGCAAAGGCACATCCTCAATGAAATGCCCAACAAGTTCTACGTTCTACTTAGAGCTTCTGTTCCAGGGGCAAGGCACATGTCTTCTACCTGTCTTCACAAATACCAACGGAGCACAGCAGAGAGACTCTCACATTAAAATAAACAAACTCTTAGATCATTTCCTCTCCCCAGGAGACAGAGTGTGTGGAGATGGTCAACAAAGTTCAAACACTTTTGATGCAAAGACAGACACATTTTTCAAGAAACTGTGTATGAAACATGTCTCTTTTTGGACCTTCTGCGGAAAAGGAGACAGACCCACCTATAATAAATACTCATTGTATTACTTAAAGCACTTCTGGAAGGTGCTCAGATGCCATGGTGATGGTCATAGCATAGAATAACCAATTTGGAGCTCTCCATCACCACAAAGGTTTGTTTTGTCCACATTCCCTATAAGCTGTTTTCATGGTAATCATCCCTCTTTTAGGAAGGAAGAGATGGGGAAGAGAGAGCAAGATGGGGCAGGTGGGTTACTGATCTCCTTCTCTAGAGTGCTCACCTTGAAATTAGGATGCTGAGTTCAAGTCCTGGATCAACCCCAAACTTCCTATGTAACCTTGCGCTAGTCACTTAAGCCCAGCTCTTCGCTTCCATTGATTGATTTACCTTTGAGGACCCGTGCCCAAGTCTTTCTGTGCCTTGGTTCTCCATCTGTAAACATGGAGCTAACAGCACTAACTTCACCAGGCCGTCACCAGGACAAAATCCTTGTCTGGCGGTGAAACATTCAGCTACTCCAGTGAGGCAGGCTGTGGCTAGAGAGAGCTGCTGCTTGTCATTAGCTGGCAAGCCTGCCCCTTCATGGCAGAGCTGAGTCCGCTGCTCTCAATTCGGACCCTGCGCCTAGGAGTTTAGAGAGCAACATTTTAGAAACACAGCTTCTGAAAGTGGCTGTTTTTGGAGGTAGCCTCTAGGCCAGCAGGGCAGTGAGAGGATGTGGTAATTCTCCTCTGCTTACCCATCTCTCCTGCAACACTGCTCTGGGATAGCTGCTGCATTATCTTCCTTGAGTGACGGCAGCCCCTCTGGGGCTAAGGGAGAGTCTGCTGCTGCTCCCCTGGTATGGGGTGAGGCGTTTTTCCTTTGGATCCCAAGAGAAATGTAAGAATCAAAACTGCAGATTGTATTACTCACCGAGGGGACAGGGGAACCGCACACAGGCAGCCACAAAAGAAAATCACCATAATGAGTAGCGCACAACGCAATGATTAAAATATTCCGATTAACTTTGGTCCCTTTCAGCTGCAGGGCAAGCTGCATGTGATTAACCCTTATTCACTAAGGAGGGACATTGTTTGATTTGGGGGTAAGAAATCAAGGGGTTGTTTTCAAACACCGTCAAGGCAAATCTTAACATCTACGTGTCAAGCAATTTCTCTGGGCGAATTGATCAGCGACTTTTCCCCCTCATGCCACAGGGAGTGGCTTTTAGCGCTGCCCACACAGGCTGTCTTCGGGGCGGGTGCCAGCCGGGCAAGAAACAGGCGCTGGCTGGAAGAGGAGTCTGGGATCTCCTGCTGCCCAGCTCGGTGTTCCTATTGGACTCTCCTGCCTCACCCTTAGCAATGATATGTAAATCCACGGTAACCCCATCAGGTTAGCTTAGGAGATCTAACGCAGAACCCCTCAGGAAATGTGGGGGTTAAAAAGTTACCAAAGGCCAGTAAGAGAGAATCGGAGAGGTCTGAGCTGAGAGTGTGGGTTGTGTACTGGTTGAGAGAGTGGGATGAATACCAGCTGAGAGAATGGGATGGGACCATAATGATGGAGAGTGGGATGGGTACGGGCACCATGAATAGTGTGGGTGTCTTACTAACAGAGAATGGGTGGATACCTTATTGGCTGAGAGTGCACCAGATGTTGGCAGAGTAGCTTGGTTAGTGGGTGGCAAAGAGAGGACATGGGAGTAATTTTTATTGTCCCTATAACCATGTGAGTAAGAATCAAGCTGCAAACAGGCATTAGGTCATGACTCCATGCACTGGCTTTTCCCCTTTGAAGGATGCACTTGCTTTTACAACACATTGCTGTGTAGCAATGGATGGACCGGAAAGGCTCATGGGTTGGTTTCAGATATGCACCCACCCAAAAGTTCAGATGCTTCTTTCCCAGCACATTGAATCCCTAGGGCCTGTAGAATGAGGCTGGAGATCAAGTGACCGTTTCTGGCCAAGTCTTGCTCCCAGTAACATGCCATATGGGCAGATTCCCGCCCTAGGCCGCTGGAGCTGGGAAGTGCAGAGACAGCATGGAAATGAAAGAGAGGGGTAACTTACATGCTTCTGAAACCACCAAGTTTCTACTCAGTTCTGGATGAAAGTCTGGGTAGGGCGAGGGCTCATTGGATCTGCTCAGCACCCAAATTAGAGAAAGGTCTGATTAGCTTCCAAATTTAGTAGCCCACCTTTTTGTCTATCATAGGTTAAATCAGAACGCTGGATTCAAGCATCACCAAGCTTGGGGAACATTGGCTCTACAGTGCGTGGTTTGGTCCCGTCTTTCAGGTCCATGGCAGGGTCACCATTCAGCTGATTTACAAAGCCATGTAAGGATATTTGGATCTGTGAATTTGCGTCAGTTTAAACTGGACCCATGAGTCCTGATGCCTTTGTAAATCTGAGCCTACAATTTTGCAAAAACAAACAAACAAAATCAATTCAGTGTTAATTTAAAAAAACCCCCACACGTGCAAGTCAGTTTCCTCCAAATTGCAACTTGTGAGACAAATTTACCTTGTCGGGCTAATCTAATAGGCAGATTAACTGGCCAGGCCAACCAGCTATTAGAGTGGCAAGTTCAAACAAGATGAGGGCTTAAGCGCAACACATTTGGGGCAATCTCGGCTCAGTCTTTCTGCGTAACTTGTCTTTGCATTTACAACGTCTTATTATGGTAACAGGTCTCTCCTGCTGGCTGGCTTCGGAGAGCTAATGCAGAACACATCAGGAAACGCGGGTGTCAAAAAGTTACCAAAGGCCTTTCCTGGGCAACCCAGCAGGCGGGTGGCTTGAAGAGCAAGTCCATTCCCGTCACAGGTTTACATTTTCATTGAGTGCCCAATTAGACAGATCTCACTCTGTCAACACTGCTGCAGAGTGCAGCTGTGTCCCCGGTGCTTAGAGAGTGCTGGGCAGTGCCTGGCACCTCATGCTCTCCCCTCTCTGGGGCACCATCCGACCTCTCTAGGATTCATTGTTTGGCTGAAAGTTTTCCCCTCCTGGACGTGGCTTTGCACCACAGCCAGAAGGATGGGGCTGTTGCCTCTATGCAGTCAGGTGGGCATTCAGTGCTTCCCCTAGGAGGATAGACTGGAGCATGAAATCCAACCCAGACCCAAATGTTACAGTGTGTTACCATCTCTTCTCACTGCAGATAATTCTCCAGGCCTCTGGATAGCTCTCTGCTGCCATCCTCCCTCGTACGTTTCATTCTAGAAGTACAGGACAGTCACCTCGGGGAAAACACACAGAGAAACCGAAGAAGCCTTTTTAATTAAAATAATGCTTTAAACCTGTTTCGAGACTGATCTTTCAGAGCCCTGAAAGGGAGACTGCAGTAGGAGACTGCTGGGGAAAAAGACAGATCTCTGATAACAAAGGCACCTCCAACCCCATACATCATTCATATGCAGTAACAGCGGAGCCTTCCGAAATCCAGATCCCACCCTGGTCAAAGGAAATGGACCTCTTCCATCGGTGCAACAAAAGAATTGGCACCTATGGCTCCGGTTTTCCACTAGACAATTTGGATTAGACTCTCTCTATATATATTCAGCCCTCTTTTTGTTATGATGGATCTGCAGAATACGTAATATGGCATCAGGGATCCTACCCCAAAAGTCCCTGAAGTTCACTGCTTGCATGCATGTGCTTTTGATGAATGACTAATACTTTATTACATAGGCCACAAATCCATGTTATAAATACTCTGCACTTCTGACATACAGTAACGGCAAAGCCTTTCCTGACTATCTCGCAATGAAGCAGTGGTGACTTCATATATTACCTTGTAGTTCCTTAGTAAGCTACTCAACGGAATGCTTAGTAGATTTACTTAGTAGTTATAATTAGTCTCATTTCTATGCATCAATGTCACTTCTATGCCTCTTGCATCCCTCCCCCGCAAATTCCCATTGACTTTAAGAAACACAGAATGAAGGCCTGACATGTGTGCTGCTAAGTATGTTTGTCTACCTGTATGTTTATCTGTGCTTGTCTACATCTTTGTGCTTTATATGTGAACACATAAAATACAGTATTTATGTATGTTGCCTATGCAGCTATGTGCATTCATTTATACAGTTCATGCATAAATAATGTATGTATATAGTAGTGTTTGCTACATATGCAAATGCAAAGTATACACTATTTATGTATGTGCCCCATATGTGAATGTTAAAAATAAACTATTTTGGTACGTGCAGGAGAAGTGAACATAAAGATTTCTGCATTGAGAGGTCTGCTGCATAGACCACAATATCTGATGACCAGAAAGGATTCAGTTTGCTTCAGATATCTCATAATAGCCACGTATCAGGAGCCATTTGCTACATTAGTCTCCCCTTGCAGGCAGCCACCTGTATATTTTCTCTGCTCAAAACCAGTAAGATATACCCTGAGACTGATGTTAGTTTTACTCAGATGACATGCCATTGACTTCAATGGAGTCACTCTTGATTTATACCAATGTCAGCATACTCAGAATCAGGCCCATCAAGCTGGAATACGAAACTTCAAGAACCTGATGGCACGACCTAGTTAGAGTCGGCAGCTGCACTCAGATGCCTCAGCTTGAACACAGCTCCTGCAACACATTTTTGAAAGCACTGACTGCACTGGACATTGACATTCTGGGTTTGGAGATTTGAAACCTGTCTTATTTAATAAATGGATTCACTTCAGTCACATTCATCTTCTCCTCGTGTTCATTTTCTGGGCATATTCAGGGGGTTGAGTTTTGCTGGACAACTCATTAGCAGAAAATGAACTTTAAAATCGTGTGCATGAAGAATTTTAAATTTGTGTGTATGAGTCGTGAGTCCTCAGCATGCTTATCCAATCAGGAGACTGAGATGTACCATGTGACTTACTGGCCAAATCATTATTAAGAAACACAATGCGGAATGCTAATATCCATGTAGAGTGTTAATATTCATGATCCAGCGATGTGGTTAAAAACAGTTTGGAAAGATCATTGTTGAATATATTCAAACTTTGAATACTTTGGAGGATATTGTGAATCATTCATGGACATGTCGCAAACTAGAAAGGAGGCTAAATTCATTAGATAGCTATTTGTTGACACTCATTAGCCTAGCTCAAATTTCAATGATCAAGTTGCATTTTCAGGGGAATGAAAAGCTCTCAAAATTCACAGAACCTAAAAATGTTACATGAAAGACCCAAAGATTCTAAGAGACACAAAATTCACAATGAAGGTTGGCCCTTCACCTTTAGCAACACCCTGGTTCTTGGGTGTCAAAATGGGAGTGATCTTATATGTGCGGCTCAGACCCTGTTTGAGAAACAGGCTATTTGTTCTTACAGACTTTTGATCAGTTTAAATATTAACTCACGGCTGGGGATTGGATGGCAACTGGGAATTGGAAAATGGCCCCATTCTGTTACCTCCAGTCATGGATTTGACTTTAACCCAATGACCATAAACTGTTGCCATCTGATGGTTAAGATTGGTGGCCTGTAAGAAACAAACGGGGGCAGGTGGTTCAGTATGCAGCAAACATCTGTCTGCATCAAAGGTAGCCTCATTGTTAGTAGCCTCAGCAGAGGGAGACCAAGGACTGAATAGGACAAGAGAATAAATTCTCCGCACTCTTTCAACTCTGGTCCAAACATGTCCGGGTTGAGGCACGCTGGCAGAAGAAGCTGTAGACAAGAGTCTCTAGGGGTCTCAAACCGCCATGAAACTCATATTAATAAGAGCACGTGAACCTAAGAAGTCATCATAGGGACAAAGTCTACCCTCCTCATGTATCCTTACAGGAGCCAATGAGCTGACACGGAGCCTAAAGTCAGGGCAAATGATCGGCCATAAAAATAAGCTGCTTTAATTTGGGTTGCCACCTGCCAATTTCCACAGGACCAACCCAGGTTTGAGAGCACCATTTGTGGATCATTGGGGCAGGATGAGGTTGTCCCAAAGGCTAACGCGATGGCATCACATTCTGGTGTTGGGTCACCCACCAGTGAGTCCCTGCTTGGGAACCAGCATGAGTTGCTACAGTTTTTGCTAAAGAGGCAAGACTTCCCAGCTGGGGTTGCAGCAGACTTCTCTGTGGACTGGCCCAGAAAGGGACCTTCAACACACCCTCACCTGGGGGTTACAGTTGTACAAGGATGTTGTACCCGGTGGAGTCTGCAAAATCCCAACATTGCAGAGTGAAGATTTTGTCCAATGGGTCAAAAGACACAGCAAATGGCAACTCTGTTCCCTAGCTTATTTGTTGCTCAAGTGGGTTCCCAAGACCTGAAGATGTCTGACACTGTATCCTCCAAGCTCCTGCTGCTCTAAAACATTACACTGCAAAGAAAAGTTTCCCTTGGTAGCTCTACAGGAGCTGGGCTCTTTCAAGCTGTTAAGCTACAGGCCCGCAGCCAGGATGGGAGAGATCCAGGCCGAAGGCTAAGCCTCCTGCCAACCCCACCGCATTGCTAGCGAACAGGATAGAAGTCTCATACAAACAGGATTCCTTGCAACATTTCTAATGTTTCCTGCTTTATTTCAGGCTACAGATCCTGCCAGAACAGTCTCCCGACCTCAGCACTTCTCTCTCTGGTTTCAGCCTGGGCCCCAAAATGGAGCAGGGAGCAGAAATAAAAGATTATTTTAAAAGCAACTACACCACATTTTTCAACCCTGAAAGGTGGGGGGATGGAATGTAATTCCATTTGGGGTTTAGTTCAGGGCGAGAGTTCAGATTGTTTCTTATATCATCTGCCTTGTGTTGCCCATCTCATTTCTCACATTCTCAGAGAATCCTTTGCTCGGGGCGGGGCAGGATCGGAGATGGCAAGCGTTCCCACTAAAATGATCAACAGTGCAATAGTGAGCAATGCTGGGGGGAGAGTTGAATAGGTTTCAAGAGTTAACACCACATTGCCATGGACAGAGCCACTCACAATCTCTGTTGGATGGACCGTTTGTGTCGGACTGTACACGTAAGCAGCCAGCACTGCGTTGGGTCACATTGAGATATTGGTTGGTTGGTTTTTAAATGAAAGCTTAGTTTGCAGAAACTAGCAGGTCCATCTGCTCATCTGCTGGTTCACCCCGCATTGTCTTCTGCTGGTTCACCCCGCATTGTCTTCTGCTGATCACATGGCACAAAAAGACGTACCTGGGATCAGAGGAGTGCAAGCCCTCGAAGCAATCACAAATTCAGCGGCTCCTTCTGAGACATGGCCAGGCCTCAGCAGCACAGGCTGAGAGTTGGAAAGGAAGAGAGAACCCCATGTACGTCTCTATGTCCAGGAACCTTAATGAAGAACCATCCCCTTTATATCCATGACAACCCCACCCTGTCTCTTCTCCTCCAGGAAGAAGACTACAAGTCTCAAGACAACCCAGCAGGCTTTCAGTCAGGAAAACTTTATAAAGAGGGAGAAAGTTAACTTTTGAAACATCCCTGTTCTTTCACACAAGAGGCATGATCGCAAAAACCACACCACGGGAAGTAAAATCACGGGCCCGATCCTCAACCGAAGCAAACCGGTGAGAAAATGGATCTTTGATTTATGGCCACTGGAGCTCTGGCCCGATCTCTCCAAGCCCATGGAGTTGGAGAAACCAGTGACTGTACCAACGTGTGGCTGCCTCACACCCTCACTTGCTGCACCGCGTTGGCTTTGGCCTCCAGCTCCCACTTTGTCTGGCTGGAAAGGTTACTGTAAACGCACAGGAAGAAGAGGGCAAAAGTAATCAACCCCCCAGCTGACCTTTCACCCCAGCCCTGGTGAAACACGCGGCCGGGGCTAATACACTCGAGCCCAGCTGCTCGGCAGCTGACCCCCCAGAGGTCCCCTTGCTGACAAAAGGCCTATCTTCTCTCCGCCTAAATGATTTAAATTCTAATCAAACATCATTTATAGTACATCTCGGAGCCGTCTCCCGGGAACTGTTCCCACGTGAGCTGTTGCCAAGGCAACCAAGGGGGCTCATTTCAGAAATGTCAGATTGCATTATTGTCTTCACACTTCTCTGATAACCTGGTGTCTCTCTCTCTCTTTCTCCACCAGCCCTGCCGTTTTCGCTCCCTCTCTCGTCTTCTCCCCCCGCAGCCCAGCGCCATCCTCACGCCTGCCTCCCAGGAGAAAATGACTAGCTCTGTTTCATTATGTCCCCCCCACACACATAGGTCCCTGATGGGGCTCGGCTGTGTGGTCTGGTGTCATTTTGGTGCGCTACATATGAAAATGAGACACAGATTTCTGCCTGCGATGGGACGGGAGGCCGCTTTTGTCCCCACTCTGTTCCCCCCGTCGGGGCCATATCAGGCAACATCCCTGAGCAGCACAGGGCAGGGGGGCTCTGGGATGCTGTCAAGCAATGTGACCTTTGGACCCTGGCTCGCGGTACCCCTTGTCCGACAAGGGAGAGCAACAAGACTTCAGAAGCAGATCCCCCTTTCTGGGTGGGGGAATGTCAACAGCAGATATTGTGTGTGCCCCCCTCTCCCACCTAGCCACCTCCTTCTCATGTACACAGGGCACACGGTCTGTCCTGGGGGCAACTTTAGGGTGTGCTTAGGCCTGGTACTCGAGGCCTCTTGCTCCTAGCATCTCTGTCCCTCTCCACTTCCCTTTGCCTGGCTCCGGCTGTTAATTTAATGTCAATATTGGCGCTTCAGAGTGAGCATGGAGAGGGAGACAGCCAGTGAGCAACCAGCCCCTGGGCCTTCGGGGGAATGGGGAGTACATGGAGTAGGGCAATAGCATCTAAAGGCTGCAGTCAGGGATCCCCCATTGTGGTAGACGCCATACACATGCACAGAACCAAAGATGGCTCCTGCCCCAACAGTCTAAGGGTACGGCTACACTACCCTGGCTTGGCGGGTAGCGCTCAATATATTGGGGATCAATTTATCATGTCTCATCTAGACGTGATAAATCGATCCCCAAATCGATGCCTGTACTCCACCTCGGCAAGAGGAGTATGCAGGGTCGGCGGGGGAGCAGCTGTGGTCAACTAAACTACGGGGGCGGCCAGGTAAGTCGACCTAAGATACTGTGACTTCAGCTACGCTATTCACATAGCTGAAGTTGCGTATCTTAGGTCAACCCCCACCTCCCCCGTAGTTTAGCCCAGCCGTAAGTATCAATAGTCCTTGGGCCGGGGTTGCTGACTGCACAACAGGAACAACCCTTCTGTGCGTATGGACGTTGGAGGGCAAAGCTGATTATTGAAGACACCCTCACAGGTTCAAAGGCCAGAATGGACCATTGTGACCATCTAATCTGACCTGTATAGCACAGGCCTTTGGATTTCCCTGAATTAAAACTTGTTAGAACTAGAGTGTATACTTTAAAAACAAACCTAGTGTAAGAACATAGGAACGGCTATACTGGGTCACACCAATGGTCTATCTAGCCCAGTATCCTGTCTTCTGACAGTGGCCGGTGCCAGATGTCTCCGCAGGAATGAACAGAACAGGGTCCAATCCCAGCTTCTGAAGTCAGAGGGACACCCACAGCATGGGGCAGCATCCTTGCTCATCTTGGCTAATAGCCATTGATGGACTTATCCTCCGTGAACTTATGTAATTCTTTTATGAACCCAGTTACATTTCTGGCCTTCACAACATCCTTTGGCGACGAGATCCACAGGTTGACGGGCATTGTGTGAAGAAGCTCTTCCTTGTGTTAGTTTTAAATCTGGTCCCTATTAATTTCATTGGATGACCCCTGATTCTTGTGCTATGTAAAAGGGTAAATAGCACTTCCTTATTCATTTTCTCCATACCACTCATGATTTTATAGATCTCTGTCATAGTCCCTCCTTAGTCTCTTTTCTACACCGAACAGTCTCAGTCTTTATAATCTCTCCTCATATGGAAGCTGTTCCATACCCTAATCATTTTTGTCACCCATCTTGGCTTAAAAATTGCTCATGTTGGAGACTCCCCACCCTGTGGTAAGTTGCTCCAGTGGTTAATGACTCTCACTGTTTAAAATATACACCTTATTTCCAGTCTGAATTTGTCCAGTTTCAGCTTCTAGCCACTGGATCGTGTTACACCTTTGTTTGCTAGCTGGAAGAGCCCATTGTCCAATCTTTGTTCCTCATGCAGATATTTATAGACTGGAGTCAAGCCATATATTAACATCGCTCCTGGGCTATTCGTGACTACAAATACTGCTTGCAGCAAAGAGTACGTGGCCTGGCTAATGGTAATCCACTGGACATGTAAATTTGGGGCTAAGGCACCATTGGGGTTAGCCAGCAAGGAGCCTGGGAAAAGCAGAACACAAATACCAATTGCTGCCCTCCCACTAGAAAAGCTGAAGCCTGTTGGTTTGAACTAGGCCAAAAGGCATTTACTAGAGGTGCCAGAATCAAGGTATTTTCCACAAAAGGTCCTGTCTACACTGACCTTTGAACCACATTTGAAAAATGACTTGGCATTTAGGTTTAAAGCCCTTCCAGATAATTCAGTTTCCGAATTAGTCCGGCTCTCAGTGCAGACTGGAGCAAACTCTATTCACCATGCTGGATCTGAAGTCCCTGCCTATGTCAGAATAGAAGACTTGCAGCGTAGTCAGCAGCCAATCACACCACTGTTTACACTTGGCTTGTAAGCTCTTGACAGCAACGACCATCTTTTCATTATGCACAACAGGGCCCTGATGACAGCTCCTAGACACTACTGCAATACCAATAAACTATGATAATATTTAGTCCAAGCCAGGACTGAGGAAGACCCTGTGTGGGTGAAATGAGACAGCACAGACCATATTAGTCTTTCAAGAACAACCCCAGGCTTTCTTCTCATGACAGTGGAGTCCTGTCTCTTCTCGAATAGGAGACTCGAACCAAATTTCCAGCCCAGAACATTGCTGCACTTAGATACAGGTGTTGGGCTTTCTCCACTGAATTCAAAATTGGTTTAACTGGAACTGTGCTGAAGTTGAGTTGAAACTCACTGTTAATGTGCAGTATGGTAGCACCGAGAGGCCCCAGCTGTGCTAGACACTGTACAGAAAGAGATAGGCGTGGTCCTGAAGAGCTCACAATCAAATAGCTGAGACAGACAAATGGTGCGAGAGAGAACAGAGAAGTGACTCGTGCAAGATCTCACAGCAGAGACGATGCTAGAATGGACGTCTCCTGAGCAGAGCGGGGCAGGAAATGGGAAAAATTTGAAGATTTAAAAAAAAATATTTTATCATGAATCAGGATGAAAAATCAAAATTTTTCATAAATTGTTTCAAAACACACCACCTCCCCCATTTCTCTCAAAAAACCAGCTTAGGTCCATCTAAAGGTTTTGATAATTCTGAAACATTTCATTTCCATTTTGACTTTTATTCCTATTATTTGTAACTATAAATTAACTTAACTTTTGAAACAAAAGTTCATTTCAAATTGAAACACTGCACTTCTTGTTTGGACACTATCAAAATGGGCTATTTTGACCATTCTGGTTCCCATTACCGTTTTTTAACGGGAAATTCATCCAAACCAACGCTTTTCCGCAAAAACTTTTTGTTTTCATGCTTAATGAAGTGGCATTTTTTGATGGAGAAATGTTTTGCCAAAAAAATTCCAACCTGCATTTTGGGCTGCGCCTGGGTTTTAGTAGAGTGCCTAACATACAAGACAAAAAACATGGCTGTTTTTCAAATATGTCTCAACAGTATAGAGAGGGCCTGTTGCTTACCTTTGGCTCGCAGGTATGGAATATGGCTTGAGCCGGCTGGTGAGCACTGGTCATCTGATCAGCTTTGTAGAGACATAGGCCTTCTTCCATAGAATTTTAGAAACTCGGGCATGGCCAGTTTTTCACATGCAAGGAACATTGGGGTGGATGTCTGAATATGATCCTGGGCTGGAACTCTTTTTGCCAACAAATGCAAGGTGTAGGGGTTGGCAAAAAATTATGATGAAGTTTCAAAACCAACACTGGCAATAGTAAAATGTTCATGAATTTCCCTCTCTTGGGTGAAAAGTTTTTGTGTTTAGTTAAAAAGTCGGTGTCCTCGTTGCTGAAGCTGCAGAAAACAGGACTGGGGAAGGGGGAAAGGTGGGTGAGGGTTGCTTTTCTTCTATAGCTCCAGACTTTGGATTAGTGGCTTAAGGAAAGGGAGCATACGCTAAAGTTCCTGACTAGACTAGCATGCCTGAGTTCTAATCCCATCTTTACCACAGATTTGACCTTCAGTCAGCTGGTTTGGAGTCAGGCCTTGTCTACACTAGAAAAGCTTTGCTGGTGTGGTTCTGTGGGGAAGCCCCCATAGCGGTGAAGCAGCTTGTCCATCGGAAGAGTCCTTTTGCCAGCATGGTTCATACAGTTCCTCAAATGAAATAAACCATGCTGGCAAAAGGACTGTTTTGTGATGTACCTGCAGCTACACTAGGGCTTTTGCCTGCATCACCATGCCAGTCGGGGGATGATTTTTTCACTCCTAACAAACGTTTGAGTAGGCCAGGCCTCAGCTAGGGACGTGGCTCCTGGTTCCATAGACCTCTTCCCTTCAGCTTGGTTTCT
Source organism: Dermatemys mawii (assembly GCA_007922305.1). Classification (NCBI taxonomy): domain Eukaryota; kingdom Metazoa; phylum Chordata; order Testudines; family Dermatemydidae; genus Dermatemys; species Dermatemys mawii. The sequence goes on from ML677361.1 coordinate 469,259, forward strand.
CTCAGCACTAGCTGGCCTGACCTGACAAAGCTGGGGGACTGAACCCAGAGTGTGGAGAGAAGGTTATCACAATGACCCACCAGACCACTGGCGGAGCAGCCTGTTAGCTAAGCAATGTCCTTCCTCAGCATCATCCGGCACCGACTCTGTCCCATCACCTCTCGTAAAATAAGCCCTTCACCCAATGAGAGAGACGCACCCTGACACCAAACGCAGGAGGTCAAGCCCCGGTGACCGTTTAACCTCACACCCCCGGCTGAGGCCCAGGAAGCAACCAGAGCACGGTCAGCTCTGTGCTTTGAGCCTGTACCCGGCTGGGATTTGTGCAGGCTGGTCACAATGGCCATGAGAGCCTGTGACATCATTCCCGGGGCAAGGTGGCATCCAGAGCAAGCGAATGGCTGAGGGAGACAGTGAGCTGCAGGGTCTGGCCTCCAGCACAGAGCCCTGGGCGCCAGCTCCAACCCCGTCCTGGGACGCTCATGTTAGGTGCTCAGACCTTGGCCTGGGAGGCCTCCTGCATTTGAGGTCCCAAGCAACCCGCTCAGCTGCCCCGACTGGAGACGTCTGGGCAAAGAGCCACTTTCTGACAGGATCTTGAAAGGATGCAGCTTCTGCAGCTCAGTAGGGGACCACGGCTCCCTCCAGGGCAGGTGGTCTGTGCTGTCTAGGCCCAGTATGAAAACTCCCTCCCCAATACAGTCCCCTGGGCCACCTCAAAGCGGGGCCTAGGGCTACCTTAGCCCAACATATTCCTGTAACTTCCTCCTTCCATGGGTTCCTCACCTCCATGCATATAGGATTGGGCCAAAGACCTGCTTTCCCCTTCCCCCGTCTTCTCACCACACCCCATGGCCTGCAACCAACCCTCCCTTGCCCCTCTGAAGCCCACCGAGCCCTTAAGAGCCGAACTCTCTGCCCCCACCCCCAGCCGGCCCAGCAGCGTCGGCGTGTTTGTGGCAAGCACGGTCCCTCATTGATCCAGCTGTCTGGCAGCGAGGCGATCTGATAAATCCAGGCGGCAGTAATGAACCTCCCAACACGTCTCTTCCCAAAGAATAAACCAGCCCTGGCCCAGGCGGTTAATATTTAACTGAATAAGGGCCATAAATATGGAAAATGGGACTTTTAATTAAATAAGCAGCTTTTAAAAGGCCCCTTGGGCTAGAGAGGCTTTTGTTTAAATATGATTGATTTGACACGTCCTTTTCCTCGCGCTATCTCTCTTGCACCCACTCCTCGGAGTCTAACAAGCAGGGACACTCGGTCCTTGTCACACCGGCTGCTGGGCTTGTTCCCAGGGGCTAGGGCTAGCCCCGGGAGGGGAGGAAGGGGTGGGCCCCACGGCTGGCTGGCTGCCCCAGGGCTTTCCCACTGGAGTTATCTCCTTTTCCTTGCACCCTGACAGGCACGATGGGAGCTGAGTGTAAAAGTCACAGGAAAGCCGCTCTTTGCCTAATTGCCCTGAATTTTCCCCTGCTCCTGACAATAGCCTCTTGCTTCAGCCGCAAACTTGGACAGGGGCAAGAGGGTAACGGCTAGGTCTGCTGAGGTATTTAGGAGCCCTACTCCCATGGATTGCAGTGGGAATCAGGCTCCTAAATATCTTGGGGCATCTGAACCCAAGCGTCTAGGAAGGTCTTTGCCATCAGATCGCCCCCCCACTGTCCATCACAGCCCAGAGGTGCAATGTCAGGGATGACAGGTGCGTCTTCACCCTTTCCCCAGGAGGGACGATTGATCTGGTGAACTCGCTACAGACCATCACGGGCCTAGCACGTGCTGCAACCCCGGATCCATTTCTTGGGGCTGCCGTATCAGTGTTAGATTGCAGTAGAGTCCCGAGGCCCAGCTGAGATTGGGTCCCCCTGCGCTAGGTGCTAGAGAGACAGGCGCTGTCCTAATCAGCTCACAGTGTCAATGGACAGGACAGACACAGGGTGCATGGGGAAACTGAGGCACAGAGGGGAAGTGACTTGCCCAAGGTAATTTCCTGACTCCCCAGGCCAGTGCTCTAGCCACTAGACCATACTGCTAGACACAAAATTGTATTGGAGGGAATACTGGAAGGAAATCCTGGATTCCCTGCAAAGAACTGAAGCTGCAGGACTATTACTGATCTGGCAAGTGCAGCAAGGGTTAGGCAAGTAGGGTGTTTGTGGACCCCCCAATGTCTTCAGGTTCACTGCACCAGCCAGAACACACCAGCTGTGTGGCAGGACAGGCCACACAGGAACCAGCATGGCAGGAACTTGAATTTATCCAGGGCCTTTCAGCCCATGGAGCTCAGCAGACTGTTACCAGAAGAATAGGAATTCTTTGGGCCTCCCCTCTGAACCTGTGAAATAGGGAGAATGATTCTTCCCTTCTGCCCCTCTTTGGCTTGTCTCTCTAACCTGTCAGTGCTCAGGGGCAGGGATGTGGTCTGGATGTTGCTGGGCAGTGTTACTGGCAAGCTGGAGCGGGGCTTCATCAGGGGGCGGGGAGTGGGAATCCCACTGACTTCAAAGGCCCCCTGATGAAGCCCTGCTCCAGCTTGCCAGTAACACTGCCTGGGTTCTGTCAACACTTCTTCCGCGGTCACTCAGCCCCTGGAAATCTTCCAGCACAATACCACTGCTGGTGACCCTCCTGATTCGACTCCTGCCACTTCGCCCCCACTTGGAGACCTGGGAGGGAAGGAGGGAGACATTCCCCTGGAGACTGGGGACCAGGGAGGCAAGAAATCAGGACTGAGAATGAAGTGTTAACTCAAAGAGCCTGCTCATCAGGGAATTCTGAGGACAGAATTTGGTCATTCATTTAACACATATATTTACATTGTGCACTGAACTCAGCTTAGGAAACTGGCTGGTTTCGGTGTCACTCACATGGCCTAGCACCGGATTCCTTCTCCTGTGGGCGTGGATGTAAACCCGGAGTCGCGTCACTGAAATCCGGGGAGAATTGCTGGCACAAGTGGGGTGTAAGGGAGAAGAGAAGCAGGCTCCGTTTCTAACCCAACTTCTGACATGCAATCAACACACCGGGTTTTTGGGGGGATGGCGTGGTGTGGGTCACAACCTTGGATCAGCCCACATCCTCTTCCCCTTTCAAAGATGTTAAAAATACGGAATGCACATTTGCATCATAGAGACTAGCCCGGATTATTTTATATACTTACAGTAAAGCCTATTATTTGTATGTATTTATATTACAGTAGCATCTAGAAGCTTTATCTGAGATAGGGGCCCCACTGAAGCAGGTGTTGTACAGACACAGAGGGCTATGAAAAGCACACAATCTAAGCAGACGAGACAAAGAGTGGTCGGGGAAACTGAGGCACCGAGAGGGGAAGTGACTTGCCCAGGATCACCCAGCAAATCAGTGGCAGGGTCGGGCGTAGAACCCAGTTTTTCTCCGTCCTAGTCTAACTGCTCGACGAAACTGCCTCTAAAAAACAGCCTTCGAGTTACAGCCCGCGAGCAGCGTCCCTTTGAGAGACAAAGCGCTTGTGGTGGACCGCCTGGAGACATTAAAAAACAAACCACCGAATCCAGTGGAAGGGCATAAAATCCCGCCTAAGAAAGAGACCGGATTTGGGCTTTGGGGAAGAGACGGGTCCCTAGAGCAGTGCTCTGGGCAGAGAAGTGACTTTCTTTCACTCCTGCAGCTTGGGAGGAAAGGGAGAGCGCCGAAGACAAGCAGCGCGAGGGAAGGGAGGGGAACTGGCACGCGGGTGAGGGAGGAGAGGCAGACTAAAGGAGCGTGGTAGGGAACGCTATGCAGCAGGCAGGCGTGGGTCCAAGGTCAGCGCTCCCGCTCTACTCAGTATGCAGTGCTACCTGCTGACTCCACATGAGCGCGCCCCGGCAGCCTGAAGATATGCAGAGCCGTGGCCTCTGTCAAGCACACGCCACCTGCAACACGTCCCGCCCCCCTCCCCGCGCTGCTCTCCCCCGGCAGAGAAGACAGAGCCGTGCTTCATCTCCGTGTGCCAGCGCCAAGGGCGATTTACGGCTGCCCTCGCTGCCCCGCTCCCGGATCCCATTTCACTGCAGGCCGGGCTTTACAGAGAAAGCCTTGGGGCCCACGCTGCCGCAATCATTCATGCCGCCTGTGACACGCCACAGTCGCTGCCTTGGCAACAGACTAGGGTGTTACAAGGCACCGTCGCCTCCTTTCCGTGGAAAGGCGGGGGTGGGTTTGCCTCTGGAACTGGAGAACCGTGGCTCAGCTGCCCGGTGGGCTGGACCAGCCCGAGACGTGCCGGGCAGTGTCGCTTTGGGCTCGTACCCGGCTACGTTAATGTCAAAACCAGAAAGTGTGTCACCGACCAAGCCAGCCTGTCCAAGAGGAGATCGGCCACGTCTGAGCCGGATCCCAAGGATCTATATGATCCCTGTCAGGATCCAGGTCAGGGCACGCGCTGGCCTCTTAGCCGAAGTCAAAAGAGTGAAATTCCTTGAGCTGAAATTTCATCCTGTCGCATGTTTGTCAGTTTCACGGACGCACGGAGCGATGGGGCAGTTTGGCATCGCAGGGACGGCTGGCCCCAGGAGAGCGCTAGCCCAGGACTGGAAGAGCAAAGGGGTAAGGGCAGGACCGGACTAGCAGGGGTGCTATGGATCCGGTTCGAGGGGCAGCTGCAGAGCTGAGGTGAGAGAGCAGGGCCAGGATAGCAGAAAGTGCTGACGGGCAGCAGTGAGGGGAGCAGGGCTGGAATAGAGGCTGCTCGGGACTATGCTGTACTGGACGGCGTGCACGGAGCTGTACATTTGGAATAGCAGGACAAGCCTGAGGGCCTTGCGCACATGCCATCTGGACCAGGGCCCCGATCCCGTAAAGTATTCTCAGCATCTACCGAGGGGGGTGGGAACTGGGGGTAATCTATTCTGCTCCGGACAGGTTTCCTACCCTGCTCCCACCAGCGATCACAGCCCCTGCACTGCCCTAGGTCTGGCTCTAGCCAGTGTTATCAGCTACTCCCCCGAGTCCTTACATTTCCGTACACCCCAGAATAACTCAACACTAGAGTCTGAATTAGAGGATAAGGTGCAGAGCTACAGGAATAGAGGGACAGCGGTCCCTTAAAGACTAGAGAGGTGCTATGTCCTAGTGCACAGTACCTGTGCCTGGGAGTTGGGACTCTCGCGTCTGAACTTGGTAACTTCCACCCAGCATCCTCAGGAGAGGGAAAGTGTTAGGTGGCTAGGGTCACAATTCCCATAGGGCAAGAACTGCTTCCTGGCAGCCCCCATAGCCTCCATAACCCAACCAAAAGGGCAAGAGAAAGAATTCACTGCAGGAAGTGCTCAAAGACTGCCATGATGAGGGGGGGTGTGATGGGGCGGCTGACCCACACTAGTCCATACAGAGTTAATAGGACCCTAGGGAGACTGCGCAACAGGCAGCCAATTGGAGAAGACCCTAGGGAGGCTGTGCAGGAGACAGCCAATTGGAGAGAGGCTACGAGGAGCAGCCAATCAGGGCCGGACAGGCCCATATAAGAAGAGCCGCAGGGCAGAGCAGGTCAGTCACTCCCTGGAGCTTGGGGAGGTAGAAGGACTGGCTGCCTTGCAGGCAGAGGTCAGCTGGCACCTTGGACAGTGCAGTGCTGGGCAGGATTGGGGCATGAGAGGGAGCTCCCAGCAGACTGCTGGCATGCTGAGGCCCTGAGACAAGGCTGGAGAAGGTGCTGGGGCGGTGGGGAAGTGGCCCAGGGAAGTAGTCTAAGGGATTGGAGGGGACGCCATCTGTAGCTGCCATCCACAGGGTCCCTGGGATGGGACCTGGTGTAGAGGGTGGGCCTGGTGAGTTAGGTGACGTTACAATCCCAAAGCCTGGCCTCCGGATATTGGTAGAGCCCCATCAAAGAGTGTAAGCTGCAGGATAATGCAAGTGCCAGTTGACTGGAGTTTGCTGAAGAAGCCATGGAGAAGAAAGTACCTCCTTAAGAATCTGCTTTGGAATCTAGGCTGGGCCTAAGCACAAATCCAGCCAGCAGCTCCTGTGCTTTGGGTGTGCATGGGGCTAGATCCCATGAAAGATCTGCAGCTCACAGGATGGGCCTGTCTCTGTTACCAGCAGGGCGAGTAGAGGGGTAGGAAACACCACGGCCAGACCTTCATGTGCCCCCATACAGCTATGGGCCAGGGCAGCAACTCATCTGATTTTCCCTTCTCGATAACTTGAGATCCCACAGACCCCTAGGCTGGCCCAAGTCAGAATCCAAGAGGGGGTTTTACTCCGGGGCAAGTTGCACACAGACATTGATGCATATGTGGGGCACATGAAGATGAATCACTATATGGTGTCTACAGCTGGTTGGGCGTTTTCAAAGAAACGGTTTCCCATCAGAAAACGCAGAGTCACCCAAACTGGAACCGTTCGTGGGAAAGGGCTGGTTCTGACAATCTGTTTGACTCAAAATATTTTTGACACCAGTTTCTAAGTCATCAGATAATGTTTCACATACACATTTTCTAAACAAAAAATGCCAGTTCTCTGGTTCACACTGACTTCATACGTAGAAATTTAAGTGAAGAATTGTTACAAAAATTAAAAGTGGTCCTCTTGGAAACAAAAGGTCCTGATTGACCTGAACCAAAATTTTTCGTGACTTTCAGTTTGCAAAACTTTTCAAGATTTCGTCTGGGAAAATTTTTTGATCCCAAATTTTTGAGGAACAGGAAAACCAACATTATGCAGAGAGGGACCAACAGGAGCATTGTTCTGCCAAGAGAGAGACGAAGTGCCCTGTGTGGTGAGAAGACAGATCTCCCCTCCCGAGAAGGGTCAACTTGGCATGTGATTAACATGGGTCTCCTCAGTCACTTTAAAACCATAGACTCTTCCTGCAAATGAATCTAGCCAAAGGGAACGTCATCACTCTGGCGGAAAGGAGACACACACACAGAGTCCGGCTTCGAATATGCAGTAAAAACATGACTTAATAGCGTTGTTATTGTTTGACATTTGGGTTTTACTCGCTATAGAAAGTGGCACTAATTGCTTCTTAGTTACACGGGAGCTGCAGTGTACCTGGAGCGCAGGGTTTTATGGAGTGCTGCCGACTGTAATTGCAAACCGTTTGGTGGGTGAGCTGCGCAATTGTCAGTTCTGCAATGTACCCCCTGCCCCCAAAATCAAGGCAGTCCTAAGGGTAGCAGAGGCCTTCGTTCGCAATGACCAGTCAACACACTCCATAGAAAGTGTGATACTCTCTCCTGGCTGTAGCTGCCTCTCACAAATACAGCAGGACTGAGGTGAACAGAGGAGGGAGACGGTTCACACCATCCCCTCAAGCTCTCGCTGCGTGGGAGGTTGTTAGCTCATGTCCAGGGCTGGCCTTGGCATCTCACTGGGAAGCCATGGGAGTGAAATAAAGGCGCGTGCCCGAACTGCTGAGCAAATCTGCCCAGCTCCTGCGATGTCCCAATGCAGTGGTGTCGGCTGTCTGGCCTGACCAGAGCTCTTCGCTGTTTGTTAGGTTGGGGTGCCCCATTCGTCAGAGTTAAACTGGGTGGAGATAAAAGAAAACGTCCCTTTGCCCACTCCTGCCTCCTGCTCTGTATAGGGCACCCATACTCTGCTAGGTACTTCACAAGCCAAGTTTAAGATGCCAAGGTCCTGGCCTAGTGCAGTGTAGAATCTAAATCCACTAGGTCCATGTTCGCTTCCATCCCCCGTGAGCCTAGCCTCGCCTTGTTTTTAGTACGGACGGTGAGTCACTTGAGAATGTTGCTCTCCTACTTCGATGGTGATGGATTTTCTTTGCAAGAGAACATCTTGACTGATGGGGCTTCCGGAGCTGCTGCTCCACAAACATTGGACCAGTCATTGGCTCCCAGCCCCTTGCCTCTGTCCAAAGCACTCCAAGATCCTCCTATGAAAAGCATCCGAAGTGGTATTAGTGCTAAGCAGCATGACTTAATCAGCCTGGAGCTCCCCATGGCCAACATTCCTATCTGCACCTTTCTTGTCTAGACTTTTTGCTGGGAGAGGCAGGGACTTCTGGGAGGTTCCCCACAGCTAGCGGTCCTTCCTCGTCCCTTATGGGGGCTTCTAATGGAGAGGTCTTCACTGGAGACTGTACCTTGGTGTGGTGAGATTTGCGTGTTCCAATGATGCAGAGAGCTCAGCTGGTAGCAGTTTAAATTTCTGGTAGGGTCAGAAGATAGGGACCCAGAAAAAAGCAGACCACTGGCCCTCCAGACTAGGGACGGAGTGATAGGCCCACAATATATCCTTGTGTAAAGGTTAAGTTTAGACACACAACAGGGCAGCCATACTAGCGAACAGCCTGACAGACGCAGATGGTGGGGCCTTGTTCGTGCCATAAAGGACGTGTGACTGGATTCATGTTCAGCGGGAGAGGTAGAGTTGCAACCGTAAGACCTCTCAGAGCCAGCGCTCCATTGTCTTTGTGAGACTCAGAGCCGGCTCGTCTAGAAATAGTCGCCGAGTGAAATGAAGCAGAAGAAAACTGGAAGTCCCGTTTAAAATACAGTTGCTAAGCTTCCTTTGCCTTCTGGCCAGATGTTTTCTCTGGGACTTTCACCTCTGGGAACGCAAAGCATTACAGGAAGCATAGTGCCAAGGCAACTGCCGTTCTCCTAAGTTCTCGGAGGTGCTGATGTGGGGAGGAAGAGACAGGACAGCCGATGTCTTCGGCTGAAGTAGGGAACTGTAGGGAAAGTTCGGGATCTGCATTTCCCATCTTGTTTAGATTCAAGCTCTTTGGGGCAAGAACTAACTACTACCTTGTATTTCGACAGTCCCCAGCACAATGGGCCCTGTTCTAGTTTGGTCCCTAGGCATTAGCGTAAGGTCCTGTCTAGCCTCCTTGCCCCCACATCGGGACTTTGTGGAGGAGGTGGTGAGCTTGTGGGCATTGACTTTCCAACTCACCTTTTTGTAGGTGAATATGTGCCAAACACAGCCTGGCCTCTTGAGCAGGGGGCAAGCTGAGTGCTGAGAAATCCTGGCATTAAAAACATGCTACTTGAGTATCTAAGGTACTTATCTGGCCTGCAGTATCTGAGCGCCTCACCATCTGTAATGTACCTGTGAGGCTGGACTCTGTACAGATGGGGAACTGAGGCACAGAGAGGCTAAGTGACTGGCCCAAGGTCACACAGGATGTCTGTGGCAGAGCTGGGATTTGAACCCAGGTCTCCCCAGTCCCAGACTAGTACCCTAACTACTGGGCATGTGTTCCCTCGCGTGGTTCAGCCCTGCAGGAGAAAACACCACACACACTAAGAAGCCTTTGGCCTGGTGAACAAATGATCACGTTTTATAAAGGATGTGGTTGCAATTGGCATTTCTGAGGCTAGTGCTCGAGGCGGCCATCTTGCTGAGGAGCACGGTCACATGATACAGGGCCCAAGGGAAGGGAGGACACCAATTCACAATCTTCTTTAACACTGGGCTCCATACAACGGGGCTGGTTTTTCTCTTGTACATCGACACTGAACCGATACAAGGAAGGCAGGAGTGTCTGTGACTTCCCAGGCGAGAGAGATGCTGGAGGTCCCTCCTGAAGGGCCAGATTTCCCCGTTAGCCCCACGGGAACGAAGGAAACCAAGCAAGAAGGCAGCAATGAGGAAGCATGGTACTGGTGAGCGTATCCTACAGGTCCCCCCGTGCCCAGTCCACAGAGGTTCAGAATCTGTCATAGCCCCAGCTATGGAGTCTTAGCTCAGGCTCTCGCAGCTCGTGCTTTGGTCCCCGGTTCAGTCTCCACTGCTCTGGCCAAGATGGCAGCCATCACACATGGACTTTCTTTCCCACCCCTCTCAGCAGGGTCTGCTTCTGAGGAGGAACCCCGTTCTGCTGACTTCCCCCACCATCTTTTTATGACACCGTTTACCTCCGGGGTATCCTGGTGATGGGGCATTAGAAATCTGTAGCTCACCCCCGGGCAACTCCTCTGCGCCTGTCACTCAATCTTCCAACACAGGGTCCTCCGGTCGGTCCCTCTCTGACGAAGGAGTGAGGTGGCTCTGGAATGATGTGGCTCGGCATTTGCTCTTATTGTTCCATTTCTCACTAGCTTGCTCCACCTCTCTCTCTCCCCGCCACCCGCACCTCCTCCTGCAGACAGATGACAAGTGAGAATGCGTGTGCCCCATAAAAAATTATCTTCCCTGCATACCTCCCTGCCCTTGCCTTGTCTGGACAAGCCTGGGTGATTCCTAGCAGCAAAAAAATTGTGCGCACGCGGGGGGAATGGTCATGCAGAAAGGAGGAAAAAAATCCCTTCGCCCCATATATTCCCCCTTCAACAGCCTGTCTGCAGGGTGAGAATGAGACATGCCTTCCTTGTGAGATCCAGGGGGATTCTGCAAATTTCACACTCCCAGTCTAATTCCACACACTCAGAAACTCTGCACAAAGGTCTCGCGACACTCCCAGCAGCACAACCTGAATTCTTGCCTACGAAAAGCCACCTTCTCGCTGGTCGACCCTGCTTCGCATATCCTGCCCAGCCACTAGCGCGCAGAGCGGGACAAATTCCCTGCCTCCGAATAAATGAGCGAGCACCAACTTGTCCATGGAGCAGGTTCAACTTAACTTCCAGGCAGTCTGCAGTACCAAACCTGGAATGGCGATTCTCTAACTACACTTCCCACAATGCCTCAGGAAGCTCAAGCACCCCCTTAAAAACATTTGTAAGCTTTTCATTGTGGTGGCCGATCATTACATTCATTTTTATTTTTTTACTGTAGAAGTTAGGACAATCCTTTAGGCCATGTGAATTTATTTAATAAGGTGAGACACGTTAAAAAAAACCCCAACTTTTAAAAGTTAGCCTTACCGTTTACTGTTCCAGTAACTCCACACACAAATAGCATCAGCTCCACTTCCCGGAAGCCGGTCAGATGCTGCTGGTGACACACAGCACAAACAGCCCAGTGTGAGGAAAAAGCTGGATATTCTAAGAGCATTCATTGTTTAGACAAACGCCTGGTTAAATCAAACTGCTACGAAAGCATCAGGAGGACTTACCTTACAGTTTTTAATGTCACCCACCTCTCCTTCATTCAAATGCTGTCTCATATGACATCATCAGACTGGACTTCCTGCAGGGAGGTTGGCTTTCTCTTTTTTTTTACCTGAATCTGTTTTTAGTGACACTCTTTAAAATTCCTAAATTTTATATATTTTCTATCACATTGGAGTTTTCCTTTAAATATGGGTTGAAACTGCCTCTGCACACCTACATGCAATGACCAGTGCTTATGTTCCATGTATTATCTATTGAATATAGAGTGGCCTAAATTTTCCAAACTGACTTTGGCTGCCTCAGTATTGGAGGGTGTAGATTGAGATCTGAACACTTGCACTCTGAAAACTAGGCCTCTTTAACACATCTCAAGTTGGGCACTTAACAATGGAGACAACCTAAGTCTCTAGTCGCTTTTGAAAGTTGAGACCAATGTACACCACTGTAATTCCCATCAATATTAACAAGCGCCAGACCAGTTGAAAAGCTCAGCTCCAGGATAGGATTACAAAGAGGTCACTGCAGAATCAAGTTCTTCCCTGGTTATGTAGAAGTTGGTAAGGATGGACTGTGAAATGGGTATAATCTTTATGTACAACGGTCTGTGACCCAAGGACCGCTTTCACTGAGATACTAGTTCACCAAAACGTGTCACGGAAGGTCTGTACTGAAAGCCTGTTTCATTCTGATCAACCTAATCATTGCAAAATGTAAGAACAGATGATAAGTAAAGAGCTATGTATATATATACATACGCTGAAAATGGTGTTCTTCAGGTACATAGAACAGGTCAGCAGAACGCAGGAAACAGGTTCCATTCACACAACAGACAGGAGACACTTCTCCTCCTGGCTGACCAGTGTGTAACAGGTAAGCGGGGGTGTACCATTCCTTTGGGAACAGCAGGTCTGATAATTCTGACAGTTGCCATGGGCTGACACTGCGGAGGGTCGCTTGGAGGGTTTGGGAGCTGTTGGGTGTCTGTCACTAACCTGCAGAGGGACAGCAGGGGCTGCGTAGGCTGGTTGGGGAGTGCGCGTGTGGCCTGTGGCTAGGGGTGTCGTAGAGCTGACAGGCACAGACGAGGCTTCCTCGTGCTAAGAGCAGGTGGCAGCGAGGTGCCTCACAAGTGTGGCTATCCCTAGGAACCAGGCCACTGCCCCTCACTGGCTCCAGAGATTAATACTTTGACATCACAGGACAAATAACGCTGGAGAAAAGCAAAGCAATTACTATGAGAGAGATTATTACACAAGAGGCTTCATGTTAAACGGGTCAGAAGAGGGCAGAGGCTTCAGAATTTGAGTGGTTTTGGTGCCTCTCTCTCTCGGACCCTACTGAAAAATCTCTGCCTAGATTAATATCCACCAAGTCTTCACCACCTCTAGATTTCCTGCTGCAACCTCACTCCTGGGTGTGCATCTTTTAGACCGGCAGCAATTTGGGGCTGGCTTCGGGCCTAGTTTTGTGCACTGGGCAGTGCCACACGCACTGTCAGTGCTTACCACGCCACTATGCCCATTTCTAGTTTAACCATTTCATGCCAAGAGTAAATGACCTCTACACAATTTCGACTGATCCGCCAAGCCCAAGCAGTTACCTCTGAGCTGACATGGTTCTTTCTCAGATGCCTCCGAAGAGAGACTGGGGGTAGGATGTTCACAAAGCCCTTGCCCACCTCGTACCATTGATTTCGATGGAAGCAAACCACTATTTAAAATTCTCCTTTTAAAACCCGAGCCACCAGCTGTAAGAGTCACCGACTCCTCCCCGGTGCATCCCCATCTAAGAGGACAGGAAACAATGCGTCTTGCGTTTGAGAAAGGGGCGGAGGGAACGTTTTTTTTTAAACTATGCAGTGATAAAACGTATATATAAACAAACAGAGACTATGTAGCCAACATGTGTGATCTGTTGCATCCTCTGTTAACCAGAGCAGTATTGGTGTAAGACAGCAATTCCCAGGGGGAAGAGGGCACAGTGAAATACTTTATCAGCCGAGTACATATGTAAACCAGTACCCCCGGCTGAAAAGCAAAAGCCTCTTTTCCTTTGAAACCGGGGAAGGGAAGGGCCACTGCTGGCTGTGAGCGTGGACAGAATGAGAGGCATAGAGATAAACACTAATATTCTCACCTTCCTCGTGGGCTTGGATAAACACCCAGTTGTGGTTAACAGAAATAAAAAGGGATTCGCCTGTTTTTAGGAAGTCTTGAATTTTTTTTAATGTACACAGATGTTTTTTAAATTATTCAAGCAGTAGGAACAATCGGTTATAAAAGCAAATGACTGACATTCCCCTGGGGGGCAGCGTTCTCCATCTGAGGGCCAGCTCCCCAGATTGCAATGCTGGCGGGCATGCACCTCGCTGAGGTGAAGGAGTTACCGTTCTAGCCTGAAACCCGTCTCTGGTTTAACAGGGCCTTCCACAGGCGCACGGCGACGGGCATCCATTGATCACAGATGAAAAAGGCTTGTCTTCCACCTGCGGATCCAAAGGTGCATCTTCCTTTTGGCTTTAAAGAGCCTGGCTACCAGATCTGTGTCTGGAGCAAGAATTGGTCCTGTGGTTTAAAGGCCTGGCATAGCAGGTTCAGATGGCGACACATTTGCTTCATCTTCTTGGTTGCAGAACAGAGAGGTGGATGGATGCTACTCGCTCTGTGTTCATTAGCAGATGAGCTGAAGGAAGAGAAAAACAAAACAAAAGCATGTAGCATTGTTACCTTTCATCACTGTTTAGAAAACAGGACAGAATCTTCTGCCACCAAATACACACACAGCAGAGGCTGGGAAGTGTAGATGTGCCAATAGCATGCAGCAGTGTGGAGGTGCCGGGGGAGAGGCTGAAAGTGACCAGACCAATGCACCTGAAAGCAGCCAGCTCTTATGGTGGGGGCAAAGAAACATAGACCCTCCCACCCCAAGTGAAGTCCCCAAAGCCATAGCCCCTAAGTGAAATGCCCATTAAACATGAGCACTGCTGCTCTCCAATTCTAGGGAAAAGTTTCAATACACACAAAATAAAGGTAAGCAAAAGGGATGGAGGAGAGGAAAAAAAGGAGCGAATGAGTAAGAAGGGGGAGGGAGTTGAAGAGCACATGCGCGTACCCATCTGGGCAATGCATCACACTGAAATTGCCCCGCATTAAAAATTCACCAGCTAGTGAATTTTCAAGGGATTTGTAGTAATTAGATGACAAAATACTGGCAAATCTCAGGCTTGCCAAAGATGTTACTCAGGGGTCAAAGACTCGACACTTTTGGCTGGGTAATTTGTAAGTGTCAATCACACTCAGCCATCAGAGAGAAAGGAAAGATCTAACAGCTGAATTCTAACGAAGTCCAACGTTCTTGCCTTCAGCCACCCTGTCCGCGATCATCCCCCCTCGCGCCTGCCTTTATCTAATGCAAACGCAGCCGCTGCCTCTCGCGAGGGACTCAAGGCACAGCCGTTTAAATACAGATTTCTTTTTTTAAATTTCCCGTTTTTGATTGTTAAAACCTGGATGCATGGAGCGAGTGAAACCCGTGTGTGGCTAGAAAGACGACTGCACGGCAGTATAATGACAGTCCCTGTCACTGCAGGTCTTTACCTGGGCATCCCAAATCCCAGTGCCATTTTGCCTACTGGCAGAAGAACCCATCACTCCACACAGAGGGGACAATTTGGGAACCAAAACAGCAAGAATTTTAGTGTGGGTGCAGCTGACTCATCGGACAGATCTCAGGGCAGAGCAGTCCTACCATATGCGACAAAGAACTCCCAAAATACTAAAACAATCTAAGTCTCAGAAAAACAGCCCTTTTCCTCCATCCCACCGGTGGGCTACATTTGGTAAGATTATGCTTGTTATAGAAACACAGGAAGAGAAGAAAATTACTTTTGAAAAGAACAGATACACTTTTGTGGAGCAATCTTGCCAAATCTCATCGTAGGGTGGTACACCCATGATATCAGTGGTAACTCATTCTGTTGCTCTCGGTCCATAGAAATGCCCTATGTAAATGAGCTAAGGGGACTGCTAATGTTGCTCTAGGTTTTGCCTTAATTTAAAAAGTAATGTAACAGCTGTGAAATGCTGTTCAACGACAGAGCAGATCTGAGTTGGGGCATTTTTGCTAGCCAACAGTAGGATTCTAGCTCTATTATAAATATTTAAATAGCATTCATTTTGTGTTAGGGCACCTAGAACTTTGCAAAAGTGTCTTTTTTATTGTTATTTACATTGCAAAACCTATAATCAAACCTGAAAAGTACTCATGCTGGCAGGTAGATGAGGGCAGAGTTAAGATTGTGTGAGGTATTTTATCTCTGTATTTTCCATAGTTCCTTCCTTTTTTTTAGTGGAACTTTAACTTTGAATTTCTTAGCTTTCAACCATTTGTGTTTTTAAACTACAACATTCCACTAAGGGTTTTTTTCCCCTCACTGTAAGTTATTGATAAATATTTACAATTTTAACTCAATGAATTTTCCCCTTGGGCATAGATAAAATATGAGACTGATCCCATATACACACCCACATGTGCACAGTGAGAGAAAGAACCAAACCACTGCTCTGATACCTCACTGATGGGTCCCAGGGAGATGCTCTGCAGAATTGCAGATGAGCCAGCCAATGGAATATACTCTGCATTTAAAATCTTGTAGGCTTCAGTTGAGCAAAACACTCAGGATAAAGTTTTCAAAAGGATGTAGGTGATTTAGGAGCTTAAGCTCTACTGAAAGGCTCTTGGAATCTGAATAACACTCAAGCCTGGTCTACACCTCAATGTTGCTCCCACCAATGCAAGTCCCCCACTAAACATGAGAGATGTAGCACTTAGGTCACTCACAGCCAACAGAAGGAGCCAGTACGGCCATGCAAAAACAATTTAATTACTGCAGTGGCAGTGCATCAACGTAACTTAAGTCGACAATTTTGTAGCCTAGACTTGCCCATAGGCTCATAAGTACCTGGATCACTTTTAAAGACAGGTCTTCAGCTCCCAAGTCACTTTGGTATTTTAGAAAATGTTAACCTTAAATGTGCTTAGCTTTACATGTTAGAGTCGCACTGACTTCAAAAAGATTTTGAGCGTCTGCTTAAGAAAGTGCGGCACTGAACTGGGACCTTGACCTCCTTGAGAAATATTCATGCAGGCAGATGGTGGCAGCGTGATTTGCAGCCATGGAATAAGGGCTCAGGATGCGTGTCTAGGGGTGACTAAGCAGGTGTGATCCTCCAGCCTCTTCCTGCAGTTCCAGGAACATACCGACTGCCACATGGGATCAGCCCAGTGCAGTCTCCTGCCTGACGGCCGCCAGGACCGACTCTTTCAGAGCACAATCCCAGAAACCTTGCAGTAGACAACTGCATTACATCCTGCCTATGGAGGAAGTTCTGCCCTAGTCCCTGCTAGTCAGAGGTCGCTGTATGTCCTGAACAGGCTGATATCATAAAACCCATTGTTTTTTCAAGGACTCTGTTTAGTCATATCATACATCAGCCACTCCTCCCCTCTTACTACTCTCCTCAAACTCTTCACTTCCTGCACCCGTTGATTCTTGCCATCACCGCTTGACAAAAGATACTGCAACAGGGCTTCAATCGAACATAGTGGTCCATCTAATCCAGGATCCTGTCTCCAACAGCAGCCAATGCAAAATGCATCAGAGAAATCCCCCAGAGCCTCCTATAAATACACTCCCATGTGCCTCAATGTACCAAGGGAGGAAGTTTCTTCCTAAGCTCAGTCCGTTGATGGTTTTATCGTTTGGGATGAGGATGAAAGCTCATCTAATTGCACCCCAGCAGAGAGCCATATTCTAGTCTTATTCACAGGTCTAACCTTTTATTAAAAATGTCACTAAGATGCTTGATTCAGCAGTATCCTGCCTCAGTGAGTTCTACGAGTTAAAAAGGAAAATAGTTTTATATGCAATGGTTAGTTCTATATTTATTGCCATTGAGTGCCCTTCTTTATGTCAACAGAGTCCCCGGGCAACAATCAAGCCTTTCTGGGCACAATTCCCTATTATATGTATAACTCATCTCAGCTCCTCTTGCTCAGCTTTCCAATGACACACTTATGTTTATAAGCAGTTCTGCTTGCAGTCATTTACACAGTACCATTGTTCAACCTTTTGCCCCAGCCTTAGAGCGTTATAGCGATCACACCATCGGCTCAAGCTGCACTGCCGTGGTTTAATGCGCTCACAGCCTCTCATGTGAATTACAGCCTCGTGCTCCCAAATCCTTTATTCTCTCTCTGGCTGGTGAAAGTACTGGCAAGAAGAAAGGAGAATTCACGGCTGAGGGGGACAGTGGAGGTCAAAGGTTCTGGAGTTCCAATATTGCTTTATCTTCTCATGTGACATGGGGAGATGTTCAACCCCACGGACCGGCAAAGAATTACAGCTCTGTATGTCTCTCTTTAGTTTAAACACACAAAAGGAAACCAGTGTGGAGGAGCTTAACCAATTAGTGGCGGGGGAGAGGGGGAAGAGAATGAGCCCTTTCCAACCTTTACTCCACAGTTCATAGTTCAGAAAATTGCAGCCTAGCCTAGAAGGACTATAAGATGGTCTGAGGAGAGATGGAGGTTCCTAGATTACTGGATATCTTTTGTACCTACTCGGAACTCCACAGGCCCAACAGATCGGTGTTTCTCTGGGTGCCAGACAACTCAAGGCCAATTGTAACAACGGTACCACACAGGGATAAGAGTCTGGTCGCCTTTCCTTCCCTCTGGATCGATTGGGTGAAAGACACTAGCTGGAGAGCGAGCATCACATCCAAGGGTTACCCAGTGCAGAGTACAGGACGTGTCTGCTACTCCCTGAATAGACTAATGAGGCACTTACCCTAAAGTTGGCCTTTTTAAAGAGCCCGGCAGATTCTACTGGTCCGGCTAGAACACCTTCCCGCAAAACACATGCTCACTGAAATCAGCATAAACCTTACTTCACAGATGTTAAGCTCAGAAGAGACCGTTCTGATCATTTAGCCTGACCTCCCAGATAATGCCGGATCATTTAAAGACCTAGAGAACACGCTCCATTTGATCTGGGGTATTTACTCATTCGCGATGAACGCTACGGGCTGGCTCAAATACACTTGGAGAGAACCATGGGCCCATTTTCTCCCTCTCCCTGCCTCACCATAGAGAGTGGCAATTTGATTCTAGATTTCACTCCAGAACGCGCCAGCGCCGGTGCAGATGCTGATGTCAAACACTGAAGGCACTTTCTGCCAATGTCCTCAGGAGGGATGTTAAGATGTCTGCCTTCCAAACTCGCCCCTTCCGTTTCCATGCCTTGCTGATAGATTTTTTATGCTATTTCGTCCACGTACGGCACTGGATTGCATATTTCACCGATTCAGGTCACATCGTGTACACACATGCCCCAGCCAACGTTTGTTGATATTCTCTCTACCTCTCTCCTAGTTCCAGTTTGGGGTGAAAGCCTTCCTTATTAGCCAATTTGGATACCCATTTACTGTGAATTACTGAGCGTGATTATTATTCATGAATGGATAAATCTGAAATCTCAGTCTCTGCCATGCCATTTTTCTCCCTCTCGAATGCATATATTTAGGGAAAATAGGAGGCAGTGTGTATCACACACACACACACACACTCACACACACACAACCCATAGAAGGAAAATCTGGACAGTGGCTTCTCAGTGTACATGGATCAGCACTGATAGTCCCTTAGATGGGACACAGTAATGCAGGTGGATGCTAGCACTGTGTTACCTGCAGACACGGAGGTGAGGGATGCTTTAAGCCGGAGCAGGAATGGAAACTAGAGGTTGGGGACAGAGAGCCAACACCACCCAAAAGCTCAGAAAATTGGAGCATTTGGAGCAGGAGGCTTAAGAACTCATTCCAGCCCAATGCACACAGCACTGGCTGATGACGCTGAGAGTGAAAGTCCGACAATGCAGGAGTAGTTTCGGGCTGCCATGCAATCTTCTATAATTGATTCCAGGTTCTCCAGCAGGGTAGGCAGAGGGTTTTTAAAATGTAAAGGGCATAAATAATGATGAAGGAACGTAATTACTAGCTTAGGAAAGAGTCCAAAATGCTACGTTAAAAAAACAAAAAGCCCTGAAGAAATCACAGCACACCTGCACAAACAGCAGGGACTTGTACTGTGGACTCACTGGCACTTACTGCAGGCAGCCATTTCCAGCTGGAGAGATAGAAGGTATTTTACAGATGGGGAAACTGAGACAACGAGGTTAAGCAACTTTACTACCACCATATTTCCAAGCTGCCCTTGCAGTCAAAGAGAATGAGGGAGGCAGTGTGGCCTAATGGAGAGAGCACTGGACTAGACTCAGGAAACCTGTGCTCTATTTCTACCTCTTCCACCAGCCTACCGAGAGACCTTGAGCAAGTCACTTCCCATCCCCGTGCCTCAGTTTCCTCATCTGTAAAAATGGAGATGAAAATCCACAGCTTGTCTGTAAAGTACTTTGAGATGTACTGGTGAAGTCAGGCATTATTCTAAACTACAGCATGCTCATGGGTGGAGAATTCTGCAGGCTCTTCCATAGCTGACCTTTGAGCAACTTTGGTAACTTCAGCTGAAAAGCCAAGTTGTCTGCTTCAACCTGCAATTATTGTGCAGCTACAGGGAACCTTATAGGCTGGGGATCTGGGCTGACCCCCTACATCTGCACACACAGGTTGGGGTATTTGCACACACTTCAATTGGAGGCATCCTCTTCGGAAAACCTGGTGCATGGTTTGCAATTGGCTTTGATAATCCAGCGGTACTGAAAATGGAAGAGTGTGTGAAATGGGATGAGTGTGCCGCCAACAGCAGTGCACAAGGGGCTAAGTCACAGAGAGTGATGTGGCCACCTTGTCCTTTGTGGGTTGCTGAGCAGAGCAGGCAGGGTTATGGACGAGAATGACCCTTGGCACTGAATCACAGAAATAAAGAGTTTACACACACCCGTGCATGGATCCAGCAACTGGCTGGAGCTCGGTTGTGGCAAGGCAGTGAGTATGCCACAACAACACAACACTGTTCTTAGGCCAACCCTGGCAAGCTGCAGTTACACACAGACACTCAGGGTGTAGCTTGCATGCTGGAAGGCTGTGAGAGGCCCAGGGGGGAGCTACTACAGCAAGGCAGGGTAAGGCACCCAGGGGTGCAGGGCAGGGATGACACAGTGTGGTGTGGATTGTGCCCCCGTAGGTCAAAGACCTTTATTCAGTTAGCCAAACACGTGTTGGGTTATCAGGTTCTCTCTTCTGTAAAGGTACAGCTGGAATAGAGCCCAGAACAGCCAACACCCACAAAGGATGCTCCGGCCAGGGCAAATGCAGTAGAGACAGGAAGAAATCATCTGGACCTAGGTACCGGAATGATGCAAGCGGACAAACACAGATCGTCAAGCATTCCTGAGTTTGCAGCAATACAAGGTGTCACAGAGTCACCGGGAACGACTCTGCTCTGGAACGACTCCATATGAAGCCAGTCAGGACTCTGGGGGAGCCTCCTCTCTCTGAGTAGACTCTCCCAGGCAAGAAGCTTACAGAGCTTCGATCTTGCTGGTTTGACCTCAGAGCATTGAGCATCCCCTTCCCCACCATGTGCTTTCCGCAGCGAGCTTCCGCCAGCCAGTAAAACAGGTGGTTTCTTAGTCAACAGGAATACAGCATAGAAGAGAAGTTGTTAGCACAGAAATCAATGACTTTCAGCCAAGGCTATCTTGGGGAGTCCTGTGCCAGACACCCTGGAATCCCGTTCTTCTAGTCCCCCGAAGCAGACGGCCCCGCTTCCAGCCACCTGACCTCCAACATGCCCATTGCTCCTCCTCCTCCTCTTTGTCCTCCTTCCTGGGCAAAAGGCGTCACCCAGTCACATCCCCCTGCAGGGTCTCAGATTACGAAGGGCACTGGTCATATCCTACGTGCAGACAGCTGGGCAGCCTCACCTGCCCCGAAGGCCTCAGCGAAAATCACACCCCCAGTTCCCACTGCTGAAATATTGGTGTAGTACACAGGGAAACTGAGGTACACACAGGATTAGTATAGGAGAGTAAGACTCGCATGCAACATCAGATGAATTAAACCCCACTTCGTCACACCAGGGTACAACGTGGGAAACAACAGCACAGCAGGCCTGGACACTGGTTTAACATTACATGCGGATTGCAGGTTATACCCTGTGGTTTCCCTTCTGTCTGGGGTACGGGATGGATCAAGGAAACCCCACAGACCCTGGCCAAGGTTTTCCAAAAGTGGCTAGTGATCCTGGATGCCCAACTGAAGCTGATTTTCAGAAAGTGCTGAGCCATCTGCCCTCTAAGATTCATAACCCTTTAAGATGTCCCCAAAATAGGGGTACTCAAAATTAGATGAACATCTCGGCTGATAGGTTATTATGGTCTGTATTAAACAGGTATTGTTGTTGTCCCTTAATAGGCACTGCTGCCACAGAGGTCTTTGGCAATTAAAGCTCAGTTACATGAAACCATATTGCTTTATCTAACTCAGCAAGAAGGCTACATTCTAATAAAGCCTGTCTCTGTTTTCTCCGCCCTCTCTCTGGTCTTTGTTGGGAAGAAGAGACCTAGAGACCACACAGCTGACCTGGATTCTTAGCTGGTGTAAATAGGCAGAATTCAATGGACCTATGCCAATTTACACCAACAGAGGATCTGACTGACAACACTTCATTTCAATATATATATATGTTCTGTGATCCAGGATGGGGGCTCTTAGGTATACCATAAAATAAATACACAATAATACCAAAAATTCCCAGCCAAAATAAAGACATTAAGATGGAAGTCATGTTGAGAATGCACGTACGGCTAAAAATCAATATAGGGATATTTGGTGAATTAATGATAAGGAAAGTAAGAAGAGTTTGTATTATTTCATTATTAAGTTCATTTGAGACCAAAAAAGGTCTTACGATGGGTGTTACATTTCTTAAAGGACTCATTTGCAATTTCATTTCAATTCCAACTAATTAATGGATATACTTGCACATTGTCAGAAAATCCCTTTTGAGTGAGTGCCGTAATTTCAGGGGCAGGCTTCATGGTGTTCTTCATACATAACAAAGGAGTTGAATCCTTGCTCGAAGAATAGAAATCAACACAAAGTGTACCGTGGAGCCATGATCAGCACCTCCATAATATTCTCGCTCTCTCAGACACACACACAAAACTGTGTAGCTGTAATCAGCGCCTTCATAACAATACACACATACATACACATACATATATTATATATTAACATACATGTAAAAGCTTCCCCCCCAACATTAAAGAGATTTGTTAGAAACTAAATTGTCTGAAAAATTGGCCAATGCCAACTGCCGAACGAGATAAGTATCATTAAGGGAAAAGAAAGTCTTCATTACTTTCAAAGAGGAAAAGTCTGTACACCAAAGGGGAATAACATGTTTTAAAACATCTCAAAGGGTTAAATTAATTTTCATTAAAATTTAAATGCGAGAAGGCTCCCTCTTCCCCTCCTCCCCCCGCGCCTTTGAACGTTTGACTGGCAACCATTTCATATTTCAATCTCGGCAGAACAAATTGAATTAGATGTTGAAACCAAACTCTGCTCTGTTCTCTAAAGCCTACATGCTCTGCTTGCGCTAATCCTTTTCGTTGCTGCTACAGAGCACAGAGACGCTCGGCAAGAAATCTGCCCTGCCATACAAGACAATAAGCAAGGAACTGGGGAGGGAAACCCAACAAACCCACAGCCCCGTCAAGCCTTGCTTAAGTTGCCTTCCACGTGTGCTTTCAAAAGACTGAAGTTAGAACCCCCATTCTGAGCCTCACCAGTTCTCATCTGGCAGAATGGATATCAACTATTTGTCGTCTTTCCACTGTTCTACTCGCTCCCTAACCATTTTATACATACCTTTTAAAATCATTGAAAATGAATCAGAATCTCGACTTATCTTTTACGTGATTTCCACCTGCCTCCACCCAGCCTTCTAGTTCTCATTTCCAAATATGCAAATTCCATCCACACAAGCCACTTGGAAACTTCCCCATCAAAAGATGCATCTCTAGCAGGCCTGTCTTCTCAATTTCATGCTGTGAAATCATCATAATCTCGATGACCTCTCAGCTACTGGAGATCAATAATAGGTCTTTGTTTGTTGCTCCCTCCCCAAAAGCATAGTAGATAAAGGTAGCACAGACTGAGCAGGAGACAAGAATGCCACAATGGTTATTAATCATTGATATCACTGGACCTCTTAGGAGTCCGGTCATGGTCCAGATCCCATGGTACCAGGAGTTGTACAAGCCTAGAGCAAGACGACAGTGCCCCCGCCTCAAAGAGCTTCCAATCAGCCTTAACCCCATCCCTTTGACTAACAAGCTGGCACACCACTTTAACCTTTCTGTGCCTCAGTTTACCAACTGGCAAAATAAGGACAATGTCCATCCTGCCTCTTAAGAGGGTTGGGAGAATCCATGTTTGCACCTTGCAAAGCACCGTAAGGGCTAAAGTGCCATTTAGTGCACTAGTCCACTGCAAAGATGAACCTAAATCTTGGACATCAAACAAAAGTGAGCTTGCCTATTACCAGACAGTGAAGTAACAAAACCATCAACGCAGTTAACAGATTCATCGATTCTAAGGCCAGAAGGGACCGATCTAGTCTGACCTCCTGTGTAACACTGGCCAGGGAACTGCCCCACAGTAATTCCTAGAGCAGAGCTTTTAGAAGCACATCCCCTCTTGACTGTAAAAATTGTCAGTGATGGAGAATCCACCACGAACCTTGGAGTAAAATTACTCCAATGGTTAATTACTCTCACTGTTAAAAGCCGATCCCTTATTTACAGTCTGAATTTGTCTAGCTTCCCCGTCCAACCCCTGGATCATGTTCGCCCTTTCACTGCTACTTGAAGAGCCCATCATTAAACACTTGATCCCTGTGTAGGTACTTCCAGGTCCAGTTCAGCATGACTGGAGCTGCAGGCAACATTAAAGGGATGGTAGAACCTTTGTTTCCTGTGCCCACAAAGGCCTGCAACGGCAGAATGCTATGGATCAGGCCAGAGAGATGGGGGGAGGGCTCTGTCTCTATTGTTGCAAGACTCCACCCTGCCTGTGTTCTTCGCAGCTCTAATCAATGCTCACCGTCCTTTCCCCTCACGCTGCTCCCTCCCCACTCGTCTCTCCTCTTGCTCCCTTCTCAAGAGGAAGGTGTTAATGGCAGATGCGTCTGGAGGCATCCTTCTATTAGAGCCATTCCGACAGGACAAATGGTATCTCAAGGCCCTGTACTTATTTCAGAGGCACGGCATGGAGCAGACAGTTATTTAACCCAGCTCGGATTATTCCTGTGGTCATGTAGCCACCTTTCCTTTTATCAGCAGAGCCCTGATGCTGTGAGTGCTTCTGTCACAAACGGGAGCCCGGGAAGGCAGACACATTAGAAAGGTTGTTGGTCAGCTGTAGGCCCAGATGTGTTTTGAGTCACTATTCGGGAGACCACCGGTGTTTGTGGGCTTAACAAAAGTCCAATAATAAGTAAGGTTATAAGCATCCCACTGCTAGGCGTATTGGTAAGAGTCTTGTAACAATAGACAGCTAGCGCAAAATAAAACAGCCTCTCTCACACGAATACATATCACACACAAATAACACACGCCACTATCTGTGCACACCAGGGCCTTGTTCTGAGGACACAACTAAGACCGAAAAAGGGTGTGGGTGGGAGAGAGAACCCTATCCTTAGACATACTAAAACTAGACAGAGCAAAGCAATAGAAAACTAGGGAGCACCCTAGGATTGGCAGAGAGAGTCGATGCCCTAATTGGCCTTCGTCATCCTGCGACATCTGGGTACCCTCAAGAGGCTTATGAGCAGGTGCCTATCCTATACACCACAGAGCAGGTAACATTTTCAAAAGCACATAGATGACTTAGGAGCCTAATTTTCAACGTAAATTAATGGAACTTCAGCCCCCAAGCCATTTTGAAAACTGTACCTAATCTGAGCTCACTCCTTTGTTGGGTTTTGCTTTCCCATTAGAGAAAACAATTCAGGGTCATGGCTTTGCCTCTTTTGATTCTGGAAGTCACTCTGGGAATCAGGGGAATTGGAAGAAAGACTCTCGGTTCCACTGCAGGAGGAAGAAATTCAGAATGACTCAGGCCTCTTTCGGAGCCAAAGTTCAGACAACGTGTGCTGCTCTTGGTGGCGAACAAGTCTGTCTCAGTGAGTCTCCACTGTTGGAAGTCACTTTTGGGTTGGATCTGTGCAATGACCATATGTATTGGTCACTAACTGCCTGCTCCCAAGTCTGATTCCTGGGAGGTGACGGGCCACTGGTGTTACCCTGTTCTGATGGCACTTCCTCCAGAAGCCGATGGCTTTGAGGCAGAGGGGTGAGGAGTGGGCATCCCCTTGCTTGGTTATCTAGCAGATGGTCATCGTGCTGTCTGCGAAGATCACCATGACTGAGTTTTGGAGAAGAGGCAGGAACAGCATACATGTATACCTGCAGCCCCGCTGCTTGGGAACCAGGTGACTCAAAACTACTGGTGGTGCAAGTGAGCTCTCCATCCTGTCCCTGACACATCTGTGATCAACATCTTTGCTGGGGAGGGGAACCCTTTCCAAGGGTTTGAGGGCATCAGCCAGCTTTGAGTGACATGACTCAGCACGACTGGCCTTCTCATCTCTCGGGTGTTTCACTGGAGAACAGGCTGCCCTGAACCAGAGCTGGAGAGGATGTAGGGAAAGCCAGGCAAGTGGCATCATGAACATGTCGAGGTGGCTGCCAGGCTCAGCTGCACTGACGGCCCCAGTGCCGGGTGATCGGTGCTGACTTTGATGGGGTTTCCTTCCTGCTTTTCTTCTCCCCGCTAGACCCCAGGATGCGGCGTCTGCTCAGAGGAGAACTTGCTGAGGGTCACCCCAGGGGTTCTTCAGAGGCGGAGGTCTCCTCCAGGCTGGGGTGACATGCATCAACTGCTTGAGCAGATGAAGTCTGAGCCACATGTCCCTGGGCACATAAACCCTCGACGAGAACGATTTGCACACCAGGTACCTATCAAGG
Source organism: Dermatemys mawii (assembly GCA_007922305.1). NCBI lineage: Eukaryota > Metazoa > Chordata > Testudines > Dermatemydidae > Dermatemys > Dermatemys mawii. The sequence continues at coordinate 495,314 of ML677361.1, forward strand.
ATGTGACCCTGCCCCAGACAGACAGGGGCATGAGCTGTGCCCATCAACGAGGGAGATGAGTCACTGTAGGTCGGGGTAGGTCCAAATCCTGAAGGCTTGGAGTCCACCATGGCAGTTAGCATGAAGCACCCTGCCCTGCTGCGCACGGGTGGGTGTCTCCTGATCTTTTTCTCTTTGTTTTGGAAGGTCCGGTTTCACAGAATTAACACCAGAGGAAAGCGATGAAAGACTTCACAGAACGAATGAGTTTGAAGCTCATGAAAGAGCAGTGGGTTGGGCAGTCACCAGGATCCATGTAGTTACCGAGGGCAGTCAGAGAATGGAGGGACCGTGACCTCTCAGCTCTTCACTCTCCCACTCAGGAGCAGGAGGCGGACTAGGGCACATGTGTAGCCCCGATGGACGCTGCTCCTCAAATACATCCGATCGTGTGCCTGAGGGGCCAGGGCACCTACAGTGGGATCCGCACTGATGCATTGTTAAGGAAGAAATGAAAGGTCCTGCACGTAAATACACACACAAATGTCTGATTGGTGCAACAATTTCAAACCAGCGATAGGAACAGCCTGTCGAGTTAAACCTGAAAACGTGCAGCGGAAGGCTGGAATTCACGCCAAGGTGAAACGTGTCATCTGTATCCGTCCCCCACACTGTAAGCAAATTAAAAAATCTGTAGTAGCCACTATCCTGCAGCCGCTGTCCTTGCACGAGCGCCACTGGTAGCAGGCACTAGCGCTGGGTGAGCAGGATTTGCTCAGGAATGAGGTGGAAGGGGAGCTATCACATGCAATCGCAGGCACAGAAGGGCGCGGCAGGCCTGGCTTCTTATGTACTAGCCTGCAACAGCGTCCATGGAACCTGTTCCATCCTCCCTAGAGCCTTCGGGACCACGTCTCCTCCCGGCGCCCCATGCCGTGGAACCGCAAGGAGAAGGCAAGAACTGCACAGCACAGGAGGGAGCAGTGCCAATTACCACTCAAGGCAGCAGGAACACGCCACTCTAAGTAGCTTACCAGTCAAAGGAAGAAGGCAGTGCAACATCTTGAATCCTATTACATGCCACTTTGGGGCGAGGTGGCTTTTGTTTTGTGCCCCAGCGTTTCACTTCTATCATGTTTTGCCAGCGAATTTAGCCCTGCTGAGAAGCACGAGACTGACAAGTCCTCTCGCCACTGAGCAGGCATATCTGGGCATGGTACCCACACATTGGCACACCAAGATACACAGACAGTGTTCAGCCCCCTGGGTCAGAGGAGCTCACGATGTCCCACTCCATCTTGGCCTCTCCGCTGAGCCGGCTCGAGGTCCCAATCGGATTTCACTGCGACGGTGCTGTGGCTACCTGCTCCACTAGAAATGGGACTAAGGTCTGTCTCGTTTTACGCCTGCCGGCCAACGGCAATGCCTTTGCTCGCTGCAAACCTGAGACTCCGCAGAAGCCCTGAGCTAGCCAATACCCCCTAGTACAACAGCCGTCTAGAGCAGTTTGCAGCAGGTGACTTGGATGTCACAGCGGTGTCTGAACAGCACAGCTGTCATTCAGCCCTGTGGTAGCATCTCTGTGACCTTGAGGTGCCTGGTCCCTACAGAGGGAGCGAGGTGGTGCAAGTCAGAAGTGGCGGCCGAAGAAAGGAGATTGCCAACCTCCCCATTTTGTGGCAACAGCTGCTGGCTGGTCTCTAGACAGGCTCTTTGGCAGCCCATCTGTTTCCTCGAAGAGAGCAGGGGCAGTTGAGGGAGAATTCGGTATTCTCCAGCTCCACTGCCTTTCCTCTCAAAGCCCCGCGAAAGCGCATAACGCGAGCAGGCTGGTGACTGATTTCACCCCAAAGCCCAAACATGGCACCAGAATGGGACCTGATTCTGATCCACCACCCCAGTATCATGACAAAAAATCTGGTGAGTGGGTTACAGATCGCACATGGGGGCACTGCAAACCAGTCGAGAACTGCTTCCAGATAATGGAACAACCAGCCTCTGAGGCAGTGACATCTGGGAGTCGGGACTGCTTGGTCTTCTCCAAGCTCTGCAGCTGACCTACTGTGAGACCTCAGTCATGACACTTAATACCTCCTGTGGGACTTAGTGTTTCTAAAGTGCTTTGGGAAGTTTGGATGAGAGGGGCCAGACAACAGGGCAGAGCAGGGCCTGTTTCCATACTGAAAGGAAACCTGCCTTTGCCTCTGTAAGAGCCGCTACTCGCTACAGCCAAAAGGCACATGCACCTTGCAAAGGACCAGGCAAGCAGTGGGCTGCAACCTCCGAGTCTCTGCTAAGTTGCTTATTTTACCATCACCTTGCATCCTCCCCGGCCTCCATCCCTATTTGTCTTTTTGGACCAGCTGTTGTATCCAGGGTCTGTCTTCTTTGTACAGCACCTAGTGCAATGGGACCCTGATCCTTGACTGGCGCTCCTAGGCGCTACCGTAAAAGAAACAATAATAACACAACTGAATTTGGAGAGGACCTGTCCCTGCCCCGGCGTGGAACACCTACCCTCAGACACCCAACAGCAGCCGATGAGTCTGCTAGTCGCCCGAATCATTGTCCCCGTCGTCCTCCAGCTGCTCCAGGATTTCGTCCAAAGCCGCAGCACGCTTCTTCTTCTTCGGGGAATCTGCGCAGGCCCAGATGGCAGAGGAGGGTGGGGCGAGAGAAGACAGACAATTAGAAGACATGCGTCTGCACCTTGCCGCAGCCGGCTTCTGAAGATCCTTCCCAACCCCCGCCCGTGTGCGAGCCCTCACGCATCCACCTTTGACGGCGGCTTTCCGAGAAGCTGCGGCACTAGGGATAACCCGCCCGGGGGATACGCTGGCAAAGAGCAAACCCAGAGGAGAGCGAGCGTGAGCCGTGTTCAAATGCTTCAGAGCTTGGTGCTGCCACAGCCGGGATTAAAGCCTGGGGGGTCCTGGCTCCCAGGCCGGAGCTCCCATCACATCTCAGACAACCCAAAAGGGCCTCCTCACTTTCAGAGGAGCAGAAGGCCGAGCTAGCCTGCACCCCAGTCTCTGTGGAACCCGGGGCAGGTTGTGGGCAGGAAGAGGACGGGCTGTGGAAGCTTCCACGTTGCTCTGACTCTTGTGGGCTTGTCTGTGTAGCAGTGGGGAGGACAGGGCAGGAGAGTGCTCCTGGGGAGTCTGTCTCCTTCCACTAGCTGCTCTGCAGGGTGTGTGTGTGTTATGGGTGGGATGGGAAGGGACTGCAGATCATTCCCCTTTCTCCCCTCTGACCAGGGAGGACACTTGCGCCCGGGGGGGGGGGAATGGGGGGCAGCCATATGCCTTTCAGAGGGGCCCATTGCAGGAAGCAAAGGGGGTGAAGGGCGGGAGAGAGGAGGAGCACACCTGGTCTGGGTGAGATGAGAGCCCACGGAGGGGGATACTGACTGTGGGGTGTGGAGCCAAGCAAGGCAACCGGCAGCTTCCCCACCAGGATAACGAACCCTGGACAGTGTGCAGAGGAGGGAAGCTGGCTGCCCTGATCCCCCCCGCGCCCCCGGCAGCAACCCTGGGCTGCATATGCCGTCCTCGTTAGCTCCCTCTCCCCCCCTCGAGCTCTCCCGAGCAGCTCGTCTTTAAAGCCCTCAACTATCATTTGCTTCTTCGTAATAATCAGGCCCTGGCAGCGCACAATGGCCTCTGGAAATTGAATTTGCAGGGAGGTAATGGGAGCGGCGGCAGCCGGAAACAGAAGGGCAGGTGCAGCAAAGCACGAACCAAGTGCCTGTCACTCTCTTGGCTGATGTTAACGACGCTGGGGCTGTGCCATGCAGACAGGGGCTGATTTAGACCCACCCCCCAGGAAGGGGTGCTCCCTGGGGCCGGGTGTTGCAGGGGGTGTGGCGAGCGACAGCTATGGCTGACTGCCTCCAAAGCTGGCAGGAGATTTCACCCCTCTCCTGCTGCGGCCCCGGCAGTGACAGGAGTTTGTTTGGAAGCAAACCCCCACATTGCTTTAAAGAACTATGCCGTGTGTGTCCTTGATGTGACCACTCCTTTGATGTACCTTGAGCTATTGAATCCATTTCTACAGGAGCACGTAGAATAGAAGATTAGGGTTGGAAGGGGGTATCTAGTCCAACCCCCTTGCTCAACGCAGGACCGATCCCCAATCATCCAACAGAGTTTTGTCCCATAGCCCTAAATGGCCCCGTCATGCATCGAACTCACAACCCTGGGTTTAGCAGACCAATACTCAAACCACTGATCTATTCCTCCCACCCATCTGAGGGGCATCTAAGCCCACATGAGGCATTCAAATCAGGACTGAGGGTCCCACTACTATTTATCAGGGATGATCCATCCAGGACAGGGCTACATTTTGAGTATGATCCCATATGTCCATGGGCCAGCAATGTCCACTCTGGATTGATCACCAACGTCGCACGAGGCTCAAGCTGTCCTGGCTAGTTGGGGTTTGTCCTGTAAATCTCATGGGGCTTTTCTGTCCCCATGCTGGATCACAGCACCAGCAAGCGGTGTGAGCCCTTGTGTGTCCACTTTTGACAGCGGCTTTCTGAGAAGGTGCGGCATTAGGGATAACCTGCCCAGGAGATATGCTGGCCAAGAGCGAACCCAGAGGAGAACAAGCGTGGCCAGAGTGAATTCATTTCAAGTGCCCGGCGAGCATCCATGGAAAAATGATCACCCTGCTTAGTGACACCAGTCAAGGGAGACCTTCAGCCCTGCTTGCTGAGGATGGCGACGCTAGGAAATCCAGACAAGCTACCTCCCCGATCCTCCTCCCAGGAGGAAGCACACCTCCACGCGGAGAACAGCTGTCTAAATCCTGCTCTCAGACATCAAAAGCCTCACTGGGTTTCTCAAACAAACAAACATACCAGAGGACTGAAGAAAGGTGTAAAATAAACAAACAGAACAAGCTGTGCATTTCTTTTAATCTTACAGCTGCTGCCGAAGATAAACAACAAGGAAATGTCAGAAAGCATCAATACAGAAGAAATTAACCTGACAAAGGCTCACACCCCCCTATTCCCCCTTAAACAATTTTGCATTTGTGGAGTTCCCATCTAATGATTTTATTTTTCAATTAATTCCTTGACAGAATGCCAGAATTGGTCTCCCTCGACGTCTATACTTTAGGAATGCTCTGGGAGACTGGTGGGGGGGAGGGGATATTGTGTGTGTTTGGGGGGGAATTCTTCTGCCATGGCTTCTGCTCAGCGTCAGACCCCTGGAGACAGGAGGAAGGCTAGAAGCAACCTTCCCATTGTTAAAATGAGACATAAGGCTGCAGCTGTGTCTTCCTTAAACAAGGAAATGTGTGACAAACAAACATTTGAGAGTCTAGAATCTCACAGCCACCAGTAACCTTAACTCTGCCCTAGGATCCTTACCTGGTCGCCATCTACAGCCCCCTTAATGCCACCCAATCCCCTAGTCATCTTTGACTCATCCCAGATCACTGTTCTACTAACTTTCATAGATGTCAGAATTTGCCCAGCCTCCTACCTGGGTGTTTCCCAAATCTCCCTCCCCTGCACACACAAAACCCTCTCATCCAAGTGGGGTGGTGGTTTCAGCTTAGGCTAGCTGGGGCAGCAGGGCTTTCACTGGGGCTGTAACTCACCTGTTTTTCAGTGAGGACACAGGTGAAGCCACACAAGTGCTGAAAGTCCTCCAAGGCCTTCCCTCAATTCATCCTGTGTGCCCAGAAGAACAGACAAGTTCTCCAGCAATTCACTGGGGGGTAGGGGAGGGGGGAACCATACGGCGGCTCAGCTCACTGAAGTGTGAAGAACCCTGGGATGTGCCCCCAGAAGTCCTACTGACACATGTGCAGCACCAGTGAGGACACTGTAACTTGAGGTCACACTTCACTCTGTTACTGAGAAAAAGAGATAACGTTCTCTCCATATACACACACCGAGTCCAACTGGTACTTTGCACTACACACTGCACAAAGCGGGAACAGCTAGGGTTACCCTCTGACCATCATCATCAGCGCTAAGTCGTAGGTGGTAGTGTCCACACAGGGCTGGACTCAGATTTCAGGGGTGACTCGGGAGTAGCTTTGCTGATGGTTAGTGGAGTTATATCAGCGTAAAGGAGATCAGAGCAAGCTGTATATGTCTAGGGGAACAAAGAATTCGAGACAGACGCCATCAATCAGAAGGCTGCTGAAAGAACCTTAACTATAAACATTAACTCCAAGTTTCCAAAAGTTAAAGAAGCCCTAATCATCCTTGCATTGCTTTTTGGTGTCTAAATGGGTTATACCTCAAATTCATAGTTGTAAAGGGTTAGCAACTGATAGGCAGCTGTTTTAATAAACAGGATATTGCCAAAGATTAAACATGTCATTAGGTTGCTTATAACCACAGCTTGTCAATTACACTTTCGACTGATACACTTATCTAACACTTACCCCCCTTATCTGCAGAACATACGATCACTTATTGACCCTTTATAAGCTACTTATTACAGACACAAAATGTGTGAAAAGAATGGTGCAAAGTCAAACACTCAAAAAACAGGAGCAGCTGGAATTAAGGTTCCAAGGGTCAACCCTATCATGGCCTCTTTGTGAGTATTATAATAGTGTAGGGGGCCCGAGGGTCTCATCTTACTCTCCCTCAAAAGATCAACATCACCGCTTACCCCTCGAAAACGACAGCCCAGATTGGGGGTTATCGCTTAGCTGGACTAGTTCCTCTGGAGCACAGGATGTTGACAGAGGGCATGGCCTCAGGCAGGGTTTAAGTGTTTGCCTAGGTACATCACATTCACCTCCGGGTCACTCCTCAGCTTCTGAGCTGTGCAGTGTGCCTGGATGCTTATCAAACCCAGCCCCCACGTCCCACTGTGGAGAAGGTTGTAGCAGAGGTGGACAGACTATGGCCCACGGGCCACATCCGGCCCACGGGACCATCCTGCCCGGCCCCTGAACTTCTGGCCGGGGAGGCTAGCCCTCCTCCTCCACAGCCTCAGTGCACCGCGCTGCCAGTGCTCTGACTCATCGCTCCTGCTGAGCAGTGCGATGGTGTGGCTGGCTCCGGCTGGGCGGTGCGGCTACAAGCTACAGCCGCTCTGAGTAGCATGGTAAAGGGACAGGGAGTGGGTGGGTGGGGTATTGGATACGGGGCAGGAGGTCCTGGGGACAGGGAGCAGAGGGTGGTTGTATGGGGCGGAGGTTGAGGGGGCGGGAGTCCCGGGGGGATTGTCAAGGGGTGGGGGTGTGGATAGGGGTTGGAGCAGTCAAGGGACAGGAAGCAGGGAGGGTTGGCTAGGGAGGCGGTTAGGGGCGGTCAGGGGACAAGGAGCAGGGGGATTGGATAGAGGATGCGGTCCCGGGGATGAGGGGCAGTTGGGGGGTGGGGGTTCTGGGAGGGGACGGTCAGGGGACAAGGAGCAGAGGAAGTGGATGGGTTGGGAGTTCTGAGGGGGGCAGTCGGGGGCAGGAAGTGGGTGGGGGTTGGATATGGGGCGGGGCCAGGCTGTTTGGGGAGGCACTGCCTTCCCTACCTGGCCCTCCATACAGTTTTGCAACCTCATTGTAGCCGTGGTCTGTAGGCATGCCTGGGAACAAAAGGGCCACAGGAAATCAGCTGTGTCAAACCATCAGTGAGCTCTGCTGTACTGTGCAGGGTGGAGGCATTGCTGGGGCTGCGGGCGGGGAGGTGGGCGTGGGGCGCGGTTCCAGGCCGTACTGCTCAGTGGGTAGAGGAGTTCAATCTGCAGCGCTGCTAAACGAATGACTCCAATGAAAACAATATAATAAAAGACAAGCTGCCTCCTGGCGCACACTTGCCCTGAGGCAATGTAGAAAAGATCTGGGTTCGAGTCCTGGCGCTGCCACAGACTTCCCAAGTGACTCTGGGCGAGTCTCAACCTCTCGGTGCCCGGAATTGTCAGTCTTGCCTATTTAGAATGTAAGCTCTTCAGGGCAGGGACTGCTTCTTCCTATGTGCTTGTACAGCACCTAGCGCTGATCTCAGTGCGGGTGTCCGGTTGTATACGTTAGAGGCAGGTGCTAACTCTCCCCATAAGCAGGCCCTTGCTCTCCGGACTAGGAACTCCCAGGGATGACACAGGCAGGCAGCTGCTGGAAAGGCACATAACCATTTGCGACCTTCTAAACAAGGGAAGCAAACTGGTTTGACTTTGGAGCATGCACCGTTGTTCTGCAGCTCCAAGCTGGTTAAGGTTTGCCTGTTAACAATGTCATTTGCTTCCTTTAGACAATAGCAAAAGCCAATGGGGGCGGGGGCTAGTGGGGAATTACTATGGGATTATCACAATACCTGGTTGTGGCTGTCACACTAATCTGGCAGGGTTTTACTCTCTGGCTATGGCACATGTTTGCATTAGTTACAAATACTCTGAAAAACAAAACACAAACAGAGGCGCAAAGCAGAGGGAAAGGGAGATGCATCCTGGCGAAAGGGACGTGTTTCAAAAGAAAACAAATATGGGCTCTGAGGAGCTCTTCAAACACTACTACAGGTGAGCTCTCTACAAGGCACGTAGCAAAAGAGGCCACCAAAAAGCCTCTAAAAACCTTTCCAAAGGACTCTAGGATAGCAACTCCGGGCTTGATAGAAATAGGAAGTACTACTGGGCCAAATCCTCAGCTGGTGTAAATCAGTGCCACTCCATTGATGTAGACTCTAAATAATGGGCCAGATCTTCCGTTAGCAACAGTTGGCATCAGCAGAGCTACACTGATTTACACCCTCTCAGGACCATGGTTTACATTAGCCCCACAGCCTTCTGCAGAGGGTCTGGCCGGTCATGTCTGCTCACCCCACAGCCTTCTGCAGAACAAGAGGAACAGGTTATAAAATGTTGCTGCTTCACTGCCTTGTTTTTTCTATGCCTCTTTAGCACTGAAACATGAAACAAATCCCCTGCTATGCTGCCCCCCAACATGTGTTCCATTTGGAAGTACCCTTCACCCCTATACACACCAACCCACACTCGCCCCCCCACCTTTCCAATTAAAAGTCACTCTTTCCCCCTCCTAAGCCTAGTGCGAAATTCCCCCTCCGTCAGTTTAATGCTTTGATCGATGGGGAAGAGCAGGAAAAACGGCCCTGCTCAGCTGGCCTCCCAAGTTACCCCTGGCAGGAGATCGCCGGCCCCGCTGGTGACGGCTGAGTGAAATGTTTGCGGAGCACAGAGAACACAAGTCAATAGTAATTTAGCTGGATTGGGAGCGAGTACCTTCCCTGCACGGATTGCCGCTCCCGGGAGAGAGGGAGTGTGGGCAGGATATTACCGGCTCGCTTGGAAATAGTTCCAAACCACCACCTGGCAGAGCGGGAGAGGCAGAGGGAGGCTTGCAGGCCAACACTGGCGGTACTGCTGTCTGGAATCGCAAGGGCTACAGCAGGCGAGAGGGGGTGGTGTCTGTTCACAGATGGGTCCCCCTCTCTGAGGCCTGACCTCCTCTGGAAAACGACTGGATAGACCAGACTCCAGCGTGGAAAGCATCCGCAGCCCCCATTTTCCAAAGGCCACGGGAGGATTGGAGTGGTGACAGTGGGGTGCACCCCAAAATGAGTCACGCTCGGCTCCCAGTTCCATCGTGCCCAGAGCAGCCGCAAGTGTAGAAGGAACTCCCCCAATGGAAGAGTATTCTAGGAAAATTCTTCCCATCACCCAACTCCTAGCCTGCAGGAATCCAGAGCCCTGCATAAGTCCTCAAAGTAGGGTCCGATGGGGACTCGAGTGGCTGAATGCAGACCAACTGCCATACAGGCTCGTAGGATAATCCCAGTCGGCCACCTAGCTCAGCTTGGATCTGACAGTGAGTGGACAGCCCCAGATGTCTTAGAGGAAAATGGAAGAAACCCTTAATAACTTACCCATGGGGGAAAGTTTCTTCCTGGCACCCCCCAATTAGAGCTTGTCTATACTGCGACACTCAGGAGAGCTAATCGGAATGAATTTTTCAAGTGGATTCATTAAACCACATTCAATCGCTGTGTGGATGCACTTAGTCAGAATTCAAGTGGCCTTAATTCAGTCTAGCTGAATTCACTTCAGAAATGAATTAAGTGTTCACGCAGGGGTTTAATGTGGTTTAAACTAATCCACTTCACATACCTCTTTAGATCATTCGAATGAACTCTCCTCTCTCTCCATAGATAAGCCCTCCGTGTTTGTTTTATACCCTTCAACCTGACCCAAACCCAATGGGGACTCAAGTACAAGTTCCTCTTGGGCCGCAGCTGAGTCGGCTCAATTCCTGCCCATGGGATCAGCCCGGTGTCCCGCAGCTGCAAGCCGCCACCTTCCTGCACTGTGCACGCTGCGTGCTTGCGTCATAGAGGAACTGCAACATCTCTCACTGCACAGCACATGCAGCGCAGCAGGGGGCGGCGGACGGCAGGAGCAGGGCACGCAGCTGCCGGCGCCAACCCCATGGGCAGGAGGAATCCGCATCACTGAGTCGGGTTCTGGGGGAATTGTTGGGACAGGTGAGCTCGGGTTTAGTTCCGGCTTAAACATCAGACCCGAGAAGACCTCTAGCTTGTTTTATGCCCATAAGCAGAAGGGTTTCTATCCTTTATAATTGTTTTTTCTTCCCAAGGTTACAGTGGATGGTCTTTTTGAACATAAAACCATCTAATACTTTTCTGAAATTCTGCTAAACGCCTGCCTCAATGCTATCTCATAGCACTGAGTTCCACAGATTAACAGCGTGGTGTATAAAAAAGGTTTTTAAAACCTTGGTTTGTGTACTAAGAGAAAACGTATATAAACTGAGAGCACTAAAAAGAGACTATACTAATATATTATAAGAGGGCAAACACAATCCTTGGATGCATAAGCAGGAGACTATGAATTAGGAGTAGGGATGTGTTACAGTCACTGTAGATGTGTGTAGTGAGACCATTCTGGAATACTGTGTCCAGTTCTGGTATCCACATTTCAAAAAGGAAGCTGGAAAACACATGGAAAGGTTTCAAAAAAAAGCTACAAGATGATTCAAGGTCTGAAAAACAAGCGAGAGTCTGAAGACACTGTTTAGTTTGCTGAAGAGAAGGCTAAGAGGTGACTTGATGACAACTGCAAAAACCTACATGGGGAAGGGATTTCTGAGAGCTGATGGCTCTTCAGTCAAGCAAAAAACAAAAATCAAAATCCAATGATTGGAAGATGAACCTAGACAAATGCAGATTAGAAATCAAGTGCATACTTTGAACAGTGAGGGAAATTAGCCGCTGGACCAAATTCTCTAGCAATGGTGGATTCTCCATCACTTGCAGTCTAGAAGTCAAAACGGGATCGCTTTCTAAAAGGCATCTACAGAAGTCATAGGCTGGATAGAGGCAACAGTTGGCAAGATTTTCTAGCCTGTGCTCTCTGGTAGGTCAGACTAGGTGAGGATCATGATTCCTTCTGACCTTAAAATCTATTAGTCTATACCAGTGGTTCCCAAACTTTAACAACTTGTGAACCCCTTTCATTAAAATGTCAAGTCTCATGAACCCCCTCCTAAAAATGAATGTTTCCAGGGATTTTCTCCTTTTCCTAAGTATAAATTATAAAAGCAGTGCTCTTGGAAATATAAAATGGGTTTTTATGAGATGCTTATTATACGCTATTTATTATTATTGATCATTACAGTATTTTTATTACATTATGAAAGCAGCAACACGCTTCCAAGATCTCACTTTTGTAGCTTGTATCACACTGAATAAGCCTGTTATGAGACAAGGTGCCTATGTTTTATCAAGGAGTATCAGATGTGAAACAGCATGAAGGGATTTAAGAAGCCAACTCAAAGAGTTCCTCCTGCACAAGCGTTCAGGTCTTGAGTAGTCCAGACAAACAATGCACTTTACAACAAAGCTTAAATTTGTTCATCATCATAATTTTAAAAACAACACGAGCTGCCTATTTAATTTTAAAAACAGCAAAAAAACTCCTCCTCCCTTTCCATTTCTGATAAGGAGTCTTGAAGCTGAAATCTCCTCAGTATGACAGAGATGCTTGCTTTGATCTGCTTAGCTCTTGGAAGTCCAGGGACTCTGGGCTGTTGGTCTCATGCTGCCAGCGGTCCCTAGGGACAGCTCTGTCCACCATTAGGGACTTTTTCCCCTGAGAACTCCCTGTAACATTTCACAAACCCCAGTTTGGGAACCACTGGTCTATACTTAATTTTGATGTATTTGAACCCAGTTCTCCAAGCAAGAGCATTAACCCACAGCACCGCCTTACCTGCTATTAACAAAAGAACAGGAAGGGGGGCATTTTAAAAAAAACCAACCTGAGCCTGTAGCCAAACAAAGCCATTTCCCTCCTGCCTGAGAGGCCAGCAAACAAAGATTTCTGCATCAGATTCTTTTGGCACTATTATACGCGCTCTGCTGAATTCACACGCACTGCAGCCTGCAAAAGGTCTGAAAGCTTCTCTCAGTCACGAGCCTGCTGTTTGAACCGCGCTCGATGAATGAGACACAGCCAGCGGCTTGCTTATTTTCCTCCACTGTGCTTTCACGCTCACTTCTCTTCCTCTCCCGAGCTCCCTCCCATGCATGTCTGCCAGAGCATCTCCCTCTCTACTTGCTATGTGGGTTCGCTTTCAAAATCCAATTCAGGGGAGGGCGAGGAGGGACAGAAGATGCTGTAGCGAGACAAACAGAGCTCTCCACCTTCCCTACTGATGCTTTCTGCTCTCTAGTTAACTTGCCTCTGAGGCTGCTAATCTTTGGAGCGACTTCTGCTCTTCTTTGAAATGTCTACTGCATTGCAAGATGTGTGTTCTCTGTCTCTTGGGAGACAAGAGAGAAAGAAAACAAGGCTGCGTTCTACATGGCCAAGGGCCCGACCCCCGGAGGGTAAAAACACGATATAAACTGCCCTCAAATTCAAAGTGAAGCATACACACTGGATTACATGTAAAAAGCCTGGCTGTCCCATGCATTATTTGGAAGAACCTGAGCTGCACAAAACGCAGGGGAGACCATGTGCATCAATAGAAATGGCTCGCTGGGAAGCAGAAAGAAAGGAGAAAAATGGAGTGTGCTTTCTGCAAAGGAGGCAGCGCGGGGCCTCAGCAGAGCGGAGCGGGTTCAGGTGGCGTTTGTATGATCACAGTACGTGTGCCCCCAGCAGGAACGCTCATGGCTGGCAACAAATGAAAACCGTTCCGCTCCATGACTCACTCTGCTAATCTAAACCGCAGCCTTGCTCGATGGGTGCTCGTGGTCAACACAGCTCCCTTATCGGCCGGCGCGGAGCAGGTAGCACGGCTGGAGAGACGAGCAGGTGGGTGGTTATAACAATCTGTGCCCCAGTAACAACTAGCTGCGTGGCGAGATGGGATGTGGGAGGTCAGGGGAGTAAACGGTGAAGCAGCTTTGGACTCCGATCTCATCAGATCTGGCTTGGATCGCCAATGACAAGAATCTGGGGCTCTCAGACACAGACATGTAGACTTTTTATTACAGCTATCGCTCAGAGGACAGTATTAGCGCCCCAGCACTGGGCTAGACGGGGAGGGTCAAAGAGGTTTCAGAAAAGAACTGCAGGGTGCTGGCACAAAGCTGGGTACCGCACAGCGCAGACCCACAACATGCCAGGCTCCACCTGTGGAAAAAATTAGCTTCTCCCCACCCCTAACTGACGTGCTACGAGGGTGACTAGGTAGCAAGTATGAAAACGCAGGACAGGGGTGTGGGGGTAATAGGAGCCTATATAAGAAAAAGACCCCAAAATCAGGACTGTCCCTGTAAAATCAGGAGATCTGGTCACCCTACGTGCTATACTGCCCAAAACAATGGTGAAGGTGTACCAGAGAGGCTGCTGATGGAAGGGAAAGCTACATTCTACCTATACTTATTTCTAGCCCTTCCATTTTCTGCATTATTACAGCAATGGTATACGTCTCCCACAAGTTCCAACACGGCAGCACCAAATCCACACGGAGCCTGGTGGGACATTGAACACATTCACCTCCCAGTTACGCAGTCTGGTTCCCTTTGGGGATGGCGTTGCAGGACCATATGCCACTAGGAGAAGAGGAAAGTCCCAGAGACAGTCACACTGGTCTCTCAGGCAAGCACTGAACCCTGAGCTCAGAAGGTGCATTGTTATTAAAGATGCATATTTCAGCAGCACCTATAGGGCGGAATTTGGATCAGGGCGTTGTACACACACAAGAGACTGACAATGCAAGTAAAGAAACCAAATCAGCATTGCCTGAGGGATTGAATCCATCAACCTTTCAGTAAACAGCTGAACGCACTCGCTCACTGTCCCACAAAGATGTTTGGTCATGAACCGTCCTTTTAAATAGATGCCCTCACAGTGGACTCCAGGTTCAAGCCCTGAGTCCAGTCCAGTAGGTCCGGCCTCTTACGTATTCCCCTGAAAACTGGGCTAAGCATAAAGTAACCAAAGGCCAACTAGAAGTAACAATTAGCCGGGACAGTTGCCAGTGTGCATGTAGGGAGGAAAGGGGTTGAAGTCCATTCGGTCTGTTTCCCCATCTCCCGGCACTCTCGTGCCAAGAAGGATTCAAAGCCAGACACTGCTCTTATTTTCAGTTCCAAACAGATGCGGCTTACTGAACTCTCTCTCAGTCCACAGCTAAGATCCAACTTCTATCCTCAGCAGATAATACAAATGGTAGGACACACTGCTTTCAATACTTTACTGGAGTTAATTGCTCATCTCAACTCTTTTTTTCGGAGGCAGCGGGCGTGTGTATGGCGGAGGCAGATTGCGTTGAAAGGCTGTAGGAGGCGCATTGGTCTCCACCATAGTCCTTAAATCCAGGGGAGAGCTTTTTACACAAATATTTGCCAACCAACGCATTGGCACTTGTCAATGGTTGTCTATAGAAGTCTGCAGTAGGGTTATCTTTGGAAATGTCACCTTCTGGAATCTGATCCAAACAAGTCTGCTTAACTCTCAACTCCTTATCTGTTCCATTTTCACCTGGACTTCATCCTCCTGTAGTTCTTGTAAATTAGCCATTTCAGACACTAAACATGCTACCTTAACGCACAGCATGTGAATGTGGCATTTCAGTGTGCCAAAGCACATAATATTGTGCTCTAATGTAGCACTTTTCACCAGTAGATCTCAAAGTGCTTTACAAAGGCTATCAGTAGCACTACCTTTATTTTACAGAGGGGGAAACTGAGGCTTGGCAGACTACTGGCTGGGTCAAGAATAGAACTCAGTGTCTCCTAAGTTCCAGTCCAATGCTCTATCCACTAGGCCATACTGTGGTACCACTGCCTTATTACTCAGAGCCATAAGTATCAAAACAGCTTCCTGACCATTACCACCTCACCTCTTATTTGGGATGTCTAAATATTTGGAATTACACACAAAATTGTCAGATTAGTGAACCAATATAGATCGCAGAATCATTTCATAGATTGACTGCTCCAGCGAGCACATAAAGGGGTAACATGCAGATGCATACAGGCAGACATGAGCAAAGGCGTCGTCAGGATGTTCCATGCCACCTTTCCTTGGCACAACCTGCATTTTACTCTCAAAGCACAGGAGATGTCCTTGGTTTCCACATCCACCATGCAATACACCTTAGAGTTTTGTTCCCAGGTTCCACCATCCATTTGCCAACCCATGAGAACAGACAGCTCCTGGGAAAGAACTGGTCTGATCCATGCCAGAGAGGGACACACTGATCTCAGATGGATTTACCATCTGGCTGGATGCTACTACATTACCGTGAAAATGCTCGGCTGTTTTCCGTCTCAGAGCCTCCACTGTTTCCTCCGTGTTGGCCCACTCCAAGACCAGCCTCCTGCCGTACAAGTGTGTGCTGTGGCACAGGGCGTTGAAGGCTTTCTGAAGGTTTAAAGCGGGGTGGGGGAAAAAGAAATGGCATGTAAAGAAACAAACTTAATATGTGTACGGATTAAATAATAGACATTGCCCTCCCTGCACCTCAAAACCCCCCAAAACCAAATCTACAGGATTCCTGGGACCCCAAGGCATCCAACTGCGGGAGGGAGGGGGTTACATAAGAACGGCCATACTGGGTCAGACCAATGGTCCATCTAGCCCAGTATCCTGTCTTCTGACAACGGCCGTTGCCCAGTGCTTCAGCAGGAGTGAACAGAACAGGTAAACCTCAAGGGGTCCATCCCCCGTTGCCCATTCCCATCTCATGATCCAGATGGGGTGCTGATGTTCCCAAACACCTTCATTATGGAGTCTTCCCCATGAAATCCAGCTACTCAAGGGGTACTTCTACACTGGAATAAAAGACCTGCGGCACAGCCACAACTGACTTGGGTCAGCTGGGTTAATGGGGCTAAAAATTGCAGTGTGGACATTTAGGCTCGGGCTGGAGCCCAGCTTTACGGGGTCCAGGCTCCAGGACAAGTGTGAACATCTAGACAGCGGTTTTACAGCCCCGCAACCCGGGCCCCACAAGCCTGAGCCAGCTACAGGTGTTTAATTGCTGTGTAGACATCCCAGGAGAGATAGATGTCTTCTAGCAGCATGGTATCTTACGAATGCATTTGGTGGGGGCAAGAAGAGACATAAAACAGGGTGCAGTTGAAAAACACTGGCACAGGTTGGACGTGCCATTCCGAACTGTCTCCAGGCCTACCCGTAGTGCAACACAACAGTGATACAACATGGAGTGTGGCCTTCTGCTTAGACCGGGAGCAGTCACCTAAGCCTCTCACACCAGGAAAGGTCAGACTAGAGGACCACAGTGGTCCCTTCTGGCCATGGAATCTATGACAACACCACAGACCATGTTGCTCTCCTGGTATGTCAAAGCGAGAATGTGAAACACAAGCATGATTCCGGAGCACAGCTCTATGATTAAGTATGTCCGCTGAGGCAATACATTTTGAGAACTCCAGCTACTGTGGGGAAGAAGTCCTCCCTTCCACTAAATTCTGGTGATAGCATAAGTTCCGGGAGCCAATCCAGATGCACCAGAACCCCAAAATGGAATGTCTTCCTATTTCATTGTAGTGGCTTCGTTTCTCACACAATAAAAAGGTCCGAATGTTTCCCTATTGTTTGCTATTGCTAAAGAGTACACCGCTACCTCGATATAACGCGGTCCGACATAAGGTGAATTCTGACATAACGTGGTAAAGGAGAGCTCCAGGGGGCACGGCTGCGTGTTCTGGTGGATCAGCGCATCAGGCTTTGACGTGCTGCTCGGAGCGGCATGTTAAGGGGGCTGGGCTGGGGGGTTGGATAAAGGTCAGAAGGTCTGGGGGGCCGGTCAGGGGACAGGGAGCAGAGGAGGTTGAATGGTTCGAAGGTTCTGGGGGCAGGGAGGTCAGAGGACGGGGGCATTGGGTAGGGTGTGGGAGTCCCGGGGGGGCCTGTCGGGGGCAGGGGTGTGGATAGGGATCGGGTAGTCAGGGGACAGGGAGCAGAGAGGTTGCGTAGGGGGTGGGGTCTTGAGGGGGTGATTAGGGGCGGGAGGTCTCTGGAGGGGGTGGTCAGGGGATAAGGCATAGGGGGGCTTAGATGGGGGTGGGGCTTTGGGAGGGGTGGTTAGGGACGGGGGGCTAGTCAGGGGACAAGGAGCGGGGGGGTTGGATGGGTTGGGGGTTCTGGGGGGTCAATCAGGGGGCAGGAAGTAGGTGGGGGTCAGATGGGGGCGGGGTCAGATGGGGGCGGGGCCAGATGGGGGCGGGGCCAGGCTGTTTAGGGAGGCACAGCCTTTCCGACCCAGCCCTCCACACAATTTTGAACCCCCATGTGGCCCTCAGGCCAAAAAGTTTGCCCACTCCTGCGTTAGGCGTTCTTATCTCTTCCATCTGTTTTAATCTCGTTTCTAAATTGTGTGTTCTAACAGAAATGATCTGCTATTACAAATGGAAATTCCCGATGACAAAGCAAGTTCGTTAGAACGCTGTTTACCTATACCGCGGGCATTTTTTGGCTCCCCAGGACCGCGTTATATTGAGGTAGCACTGTATTAGGAAGGCCATAACCTCACATTGACACTGAAGGCACAAGTGCCGGCAGTACCACTACCACAACAGACTTTCTATATCCTCAGCCAATCAATGGGAATGCTGATGAAACACTGGCTTGATCCTCGGAGCTGTGCAGGAGTGGGCCCCGTTACGCAAACAAACGGAGCCAGCATTTCTATAGCACCAGTCACTCCAAGGGACTGCAAAGTGCTTCAGAACAAGCCCAGACATTGCTAGGGCTACACAGGAAGACTAAAATGTTCTCTTAAATGTGTCAGCTAAGGTTGAAATAAAACGTGTTTATAAGGTTTGTAAACTGACTTCTGTGGGACACCTATAATGACTTACATGTATCTAAAGTGAAAACCGAATCAATTCACCAGGAAGTGAAATGCAGCCACGTCTGGGGTGCAACACAAGAGCTGTTTAACAGCCTACAGTAACACTACACAACTATTTAGGACAAGATTTGAACAGCATATGCAATTAAAACAGGGACCATTTAGACGGACAGTATTGTATGTAGTTACTCAGACTGGCAGTAGATCAGGATACCATAATTAACACAGTCTGACTTCTGTCTCCAAGAGTGACCCGTCTTATAGGAAGTTGCAAGAATCTTCATAATGCACAGTAAGGGCAAGAACAACCCCGTTTCTATCCTCTCATGAATCAGCCTGGGTCACAGCCTGCATCCTGTCATTTTGCAACATGGAAGACGGACCCGAGGTGGAAGGTTAGCATAGTGCAGTGTGGATGTGTGAGCACGGCTGGAAGACCCAAGTCCAGCAATGGTAAATCCAGATTTATCATGGAGCATGGACATTCAAGTGCGGGCTTGGAAATTCTGAGTCCGCAAGCCCGGGTCCTGCAGATGTGGGTTTACAATGCAGTGTAGACGTACCCTTAGGGACTGACCTGCCAAAGTGGGGGAAGAGAGGAGGAGTATTATTTTTCTTATTAGCCCTACTCTGTTGATGGCTGGCTCATACTTTGAGGCAGGCAACTTTATAACCTGTATATATTTTTATCCAGACATAACTATGGCTGTTCTTATCCATAAAAGTGTCTAATCCTTTTGCACGACTCCTACAAAGCTCCCGAAGCAATGAATTCCATGGGTTAATTATCTGTTGCATAAAAAAAAATTGCCATGTCAATATATTGCCTGTTTCGGTGAATGTCTCCCCCATTCTAACACTAAAAAAAAAGTGTGAACAAGAGCTCCTGATTTGCCTGCCCTCCCCCATTTGTTATTTTATCGACCTCATCTCTCTCTTCTTCTTCTCCTCTCTAAACTATATGATCCTAAACTGGAAAAAGAAGGATGCATTAATTTTCAGTTGGGTATATTTTCTCTCCTAGTACTTTTGCAGCTACAGCTGTTTTGATTTGCCGCCGCTGTTGTTTTAAAGGCCAATTTTCACATGGAATGTTACTCAATTAGCAGAGCAATGTGTTGGCTTAAACAAACAGTCGAGGGGTAGGGGGAGGACTCAGGAGCAGGGAATTGTGATGGCTGTTTACATTGGCACAAAGAGCAATTCCAACCCTGGCAAACAACTGCGGCTCTAATCACTGGGTCTCATTTGTTAATTTATACTTTTTAATTTCTCACTTCCCACACCCCGAAAAAGGGAAAGGTGGGGCTGAGAAAAGCCCAGAATGAGCACGTATTGGCAGGGCACCCACATTTTGCCCTACTGGGGGGGTCCAGCTGGTCGCCTGCCAGGCAACTAGGCACCTCCTCTATATCAAATGAAGCTGTTTGCAGCCACCTGTATTGTTAATGCAGGGTGCTGCCGGTCGAAACCACAGGTCCCAGCATGCTGGGATGTTCCATCCAGTCTGCTTGAGTATGTTAACCCAACATTGCATGCTGGGAACTGTAGTGTCTGTGGGATCACCTTCAAGTGGTCCCCCAAAAGAAGGTGCAAGGGAAAGGAAGGCATGTTTGTGTCCTTTTATTTCTTTAGGAGATATGAAAGCCTACAAGGATTTTTTTCTTCTTTATTTTTAATCCTCCCCCTTCCTTTTTTTTAAAACATTAGAAATTCAGGTCATGTCTACATTGGAAGAGTCTATGGACAACCACTGAATCAGAAAGATATTGCAAAGTCACCAGAGAAACCATATGTGATACAGATGGACAGTGATTTTTTTCTATTCAGACTGTTTACTTCTCAAGAGCTGAGAAGGCTCCTCCCAAGCTCTCACCTCTGAAATTTTTCAAAAGAACACAGGCAAGAAGAAACTTGACATTCCTGATATTGTTAATATAAACCGAGAAAAAAATTGATGTTCTTTATACATCATAAAGGAAACAGGCACAAGCCCAACTCTCTCTCTGCTTTTCAGGTCACCTTTTAAGAAGCGGTCGGGTGAATTCGATCCTCAGGATCACACTTTATCCCCAGCCGACCTACTGGCTCATAACCAGAGCTGTGCCGGCTGTTCATCCAGGACTGAAACTCATTGGAAGAGACTTTTAACCATCCACTTACTACCATCTCTTTACATCAGTGCACCTTTAAAAGCTCTAGGTGCCCTTGATTGCTGAAAAATGCAAATCAAAAAAGGAACTCCACCACAACCAAGCAGCAGCAACCTCTGCTAGTACAACCCAAGTCATGTAAATAAAAATCTGAAGCATCCTTTCCTCTCCAACTCTCCACCACCCTTACAATTCTCCTCTGGTTTCAAAATGCCTCAGGGCTTGCATGAAAACTACAGGCCTAGTGTGGAAAGAAAAAAGGACATGCTTGTGCTTAAAACCTTGCTTCTGAACCCTTGTGGATCTGATTTTACATTGTTTGGTTTAGCTTAATGTAACAGCTCGCTATGGCAGGAATTCTTTGCTAGCTAAGTGCCACTTACAGAGTCCTAAAATTACAAAATGGCTTTGGGAGAGTCAGCCAGCTGAGTTAGAGATGGCTGCTCCATGTGCTGTGAATAGACTAAATCAGCCTAATGCCATTTTCATTTGCAAATTTAAGCAAACTGCACCCCAAAATGCTTTGTAAAGTTCAGTAATAAATTAAATGTTGCTTATTTGTACTCCACTTCCAGGGTGCTCATTAAAAGGCATCTAGAGCCCATGCAGACGTGAACAGCAGCATACAAAACATTTCCAAAAAAGCCTAAAGAAAACCAGCCAGCTAAATCCAGAACACAGCCAGGAAGCATCACACACATGCTCAAAACGTACTTTCTGAGGAGCCACTGAACTGTGGTGCTGCCGGGAGCCCTGGGAGCCAGGTCCTGGGAAAGGTTAGAGGGGAGGGCAGGTGTTGGATAAGCCAAAATGAACAGAGAAAGGTAGAGAGAGGAAAAGGTGGCCTAAAAGGTGGGGTGGGACAAGTTGATGAAAGGCTCTTAGAAAGGCAGAGGGCAATTCTGTGATGGATTCCAAAATGAAGGGGCAGCTAGTGAAGCTGCTTGAGGACTGGGCTGTACAGATGGAAGAGATAGTCTGCTTGTAATGGTGTCTGAGGGCCTAGGGATTTGGAAAGTTATAGATCGAGAGACTGGACCACTCGGTTAACTTCCCTTGGGTGCTATGGCTCACCATCTCTAAATGCTGTTTTAATTTTGGGGACACTGCTGCTTTGCCTCTTCATTCCCCATTGCCCTATTAACCACTCAAGCATAAGAGCCCCAGGGCCAGCGTCATTAGAGGGACAAAGGGTTGATAACATTAGACTGCTGACAAATGTCCTTCCCTTCCTAAAAAGAAACAGTCCCAGTTGAGAACATTCCCTACAATGCCAGCTGAGCTCAAGTTTGTTTAAAAGGGTTGAACTTCTTTCCTGAACGGGCAATTTGTATTTGAAGACCAGATGTATTTTTATATCAGCAGGGGGGAAAGGAAGCAGCAACTCTGCCTGCCATATTAGCTAAAAACAACCCAACTCTCTGCAATGAGTACTCTAGGAAACAGACAAATAAGTTCATGCTGTTTTAATCAGAATCAATGTGCTTAGCAACACTGATCTGTGCAAAATAAATTCCTCCATGCAGTCACAAAACCAGGTATCTTTAAACCTGACATCCCTCTTTCAGAAGAGATGTAAACCAAGGATCTGGCATGCGATTGTTAAAAAGCTGAGTTAGGATGTTAAAAACAGCTGCCCTGGCTACATTCCAACTTACTTTCAGTTATTAGAGGTGATGCCCTTCAGTTCTTGTTCTTGTTCTAATGCTGAGTTGTATCATACACCAGAGCTGGTTGCATTTCAGTAGTGGATTATTAATCTTACTACAGGTGCATCTTGAGGTGATCAGGGCCCCATTGAAGCAGAAGCTATATTAACAAGAATTGGCTATCACAGGCTTTTTGTGGAATAAAGTCCTACTCAAGGTGAGCAAGGGGATGAGAATCTGGTTCTAAGACCCATTTGAAACATAGTGGATTCTGAGAGAGAGAGTTAGGTGCCCAGATCCTTTAGGCTGTTATGAAAATTCCAGTTCACTCACGGCAATCGCCTTGTGAAACAGGTGAACAAGGCAGTTCGCAGGAACTAAAAGCGCTTTTATCACATAACAAACATTTTACGTTTACAAAATGTTTCCCAGTTACCCCTTACAATAGGTGGTTCTTTCACCGTCCACAACCATTCAGCTCAGAGGTCTCTCAGCCCGCCAATAGAATGAACGTGCGTGCACTTAATTCAGACAATTAAATCCCTCAAAGAAACAGAAAATCAAGCTCCTTTCCTTAAAAGGCAGAAAAGCACAAAGCAATCTCTCGATAGGTGGCACACTTACTGTAGGCTCAGATTCTTAGCAAGACCAGGCAGCGCAATGCCCCAGAACAACGGGGCCTGTACCCTCAAGAGTTACTGCGACATCGGTGTTCAGGGACAAATGAAGTCACACACAGGACTACAGATCTGAGGGATGTTGCCCAGGTGAAACGTGTAACAGGGAAGTCTGAGGACAGCCAGAGCCTCTTTAAGAGCAGGTGTTCGGGTCTGGGAGAACAGCAGAGTGGTTCTGGTGGCAGGCCGTGGAAAAGAGGGACTCCCAAGCAGACAGTCTGCAGGAAGACTGGGGATGAACTGCCAGGGGCAGGGAGCTGGATTTACAGTGAACAGTTTTCATGTTGGGGCTTCCTAAAGATTGGCAGTGCAGCCCATACATGGTGCCTTGGAGAAAGGGCCTGAACAGACTCTGGGAGTGGCATTTACTCTTTCCTGGGCCGTGGAGACAAGCCGACAGCCTAGGGAGCCTCTCTGACGCATCACTGTGATCATTCAATCGGATTCCCCCGTATGTGAAGGCCTCAGATGGTAACTCCATAATTTAGGCCTCACCTATACTGGGAATTAGCAAATGTTCCAATCATTGCTGGCCAAACAGCCAGGAACATGCACCACTACAAAATTCAAGTGGAGACAAGGAAAGCCACAATTAAGTAAGCTACTGATTGTTGAAATCTGGGCAGACTCCCATCCTAGACAAGGCCAGAAAGCAGACATCATTCGAGGGCTGGATGGAGGAGGGATAGGGAGAGAGGACTGTGTTGCTGAGCTCACCTTGGCATCCTGTTTGGTGATGAAATCCACAAATCCAAAGCCACGGTGAGATCCTGTCCCAGCCATTTTCTTTGGCAGGCGGACGGTCTTCAGCTCTCCGAAGGTACTGTGAATAGGAGACAGGGAAATAATACTTTGATAGAAACCCACCTCATTTATAAGGCAAGACAGTGCCATTACAGGGATGTCCCCTTTCACGTGATCACTGCAGGTAAATGCTGTACCATTTCTCTAGGCCCCATTTAGTGACAGAACTTGGCTACTAAGTGTCTTCCAGTTGGACACTCCCCAACACAGCGGAAGACATCTTTGTAGTATTTGGCATGTTTCTTCTCTCCTGGGAGGAAAGTGTGGATTTGCGCTGTACCACTGTACACAGTGTTGAACACACAAATACATCTCTTCCTTGTTAACGGTTTAATATTAGGCAGCAACACACTCGGCCTCCATTTACAGTGAACTCCCCATTCCTTTCAGGCAGTATTTAAAACCAGCCGCTGTACACCGGGCACTGATGTGAACCAGGAGCCCATGGAGGTAGAAAGCCAGGCCGGGCAGACCCACAGTGCTAGCATGGTCTTTCTGGGAACAGCTCTCCTGTCTCCCACAGGCTCCACTCCTCGCTCCCCGCAGACGCGAATATCCTTTGAGCAGCGTCAGAGCTTGTAAAACATTAAAGAATCACGCAGCTGACTTTAGTTAGCTCCCACACCTGTCTGACGGGTTTCTCATTTCAAGCTGTTCTCTTACTTCAGAGCCCTTGATGGGCAGGGGCAGAGGGAAACGTAACTTGTGAGAGCCAAAGGCTGATTTTGAATAGTTTACCTGCCCCCGACTCTCCATCCCCGAGAGAGAGATGCTGCCATTTTAGAAATTCCACAAGAGGCCACCTCTCTCTGCAGCTGAACTCTATAGCTTCCTTTCTCTTTTTCTAAAAATGTCCAGTTCTCATACACATATGCACAAATTGCAGACAATAAATATTTAACGGGGACTGGGTCTGAATAGATGTGTTACTTTATTTGAAAATCTACACACACACACACAGGCGTTGGAGATGCTACAATGCCAAAGAGCGAGCAGGACTAAATACAGTAAAGGCCGTAAATGCTCTCGTGAAATGATATAAGCTAAATCCAGAGAGTTAACCTGCTGCACTGGCAGCATGACCAGGCATTCATCTAGCCAATTTCCTCAGGCAGTGCGGTGTGTAAATGTAGCATTATGAATCCTCAAAATGAATCTGCACGTCTGCTCCTTGTAGCTCTTCCCCCACATCCAACTTCCCTTTGAGACAGTGCTAAGAAACAAACAAACAGAATAAAACAGAAGAGACGCAACAGCCTTGGAGAGCAGGAGTGCTCAAGTCTAAACGCGGCAGAAACATTACATTGTTTTCGGTGGTGAACCAGTCTCCCACAAGGCAGCTGGGGGGAAATTGAAACTACAAGAACTCCATGTACTTCTCTATTATTATTTGTATTAGAGTGGGGCCTAGGTGAACTAACTAAGATTGGGGCCCCACTGGCCTATGGTCTAGTAAGAGAGAGTCCCTGCCCCAAAGAGATTACAGTCTGAAGGGACAAGTCAAAGGGTGGGAAGGGAAAAAGAAGCTGACAGAGGGGAAGTGACTTGCCTAAGCCATTTCAGCAGATCAGTGGTCACATTAGAACGCAGGTCTCCTGGCTCCCAGACCAAACTACTAGACAACATCTGGTTATGCTTCCAACAGGGGAATGTTGCAGGGTGGATAAAAATCAATGATTTTTTTTAAAAAAAAATCAAAAGAAACAGATTTTTTTTAATTTAAATCAGATTCTTTTGATAAAATGTTTTTTGAGGGAAAAACTTCTCTAAAGATAGTTTTAATTAAGATACATTATAGCTCAAAGATATCTAATCATGGAATAGGAATATTAAATTCTAATTCTATAATATGAGATAATATAGTCATGTAATGTTTAAGAAAAGTTTTGTAAATGAGTTCCAATAGTTCATGGATTAGGAACCCAATCTTACAGGGTTCCACAGGCTTCTGCATAGATTATTTAGGTTAATCTTTCTATCTACCCAACGGGAATCACTGCTAAGTCTAGAAGATACCATCAGAGATGCTTAGTTTTGCAGTTCTCAAACTGTGGATTTGTGTCTCCAGAGGTAACATGCTTGTTAACAGCAAAAATGGTTTTAAACAAATAAATAATAGAGGTGAGAAATAACAGACCTGAACTCATATTTGTGTGCACAGAATCAATCCCTTACTTCTCTTTAAAAGTGAAAAGTTTCAAAAAGTTCAATGAATAGAAGATTGTTCAGGGTGGAATAGATCTGGACAAGGAGAAGAAGTCTGGAGATAAATGTGAGAAGCGAAGAACATATGCTTTTTTGTTAAAATATTATGTTTGTTGTTGAAGAAAAATATTCAGAATACATAACGTTGTTGTTTTAGTTAAATACAACAATTTAAATGTCTGGTGATGTTCTCCTCCTAATACAGACTGGCAAGAAAATCCTCCAAATATTAATGATTAACCTGTTGAACTGGAGATAATTCACCTCCCAATTTACCTTTGGTAAGTGAAATAACCAATCATTCATTTTCTGATATAGCTGTAAAACTCATCTGAAAATTTTTCAAAATAAATCACTTTAAAAATGTATTGTGTGTACCTTCTACAAATGAAACCTACATCTATCTCTGAGTTGTGAAGAATATGTATTAAGATTATAACAATCAATAAGAATGCACTTTTATGTAGAAAAGCATGATTAAATCGAGTCTTCCAGACTAGTAATTTAAATCAATGTGATTTAAATCAAATCCACCTTGAACTATTGGTTCTTTGGCGGCACTGCCTGGTGGGGAGTGCATTAAGAAATATCTTTGACATGGGACATACACGCAAAGAATATGAATTATACCTTGACCTTATAGGATATGCCTCCCACAGGAAGAAATCTCTCACTGCTACGGTACAACCCTGATGTGACATAGGTGAGCATCCCACCTGTTCTAACGAAGGGCACAAAGGGCCAGATTTTAAAATGTATTTCAGTACAGTGCCACTGATTTTCAGTGAGAGTGAGACTTCTAAGTCAGGTGTTAGAATGATGAGCAGAACACTTAACATATCTGTGAAAATCTGGGTCAAAAAGTTTAAATGACTTGACCTAGGTCACACATGCAGACTGTGACAGAGATGGGAAAAGAACCCTGTTTTTCTGCCTCCCAGTCCTGTGCTTTGCCCACAAGAAGCCCACGGAAGAAGTCAGTGAGGGAAACATGCTGAACTCCAGCTGTAGCTCTCCTGCCATTATAACCACCACATTATTATAATCATTAGTACGGACGCCTGGAGATTGTTTGTTTGGAGAGATGACATCCAGATGCACCCAAAGTGCAGGAGGTCAGCAAGAGCGTGAGGTGGGCATACTGTCAACCCAGGCAGCAGGACAGATTTAACATGCCTATAGGGGCTGCAGGAGAGCAAGCGACACCATCATGGGAGCTGAGGTAGACACCAGCTCCACCAGACTTGAGCTACTTGACAATGGTCTCCACAGACCAGCTGCTGAGGGGCTCAGAAGGGAACGTGGCGACTTGGGTGAGAGATGGTGGTGTGGGTAGAAGGGGATACACCAAGACTCCCAACAGAAGCACAGATGAACCCACGGGGGATAGGGAGAAAAGCCACCCCACTGTGTTGATAATTAGAAACCATAACACAGCAATTACCGTACGAGCAGCTGTAAATGAAGTGGAGAGACTGGGCCTTTAATGTTCCTCTTGCCACCTCGGTGGAGAAACTCACACCTCACGCATCCAATTATTCCTTCATCTAGCTATTTTTTTGGGGGGGGGGGAGCCAATTACTCTCTCCTGAATGGGATATCCCTAATCTGGGGAAGATAGTTTATGCTTTGAACAAAGGGGGACGTTCTCACATTTCTAGTTTGTTTGAAGGGGTGTGCTATGCATGCACACCCACAAGGGCGGGGGGTGCTTTATGGCAGCTCAGATCCATGACATGCCTCCCTCCCTTCCTTATAGCCAACTCTGATGCACGCAAATCCCAATTGCCCACAGGTTTAAGTGTGAAAATGCAGCTCTCCACCTGGGAGGGGTGGGGATGGTCCCTGACGGGTGTGGGGCAAATTGGACTCACCAGACACGGTTGCAGAGGAACCTGGCTGTCGGCGCTACTAACACAAAGCGACTCACACCCACCCACACCTTCTTCTCCTCTTTATGTACGAAGCGAAAAAACAACAAGACTCAGAAGTGACAACTGACCAGTTCTTCATGGGACACCCCAGGACCAGAACTTAAGCTCTCTGAAGTAACTAGTGACTGAGCTGAGATGTTGGGAGGGGAATTTGAATCCCCTCATTTGTACTGTGCTACCTACCTGCCAATGGTGCAGAGTAAACCAAAAAAACGAGTGGTTCTGGTATTAAAATTCAGTGAGAGCCAAGACAGAAGGATCCTCACACACTGAATACCAGCATTCCTTCCCTGGTGTGTTTGCCAGGGCTCACACGCTGCCTCAGAGCACGAGAGGACTCATGGACCAAGGGTCCATCACCTCACACTCTGTAAAAGATGCAGTGGTGACTTTGCATCATACCAATCAACACTCACGCAAACACAACAGCGTGTTGGCCCTACTAAGGGGAATCATCTATGTGGGTTCAGAAAGAGAGGGTCACATACTTTTCAACTGTGCACGAGCTCCGATCTGCACTTCTACATCCCACAAATTGCAAGAACTCGACGGAGAGGCGGGGTATGGAGGATTCACCCAGGCAAGCAGAAAGTCATGGGTGGCAAACGAGCAAGAGGAGCAGATTTCCTGTGCAAGACTCCAACAAGTCAGGCACATCAGTACTCCCACTGAAACGTACACAGCAGCACGAGGGTTTGCAGACTGTCTGCATGGCTTTCCTGGAAGTCAGTAACGTTCCCACCACACTGTCAACTCTTCCAGCACTTGGGTGGATAGCCTCGTAACCAACTGGGTGAACCGAGAGAGAAGCAGACGGAAGCTGCTAGACTCGTCTTCGGCTGGGAACGGGTGAGTTGGAAGAAGGAACCCATGGCTTGCTGATCATGATGGTATGTTACTATTAAATGGACTGACATCCTTGGTTTAGTTTGGTGGATAACAAAAAAGCCTATTTGGCACCTCTCAGCACAGGAATGCCCTAAATATTTGGTGTTCGCACTTGTGCGCCTTTAATGGTGAGCATGAAAGAGAATACAAATAAACATGGCCACACATGTGCCTCCTCAACACACACATTCCCGTGTGGTGCCTGCTGCCATTGCCAATAAGCACCATCCTCCTTGTCACTGAGGCCTGTAACCTAGGGACCATCACTGACCTCTCCCCCTTCCTTTGCCTTACAGAACCCAGGCCATGTCTAAATCCTGCCTTCATAACATCTCAAAGTCCATCATTGTCTTGCTGTCCATGCCCTCAAACGTCCTCCTCAGGCCCTCATCACAATTACTGTACCCTCCTTCCTGCCAACACCCCTTGCCTCTCCCACCCGCGTCCATACTCTTCACTCCGGCTCCATCACCCCATACCTGGATACCTCCCACTAGTGTCCTCGCTTTCCACCATGTTTAATTCAAGCTTTTCGTCCTCATCATCAAACCCCTTTATAGTCCTCCTGCATTTATGTACCTGTTCTTTTCTATGATTGTTCTATTATTGCCCCTGTGACCTGCAGTCACTGCTGAACCAACCACCTCAGCCCTGATGACCTGCCTGTCCACATCTCCCATGACTATCTCTGAGCTTTCTTCCACAGAAGCCCCTAGGCCCCTACCCTTTCCTCTTTCAAATTCCCTTCAAGACCTACCTCTGCTGTGATGCCCACAAGAAAATCAGTTCAGAAATGCTGGCTCAGCAAGACATGTTCTAACCCTGACTGCTCTGCATCTCTGCTCTGTCCTTTCATCCCATTCGCCGTCTGATTAATCTCTATTTCGACTGTAAGTTCTTCAGGGCAGAGAGCTTTTCTTCCTCTTTGCGAAGTGTCGAGCATGCCTTTGGCACTATTTAAATAACAGCGATTGTACTGGATGCTTCCATAATTTAACCCAGGCACATTATAAATTTCTGAAATGGTGTCATCATTCTTAGACCCTAGACACTGAGTAGAGATTGATCAGAATTAGTGCGATAAGCTGTTAGTCACTATCTAATCAAAGGAAATTCAGCTGAAAGACTCCAAAAAGGAATGGGACAGCATAATTTCACCACTGATCTATACAAATGGTTGCACAAGAGACTATATACAGTACATCCCAAGAACAAGATGGTTAATCTAACTATTGCAAGGAATCACCCCTGAGAACCTCACCCTGCCCAAATATATATGCTAGAAAGCTCATCTCCCACTGCAAGCAAATCCAGCGCCAATTACATTGCAAGGTCTAGTCAAGAAAAGATTTAACAGTTTGCCAGTAACCCAGGGTGTTCTGGGCAATGGATGCAAAGTTCCCAACGAGGCACAAGCGTCGTGTAGCTTCTCCCTTCGCTCACCTGCAAAATGCTGTCTACAGCATCAGGCCTAAATTCTGCATCATCTGAGCAAAATTTAGTCTTCGCTTGGCAATGATTTTCTTAATTTTTATAAATCACCCCCAAATAGCAATTTGCCAACAAACTATTCCGCCAGTCTCTGCTCCTGCTCCGATTTACTGATTACAGAGGAATAATGGCCTCTTTTCTTTTCCCTCCTCTTTTCGGAACGAAGGACCCTGCCAAATAGTTTTGCCCCTGAGCTGAGTCGTGGTCAGTTCCACCCCCTACATGAGAGAGTTAATGAAATACACAGCAGAATGTTCCTCCCCCTCAGGTCTTCCGCTGACTCCGGTACAGCTAATCCCATTACAAGAAAATAACGTGGATAATTCAAGCTAATGAAATCGTTACAAGAATGTGGACAGCCAGAGGTGGACATTCAGAACCAATTTAACACTCTTCGGTGTCGTTATCCCCAGCACAGGAAATATCTGAAAGGAGAAAGAAGAAAAAAGCCCTCCTCTCTTGTTAGCTTAAATCCTGTTAGAGAGTTCAGGAATTAATCTGCCACATATCTTCCCTATTACTATTATCATCATCATCAATACTGTCTCCCCGGTAACCTCAGAAAATTAATGAATGAATGCACTGGAAGGAGGGCAGGAACAGAGTAAAGCCTTCTGACATGCTGGAACAAGTCTATCGCTCTTATTGCCGGCAGCCCTGGTTGAGAAATAAGGCGGGAGAAGGTTGTTGGAGGGACTTTCCAGCAGAATGGGCATTGGTCTGCAAAGCTAAAGCAATCTTAAGAAGGGGCTACTCTATAAACCCCCCTCCCAACGGGGGCAAATCGGAACACAAGGTTAATGCAGTAGGCTTCATGGGACACTGAATACTGACCACCACCTTTCACCAGGTGTCCTCTTAGCATGGATGAGGCGGAGAACCCAGACGAGTGTGCTTCCCATGGTTTATTTGCCTTCAAACTTGCCTGGGTCTCTGCGCACCCTACTAGCGGCCTCTTCAACTCCTGCTGTGGAAAGGATTGTGGCAGGAGGCCAGAAACAGGGGGTATGCCTTGTGGAGGAGGGGAACACTGGACACAAAGCAAACAGACCCCCCCTTTATACAGGAGCGTCTTTACTAATGAAGTAGTAAGAGAAATCTAGAATGACTGCACATGCTGGCTCCAACTGTGATCTCACATGCTAAGCATGGCCAGTATGTGGATGGGAGACCTGCAAGGGAAGTCAGGGGTTCTGCAAGAAATGATGATGCTGATTCTGAATGGAGCATGCTTTCTTCCACTAAGCAAATGCCCTACAACAGTTTTGGGAGGCGCTTTGGCCTGGAAGTGCCATATTGTGTGTGTCATGGAAAACATAGCCCCACCTACTTATGGCATTTATAGCCCATGGCACTTTTAACAGGAGTAGAATTGTTAGCCTTGGTGT
The DNA here is from genome assembly GCA_007922305.1 of Dermatemys mawii. NCBI lineage: Eukaryota > Metazoa > Chordata > Testudines > Dermatemydidae > Dermatemys > Dermatemys mawii. The sequence continues at coordinate 526,761 of ML677361.1, forward strand.
CCAGGCCAAATTCCCATTTTGCATAATACTTCTCTGCCTGTTTAATCCCTTTTGTAGTTTCATAGAATATCAGGGTTGGAAGGGACCTCAGGAGGTCATCTAGTCCAACTCCCCCAAGGTAGGACCAATCCCCAGCTAAGTCATCCCAGCCAGGGCTTTGTCAAGCCTGACCTTAAAAACCTCTAAGGATGGAGATTCCACCACCTTCCTAGGTAACCCATTCCAGTGCTTCACCACCCTCCTAATGAAAATGTTTTTCCTAATATCCAAACTAAATCTCCCCCTCTGCAACTTGAGACCATTACTCCTTGTTCTGTCATCTGCTACCACTGAGAACAGTCTAGACCCAAATGGATTGAAATGGTTTCAAACAGAGATGGTACTTAACTTTTCTCCATTTCCAGACCTACACTGTTGGACAGGGTTGGCGTGCCCTATTGGACAACAGCCGTGTTCCACCCCAGAAGGTGCTGCACTTCAGCAGCGAGTTAAATGATCCTATCTTATGCTGAATGTGCTTTGCAATCCCATTCAAAGTATATAGTTCATTTCCCTAAAAATTCTAAGACTAGATTCAGTACGACAGAGAAGTAGAATTAGAAAACAAAAATAGTTTAGCTTGCAAGGCAACACCAAGCTTTCCAGGTAGGCAGACTACTCCATGAAATAATGGTAGCAGCTTGGAATGCCATTTGGCTGGACCCTTTTTAAACATCCCATGGAAATCAAGAGTGGCTACCTTTAAAAGCCAGAGTTAACCCCTAGGTTACTAGCAGATGCCAGTATTTAGAGCTATGCTAACCCTTAATCAGCTGCAAAGGTTGATCTGCTAAATAATTCAGTAGTTATAACCCGAGAAAGAACTTGTGGGTTCTCTTCTAGATTCAGCCAGAGATTTGCGGTATGACCTTGGGGAAGTCACAACAGCCCTGTTGTTGGCGTTTGCCACCTGCAAAATAGGGATAATATTTACCAACCTCATGGAGCGGTGTGAGGCTTAATTCCTTAATTAATTAGTGCTCGCAGAGTGCATTGAGATAAAAAAAAAAGGTGCAATGCAAATGCAAACATTTTCAAGGGGTAAAGAAAAATAATGACACACTCCAAATGGTCTGATGAGTTTTAAGACACAAGAGAGTGATTTTGGTTTGCAAACAAGGCAAACCGCCTCGAGCCCCATGTGATTGAGAGAAAGGCTTCAAAATCAGCTGGTCATTTGGGGTTTTGCTGCCAAAGGGCACCTCACAGTTATTCTGTGGCGCACACGTGGCCCAAACTAACAGAGAAGCGAGTCAGCGGGAGGACCTTCCTTTCTATGACAAAAGGAGAAGTGCGGGAGAGGGGGTGGGTGGCGTGGCCCATGGGAAGTGCCCAGAATGAATGCCACGGTTAGACTTCTCAGGGTGCTCTCTTGCGAACACGTCTAATTACATCCAGACGGCGCTTTCGGCGCACCTGCCACAGCAACTGTTTATCTCGCCGACGAGTTAAAGAGCATCATTTGCAAAGTTCGCTAGGAAGGAAAGCCAATTATCATGTTGCCGGCTCGGCACAAAGCACGCTCTCGCTTTATCTCCCCGCTCGCTCTCCACAGCGTGGCAGAGGAGCCTTTCATGCTAATTTCTGCTGACTCCCACCCCCACCCCGCTGCAAACACCTTCTTACACACACCCCCTCCCTCGCTTCGCTCCTCCGTTTGGAAAACAATTCTGAAACCTCTCCGAGAACTGGCCCACCAGCGAACCTGTGATACAGCAGAAGAGGGAGCAGCAGGTGGAAACAAACAAGTGTTGCTGCCAAAAACCAGACCTGCTCTCATGTTGTCACTCTTCCACCCGCCCCCGCCCTCCCCCGGACCCACTCCCTTTTCATGGCAAAAAATGTTCAAACATCCCCTGCATCAATGAAATGTCAAAAGGCAGCTGGATTAGGCTGCCCCTGAATAAGGAGACTGTGCGAGATCATAATTAGAGCGGTCATTAGTGACACAAGCAGCGGAAGGACTTGCAAATGAAGCGTGGCTTTCTCGCTCTCTTTTGAGCTTATCTGACTATAGGGAGAGGTGGGGATTAGTCAACAGGAACAGCTTCAAGGGGTAAAATAGAACGACAGGTTGTGAACAGGTACAGAAAGAAAAAAACCCGCTGCTGGTGACGCGAGGAGGATGCAGGGAGTGAAGCTCCTGCAGGGGCACTGTGCAGCATTTCCAAAATCCTCTCTTCAGCTACGGCATAGGGTGGCCTGTTTCATTTAGTCTTGCTACCCACTCCTATCCCTGCACACCCTTCTCACTCCCACTTTGCTGCGCTCACACCAGCCACCAACTATCATCTTGTCTTATTCTCACTTCTTTCCTTTTAAGGTCCTGTCTCAAGCCTCTCCTCACATTCCCATGGCTGCGCTCGCGTCCTTTCAGGCATTCTCTCCGGGTGATTCAGGAGTCTAGTACCGCGGCCATGAACTTTGGCTTTGCTCTTCTCAAACTAACTCTCTGCGCTTCTCAGCCTCTTATGTCAAATCCCTTCTTTTCTTGATGCTCCTGCTAATGGGTTGATGTCTCTCCCCTTCCTCTTCTTGTCAGCCAATATTCTCCTCTCACACGGGACCACCAGTTGACTACTTTGTTTTCATTGTTGATTGACGTTTTATTGCTGTGTCCTGCTACACCATTGGTAGAACCCCGACCTCTGCGCCAGCTGCCAGGCCCAAACTCGACCCCTGCGCTGGGCTGGGAGGGTCGCGCTCAGAGGCTTGGTATTCGAAAGGGGTCACCAATACAAAAAGTTTGAGAACCACTGTGCTACACCTTCCCATGCACTTGGGATTAAAGACATCTGTATGGATCATGTCATGGCTGCTGGAGGGACGGAGCACGCTCAGAGCTCAGCTTCAGGAGCCAGGCAGAGCTAGGAGGTGTGGTATATGACAGAAGAAATGCACACTGCATCTACTGCTAACAGAGGCAAAGTAGCTGCTTACAGAATTAAGCTTTTGTACCTGGACTCCCCCAAACCACAAGCAAAATCCCACCAGGAGAACTCAAGTGTTTCCCAAGGGAGATGAGCCCAATGTGGCTTTTGGGATTTAACACATATACTATCATTAAGGCTCTACATCATTTTGGCTGAGTTGTGGACAAGCCACGGAAAATCATGGAAAGGAATAATGGCCCAGTATTATTTGCAGTAATTTGGGAAAGCCGACAACGGCAGGAGCCCCGCCATGTGCGGAGCTAACAACGGGAGCTCCTGCTGTCGGCCACCTGGGGCACAGTGTGGGAGCCCAGGGCTGAGAGAGGGGTCTCCTGCTCTCGGCTGCCCAGGGCTGACAGAGGGATCCCAGGGCTGAAACAAGGGGCTCCCGCTGTTGGCCGTTCAGGGCAGCAGGGGCTTCGGCTGTCAGTCCCCCCATAGGGCTGGGTGCCCACTGTCAAAACTGTGATGGGTGCCCAATATTGCAAGATCCACATTATCGCAAATTAAGAGGGGCCTTAATCATGCTCCTTAAGGTCTCAATGCAGGAGAAACAAATACTTCAAAACGGAAATATACAACCCTAGCACACTGTCAGTATGTCCCGCGTTTTACCCTCTCTGCCTCTAGCCAGCACCCTTCTCAGGGCCTTCTCCACAGGTGAATGGAGAGGGGTGGAGCGACACTAGGGACAGGGAGGTGGTGACAGTGTTATTTGATTCCAACTCACAAAGTGTCCCCTCTGCTTTTCAATAACACGCGATGCAGACGGGGTAGGAAGCTGTGTGTCGTTCTGCCTCATAGACGACTGCACTGCAGTCACTTTGCCCCAATTCCTAAATCTCTTCTCCATTCACATGATCCTACAAGGTCAGAGCCCATCCATATCTGAGATATGTTTTTGGGGAGGAAAACTGTAATATACATTTCCAGGATATTAATCCATATACATCCCCTCTCATCCTCCTGCTCTCTTCTCCCAGAGAGATTTAAATCCATCTGGGCTCCATTGTTGTTTTGCTCTGGGAACAAAACTTGGCCTCTCTCTCCCACCACCTCGCTATATAATCACCTTCCAAATCATTACTATAGAGAAATCTTACTGTCCCAATACCCACCCATAGGTCTTAGCCATGTGAACTGTATTTTCTATAGTACTCAGGTGCCACCATATGTGCTTCTTTTGAGTACTTATCAATTTGCCCTCAACACCCATATGAAATAGATAACAATTACCCTCTTTTATTGCAGGGGAAACTGAGGCAGACATTTACCAAAGGCCACACAGGGATTCTGAGGCAAAGCCAGGATCAGGACTCTGACCTTGGTCTCCTTAGTACTAGTCCAGAACCCTCCCCACACAAACCCAGCCTTCCTCTCTCAAGAGCTCTCTAAGAAGCGAATCACTAGCACTGTTTCTCCTTGCTTAGACTGTTTTTAGAAATGTAACAACATTTTGCCCCTTACTCAGTTTATTTTCCTTAACGGTTGCTTATAAGGGATCTTATCAAAAGCTTTCTGAAATTCCCAGTAAATTAGTAATTAGGCAGGTTTTCAGAATGATAATTATGTCCTTCCATACCCCCTGATGTAATATTTACCTGAGAAGATGTGCATAATTAGGGTTCTTCTTTATAACTGGTATTACAGGCACTAAATTCTACTCCAGTCTATCGTGTAATTACACAGTTAGGCTGCATGCTAAACAGAATAAGCATCACTCCAAAAACTGGGCAAAAAATATCTTTTCACCAGCATAGTGGAGGGGTTTAAAATTTCAATATCCCTCCATTTAACTTATTTTTTAAACAGGTGCTAGTATCAGTTTTAGCGTCTTAATTCTGTTTCATTTAATCCCACTTTCTGAGGCTTAATGTTGTGCAAGATACTAAATTCCATACAGAGATTTACTTTCAAGCTAGTGATAAAGGGGCATTTCCTTTCCCAGGTCTGGACAGATTTGCAGTGATTGTGGAAGCAGAACTGTATTGTCTTAAATTCTGTCTCTCTTCTCCTTCCCCGCACACTCCTTCTGCCTTCCAAATAATGATTATTTTTCGACAGCTTCTCAGCTGCAGCTAGAGGAGACTGACAGACATAGACAGGTACAGTTGCCATGGTACAACTGTCACAGTACTTTAGCTCTACAGTGCTGGCTTCTACAGAATAATTTAACCAGCCATAGTGGCAGTAGGGAAGGTGGGGAATGCTGGGTGGTTGAGCTCAAATAATCTAACTTTGCCTGCAGGAGAACCTAGTTCAAACCCCATCTTGGCAGATGCATGCTGGTGATCTCTGCTCGGTCCACGGAGGTGATGACTAAGAGATCCCCACTGGAATATCTTTGGAATTAGAGAAGTACTGAAATGGATTTAATGGGAAGAGCTATAAAGTCTAGCTAGCTCCATTGCTTGCTCCTCTGGGAATGCACTCTGCAAACACATTCAGTCTGTTTCCCCCGAAATGATTAAGTCCGCAGTAACCTCAACTTCTTTTATGCTTCCCTCCCTGTAGCATTTAACTGCTTGATCAGAATGTTTATCAGTGACAAGGTATCTGCTTAATATCTACATTTATTCTTGTGCTTTAAAACCCAGATCACACATTACACAACTGAAGCTTGAAACAATCTTGCCCTGAAACTTGATATATGCTTATACATTGAGATTTTCCAAAGCCACTTAGGGGGCTTCGACACTCAATCCCCGTTAATTTTAATGGGAACTGAGCATCCAACTCCATTAGGTAGCTTGAAAATCCCAGCGTAAACTGATTTAGATCCACCAGTTACATCTCCCCTCTCACAAAATGGGTGAACATGCTCAGTTCCCAAGGCCTGTCCTTATAAGAGTCTTTCCCTCCGAGTACCACCTTTCAGTCTCCATAGCACGCTTTTTAAAAAAGACAGCGGTATTTATACTAGGTGAAATAATCCTCATTCCACTGATGCCAGACACAGCCCTTGGTTAGTGGAACTGTCGATACCCAAGGCAGAATGGGTTACCCATCCTAACAAAGGCAGTGCTATCACATATTGCTTTATGTTGCAGCTTGGATAGTTATTTGGGGGAGGGCGTTGGATCAGAGCACACGTGGAAACCAACAGCTTGGTTTCATACTGAGTACGGGGGGAGGGGAGGATGGAAAGGAACTGATCCACCACTGATTTTAGAGCATGTGGTGATTGTTCACACTCATGGTGCCACTCATGAACGCTGCATATTCTATATGGGTCTCTTTCTACGCTGTATATTCTATATGGGTCTCTTTCTGCTCTAGTGCATTGTAGATGTTTTCCCCGGACCAGATTCATTCAGGCCTCCACCTGGGTTTTGTGGAGTAGAAATTAGTGCAGAATCTCTATAGGACAGTGGAGGTTGCCCCTTGTTGGACCCGGCTAGGACTTACCATGTAGTTTGCATAGTTTTGTGCCTCGTATGCCAGTATCACCACTTCTAAAAATGATGCCACACAGCAAATTCCAAAGATGTCTCTACACTGCCATTAAATACCTGTGGTTTTTCCGTGTCAGCTGATTCAGGCAGTGTTGATGCTCGGGATGAAACCCAAGCTCTGGGACCCTAAGAGGGAGGAGGGTGCCAAAGCATCTACCCTGTAATTTTACAGCCCCGCAGCCTGAGTTAGCTGGCCAGGACTAGCCACAGGTGTTTAACTGCAGTGCGGATATACCCAAAGTTGCCAAGTTCTGCCCTCTAATACACAGATGCAACTCCCCCTGGGGTGGTATCAACAGGAAGATCTATGACCTACTGCCCCAAACCATGCGAGACTGTGTGTGTGGCTAAAGCCAAGTGAGAGCTCCGCCCAGGAAGAGCATCCCGCATGAGCTGGGGCTCCAGATTGTAATTCTACTTGTGCAGATCATCTTGCAGGAGCAGGGCCTCAGAGTTCAAAAGCACCAAGTTGCCACGGGAGTGGCACGAAGGCTGGGATTTCAAAATAGCCCCCAGTTGACTGGGCCTGAGGTCTGGGGGCCCAATCCCCTTAGAAAACCCTCCCCTTTGAACATTTAGAGTGGGATTTTCAATTGCAGCTATGGTCAAAAATAATTTAAACTAAAAAAAATAGTAGCCCGAGGAGAGCCCATTACAAATCCACTCTCCCAAAGCCTCCTTCTGAGTCAGTTTCAAAGCCAGACTTTTAAATCCTCAGCTCCACGGAGGACGTAAGTAACCGAGAACACATTCTACTGTGCCTTGCATGTCACGAAGGAAAGCCCCAACTAGTTAGCCCGTGTGCTACATGAGAAAACAGAGTATCGGTTAGATACCAGGCTGAGATTACGGTGCTAGCAGCCGAAAGACACTTATTTCAGGTTCAGTTTTAGCAAACTGCATCTGCTCTGATGGAGAATAAATACAGAAGCGCTAGATATTATTTTTAAGGCAGACGCCTCCCTGAACATAACTACAATTTGTAGGAGAATTTCCATTCCTGTAAAGCGGCAAAAAATAAATAATCTGGTTACTTTTGAAGTTATTTCAATCAGGACAGAGATGCACACACCAACTAAAAAATGCAAATATATTAAAAATGAAGTTGACATTAAGTGCCTCTGTTCTCATCATTTCAGTACAATAACAATCATGAGATCTGAGAGCGTGGCATGGTCTCCAAAGAGAAGAAACTTCCCCACCCATGTCTCAGGTCTTTTAAAAACTGGGACTGGACATAGTATTAGAACATGGTGTTAACATACCTTCTAAGAGTCTGATGAAATGAAAAAAACAAAATAACCCTTCAAACACAGTATTTTTGGTAGTTGAATCTTGAATTTGGGTGTCCATTTCCATAAACACCACAAAGCCTCGTGTCTGAGTATCTATTGGCCGTAGGTTCTCTCTCTTTATAAGCACCTTATTAAACATACAACTGCAGCATATACAAACATGTTTTTACAGGGTTTTTTCCCCCAAAGACATCTTTATCTTATTTCTGCAAACAGCTGACTACTTATTGTCCATAGTTCTCAAAGGGTGGGGCAAGCCTTCCAAAAGAGTTGCTCTTTTGGTTTACTTCTTTATTTGCGTATCAGTCCAAGAGATGATGACAGCAGACTCATGTACAGCCTTGGAAATAGTGGGACTATGCACAACGGAGCAGCTCAGCCTTCTTTTGCCAAATAAGCACCGCAAATCTAGTGGCTCTCTTTCACTCTCCTGTAGATTTGCTTTGCAATCTATGTAGTGTTTCTCAAACTTTTGTACTGGTGACCCCTTTCACATAGCAAGTCTCTGAGTACGCCACCACTCCCCCTTATAAATTAAAAACATTTTTTTACATTTGACATGATTATAAATGTTGGATGCGAAGCAAGTTTGGGGTTGGAGGCTGACAGCTTACAACCCCCTCCCCCCATGAAATAACCTCATGACCCCCAGATCTATGGTATATTCAGAATTTAAACATACCATACCAACTTAAATCAGTTTTAAAGTAGAGCGAGTAAATATTTTTGTCCATACGTTACATGACATAACTTAGTTTTAAGAGTTTGTGTTTGCATTTGTAACAATTAAAAGGATTAGCTAGCTCTCCTGTTAGTATAGTAGAGTTAGCTAGTCCTTGTAAGTGGGCTTTCATGTACATTATGCACACATATAGGGACAAAAGTCATCATGAAAAAAATTTTCAGAAATATTTATTACCAGGCAAGGAAACACGGTCGGTCTTGTGGTTTTGGCACTAGACTGGGACCCTGAAGATGTCATTTCAGTTTCCAGCCTTGCCAGGGACTTTCTATGTGGCCTGGGGCAAACCACGTCTGTACCTCAGTTTCCCATCTGTAGATTAGGAACGGCATTTGCTTTCTCCACCCTTTGTGCACTTGTCAGAGGGGGGACTGTGTCACTGTATGTATGTACCGTGGCAAGCACATGGAGTCCTGATTTTTAAGTTGAAGAATACAATAATACAAAGGAATAAACAACAATGCTTACTAGCGTAAGTGGTTCCATTCATAAGCCTTATCTTCATTTACACTACACGGTTGTGCAGGCGTAAAAGGGTCTTACATGTAATTTATGCTAATATTAAGGGCCCGTTATACTACCAGAGCAGTGTAAATGGGCCTTTATATACAGGAGAATAAGGCCCAGTGTCTGAAGGAGCATATCCTACATTTTAAACTACAATCAATCTAATAAAGTGCTGGAAATTGACATGCCCATTTAGAGTAATCACACGATAAAAACATAGCTTAACAGTACCACCAAAATGGTGTTCTTTGCACTTGTGTGTTTACTAGAGTTCCTGCATGCTTTGAATTTGGTGCAAGGAAGTCTAGCCATTTTAATCATATAACACTAGGTTCTTTTAGTGTAGCTTACATTTTTCATACTGTCTGAAGGGGAAAAAATGGTTTATTCCTTGATCAGATATTAATTTAGCAAGATTCCACAGTATTTCAGTATAGGTTTCAGAACATACAAATGGGATTTACTCAAGCAACACTATATCTATCCATAGCTCTCTTAAATATGGTCCCATTGTATTGGCATTCAATATATTGTAAGCAGAGCTAGCTTGTGTAATAACAGCCGTGAACCCTGGCTAAGTAACCTCACTAATTTAATAAATAGACATTGACGAGACTAAGTGCCTGCTTAGATGGCTTTACCATCCTCTTCCATTTCTCCCTCTCCCAACTAAAAGCCTCTTAAAATAAAACAAATTAAACCACACACACACACACAAAAACCACTACACTGCCCGAGTATTTTACAGCTCCATTCTCCAGTGGGAGACAGAGAAATGCAAATGAATCCAGAGACCACGGAACGGCTCACTGAAGACTCAGAACGTTGTACAGGGACGTGTGTGTTTTGGTTCCCCCTGCTTTCCTCACTGCTAAAACATCTGTAATAATATTCAGCACAATGCCACAGGTGTCTGCAACCAATCAGAGGTGATGGCAGATGCCTGCACCTTGCTGACAGATGCTGTCAAAATAGCCTTGCAGTCACGGGCTGGATGATAGTGTGAAAATTAGATACAAATGAGGGGCTATCAGAGAGGATCAATGTTCTACTCAGTCCACTGGCACTGCACACTCAGACAAACAGAGAGAGATAACACACCCAAGTCCTATAAGAGGGGAGGAAAGGAAATGATAATCCAAAATAACCTGCCGTTTCCAAATTTTTTAGAGACATGCCTATAAAGGGAGAATGGAATTCACCTTTTCTAAGCAGAAAACTTTTCTATTAAACACCACCTTGCATTTATAAGCTGCATTTTCAGACCCAAAGGCACTTAAAAAGCTAGTGTACACTGCGGAGATCTTTTCCCTTGCTGAAATGCAGCCACTTCTGGGGTCGGACAAAACAGCTATTTTGTGCCAGGAATGCATCCCTATTGTTTTGAGAGTCAGGAAGGAGAATAACTTCTCCCAACTGAAATTGCAGGAAAAATTCAGGGAAATTGGATGCAATTACCCCTAAGCTATAATTGGGCTAATTCAACATGGGGCTCCCATTCCTCCAGCTGTGAAAGGGTGAAGACGACTTCAGACTTACGTTTTCCAATATAGGCACCTACACTGATGCTCACAAAATATGAATGCACCTAGAGAAGTACCTGTCTGTGTACCCAGTTGCCAAGGTTGCAGGCAAAAGAGTTACATTTTAGATTTTAAAGATCACAAGCAGTCGTGGCCTAGGCGTTACATTTCACCTGAAATACAGACTTTGAATAACATGTCAGAAATAGGTTGACTCGGAGCAGAATAGATGAATAGATTACAGGGACTGAAGGGATCATTGTGATCATCTCGTCTGACCTCCTGTTGCTCCTGGGAGAATTTGCACGTGCAGAATTTTTTCTTGTCTGCAGGAAATGCATTTTGCCAGGGAGGTGCTGCAGTTGCACCTTTCACCCAGCAGGGGCTGCTGTGGCATCAGGAGAGAGGGCAGCTGGTCCAGGGCAGGAAGACTTCAGATAGGGAAGAGAATAGGCCGCATTTTTCACAGTGCCCTGCCGGTGGGGCCATGGCTCCTGACTTGGCCCATGTCGGATGTGGCTTTTGGGGTCTCATAGACTGGGGTCTGGAAGGGCTAGTGCACAGGAATGGGGCATGAGTTGAATGGGAATCAGGATGCAGGAACAAATGGGAGTGCGTGGCTGAGTGGGGGTGTAGCTGAAGAGAAGGTATGGAAAATACATTTCTGTATTGTAGTTGAAATGAATTACTCCAAGTTCTATATTAGTATGCCGAGTAAGGAAGCTGTCAAAAAACATTTCCTGAATCTTTTTTGGTGACTGTATTGCGACAGATATACTTGCTGACAGGTATTTTGAAATAAATGACCAAAATAATTGAAACTGGTGTGATTATATTGTGTTATTTTGACAAATAAAATACACAGAATTTTAAAGTATTGTGCACAAAATTTTTAATTTTTTGGCACAGAATTCCCAGTATCCTGTGTAACAGCCCCCAGGACATTCCTGAACTAATTCCTCTTTGAACTGGAGCGCCTCTTTCAGGAGACCATTCAATCTTGATTTTAAAATTGCCAGTGATGAAGAATCCATCACAAGATTAAGTTGTTCCAATGGTTCATTACCCACCTCTGTTAAAAATCTGTATCTTACTTCCATTCTGAGTATCTGAGGTTTCCCCTAGATTAGAAGACTGGTTCTAGGTTTGAACAAGTGTGATAGCCCCATTAAAATAAATTAAGAGTATTGCGCTAACAAAGCAATCCTTAAGCAAATACTCTGCAGCCTTCTGAACTTCAGAGGGAGAAGACTTAGATCAGGGATGACTTCAGGAAGCAGTGCATCTTCTGGTTATTTCAGTTCTAAACCTATGCGCTGCAGATGACAAACAGGGTCACAACTAGGGGTGTCCCCACAACTATTTGGATTATGGTAGTGCCCACAGTGTGCAACACACTGTACACAGATGAAGAGCTTGCAGTCTTAAGAAAGCGGGCAAGTCGTCCTGGAGCAGCTTAAGTCATGAGGAAAAATAGGGAATTAGGGAACCCCTAATCCTAGACACTTGGAGCAACAAGGTAGTAGTGTTTGTCACTTATGTAGGGCTTTTTCCATAGACCTCAAAGCATTTTACAGAAGTGCATATTCTCATGTCACAAATGGGGAAACTGAGGCACTGGGCTGTGATGCGACTTGTTCAGTCAAGTGGAAAGTCAGTGACAAAGCAAGGAAGAGAACTCGGGTCTCCCAACACCCAGTTTGGTGCTCTATCAACTGGACAATGCTACCTCCCTAATACACATAACATGAACAGATAGCACGTGAAAAATCGAGACGGAAGTGGCGGGTAATTGGCACCTATGTAAGAAAAACCCCCAAATATCAGGGCTGTCCCTATAATATCGGGACATCTCGTCACCCTATCTGCTCACGAAGTCTAGGGAAAGAGGGGCTGATGACAGTAACTTGTCTTAAGAGGACGCTTTCTAGAGGAACTGGCAGGTGAACGAAGGAGCAACGAGGCAGAAAGGTTGACTCTCTTCAAGCAGAGTCTCTTTTAAGGTTGGACAGTTCCTTTAATCTTCATCTGGAAGCAGTCCCACAGATTTGTTCACACAATAAGAGAAGGAAGATAGAGCTGGAGGCCTCATGCAGTTCAAATGTAACCCTGCAAACCTCGCTGATGAGTTTTTACATGGTACAGTCACTGCTCGAAGCGCTGACAATAAGCAGAGTGCATCAACAAAGGTCTCTTACTACGGTATTATTTGGAGCAACTGTACCTATAGTGGGGGGTCCAACTTTCGCTGTACCCATGGAAATGCTGATTCAGAGTCAGGGAGATCAACAAGAGATTAAACAGGAACTGAAGGCAAAAAGCTGCAGGGCTCCATTTCCAAAGAAACTGAGCATGTGCAGCTCCAACTGGAATTTTCGGAGCTCAACACCTCTAAAAACAGTATCTGGCCCGGTGAGTCCACATGCACCTCCTCAAAGCTCAGCATTTTACATTACACATCTTACTGCGTAGAACCTCAGACACAAGCTGCATCCCAATGCACGTTAGAGGGGTTTTTTAAAACACAAGATAAAAACAAACGGTAGAGGAACTTCAAGCAGCATTGGCAAGAGAGGAGAGGCAGGTTTGCAGCTCAGGCCAAGGGGACAGCTGAGTGGTCTAAGCCCGAGCTCTGCAGTTTCCCAGGAGAGGCTCTTTTCAGCCGGTAAAAGGCCAAGGCCATGATCTCTGCTTTGATGGATGTGGAGATCCCACGGACTTGAGAATTTTGGACTCGAATTTTCACCTCCTCGACTGCTGTAGAGCACGCTGCAAGCTTGGCTGCTGCCCTGTGCCTCAGACGTGGCTGCACCCCCTCAGTGCTGGTAAATACACAGATCGGAAAGGGCTGCGAGATCCCTTCAGGATGAAAAGGTATTACATAAAACACAAGACAGCGCAGTAAGAGAGGAGGTGAAGACTCAAAGACAGAGATCCAGCTCCAGATGTCTGGAAGGTGAAGGCTCTTGACTCAAGAGAGCTGGAGTAGGTGGAGGGACAGAAAGGAGGTAAGTAGGGGACAAGTCCCTGGAAGATTCTTAGAACGGGAGAGTAATTGATAGACACAGCCCGACAGCACGTCTGCCCCCCACCATTGCAAGAACCCTCCCAGTCACAGATGGCAACTGCATGTAAAGAAGGCTTTTATCAAAGTCCAGCATGTAGCAGCTTCCTCATTCCCTGCAGGCAGTGCGGTTTCCTCTCACCCTTCTCCCATGTCGCGGTTTGCAGAGTAAACCTGCCTGTTGCAGACGACCCAATTTCACAAGGCTTTTGTGCAAGCAGCAAGGTGGAAAATGATCATCAGGAGCCGTCATATGGAGCCGCGCCCCTCCTGTTTCCTAGATCCAGCCTCCCTCCCCCAGAACCCAGGCACCCTGAACATGCTAGGCCGGTGCAGAAGCAGAGAGGGGCTACCGATGATCTTTCCAAATACCAGCAGCTCGGAAATCTTTTCCCATCCCGCTGCAGCTCCCGCCTCCCCAGATACTGATGAGCAAGACAGCGCAGTCCTGCGTGACAGCGTGAAATTAATACGATTTTGGGGAAAGTTGGCAATGAATAATGAGCATCTGAAATACCCTGGTTCCACCCCTTGCTTCCACTTTAACCCCTTTGCTGCTGGCACGCCACTCTGGCACAGACGGAGTAGTATGGATGTGGGCTTAAGGTGCAAACAGTGGCAATTCTGCGGGGAAGCAGCTCTGAAGATGCAGCTGGCTCCATGTAAGCAATTGTAAGGAGAGTAAGTTTTTTCAAAAGTCCATGTTATGCTAGAAGCAGGGGAGCCTGGTATGGGGAGGTGCTCTGATTGCACCCTGGGCTTTGCAATATAGGAGTCCCTGGACTGACCTCTCCTTCCAGCCGAAGTGGTGGATCTCAGATGAATCCCACGAAGGAATGAATCTCCACGGGAGGGAGCTTGTGGTGGGGCAGTTGCCCCACTCCTATAAGAGATAAAGCTAGAACAGCCAGTATGGCTGCAAATGGGAAAGGGCCTGTCAGGAGCCAATCAAGGCTGAGCTTTAGGTGGCCAATCAGAGCCAGGCTCAGCCCTATATAAAGGCTGCCCAGGAAGGGAGCTGTCAGTCTCTCCCAGACCTTCAGGAGGGAAGGTCTGACACCTGGGACAAGGAGTGGCAGCACAATGCTGGGCAGGCTCGGAGGGTGGGGGGAGAAGGGAACTCAAGCCCTGTGCCTGCCTGGCTGCAGGCCCTGATAGAAGGGCCCACAAGGTGTAAAAGGGCTGAAGGGGAAATGACCCAGGGAGGACAGGCAAGTGAGGGGAGAGAAGGAGGGCAGGGGGGCTGCCACCAAAGGGTCCCTGAGTCGGGACCCAGAGTAGAGGGTGGGCCTGGGTCCCCCACTTCCTCCTTATATCGTACCTGACTGTTGGAGGTGGCCATAACAGATTGCACCAGACCCCTGCCAGAAGGGATTAGACTTTGGGGTGTGGTTGGCTGCTGCGGCAGGGACGAACCCCCTAGAAGGGGGCGTGTGTGGACTTGGGGGTACTGCCGGAGGGCAATGTCCTGAAGAGGACGCCATGAGCTGACAGCAACGCAGGTCCAAACGCCAACGCAGGGCGAGACACGGATGGGACACTGCCGGCAGAGGGTGCTCCATACAAACTGAGCTAATTCCTGGACTGTCCAACAGGAGACGCAGCGGTGGTGAGTCCCGACTCCGTCACAGAGCTAGAAACCATGAGGCATTTGCCCCTTCTTCCAACCTCCCGGTCAAGTCAGAAAATGCATCTGCTAGACGGTCTAGAATAAAGGGTTAGATCATTGCCTCAGATCATAAAGGGTAGCAGAAAAGACCTTACAGCCGGGACACAGGGATAAAGCAGTTGCGTAAAAGCCAAGAAGGGCCCCAACCCAAGGGGAGTGGAGGGGATATTCTGTGCCCAGATACCATTTGCTAGCAAAACGGTCTATGGGAGCTCTCGTGACCTAGGCTACTAAACAGAAAGGAGGCCACTGAAATCTGATAAGGTGAGTGGGATCAACTACGGTAAGGAAGAGCTTTTATTTCTAAAAACACAACCCACTCTTATCTAGAGCTTTTCCTCAGTAGATCTCAAAGCACTTTACAAAAAGAGGTCAGGCTCTTTATCCCCATTTTACAAAGGGGGAAAACTGAGGCAAAAAGAGGGGAAGTGACTTGCCCAAAGTCACCCAGCAGGCCAATGGCATGGCCAGGATTAAATCTCTCAAGACCCAGTCCAATTGTCTTTCCGCTAGACCACACTGCCTCACTCCTTCCTCTAAGCAGTATATTTGTACTGCTCCACCGGCAGGCACTGGCTGTTACATACTTTTATCCACCCCCTTTTATCTTCCTTGCCTGAAGTAGTTAGCTTATAAACTGGAGAAGTTGGTGAGTTGGCATCTGCTGTCCACAGAGCCAGCCCTAAGACTGCCACAGAACCAGCTTAACTTGACCGTTTCTAGCCCAGCCAAAGACGGAAATGGATGCCGCAGCTTCCCTCTAGTTCACAACTTCCAGTCTGGTCAGGCGACCCCTAATCTCAGCAAGTACTCTCCTAGTGCAAGAGTCAGGCTGGATTCTAATTTCGGCCATGCTTTGGTCACGTGACATAAGAATGGGGCTCAATTCCAATCTGACTCATCTTTTTCATGGCGGCGGCTTTGGGCAGGGGTGAAGCACCCTGCTGCCCAATTCCCTCTCAAATCAAATCGAACACTGAGCATTCAGCTGCTCTTCCTGGTTTTTCGAGGGCTCCATTCCTGAAGCCACTCTCTCAAGAGGTAAAAATAACTAAAAACTAGGTGTCTGTTCACCTGCAAGGCTGTGGTTCCTGGGAGGAAAATACAACTTACAAGAGGTTTATAAAACTGTATTTTGCCTTTTCATAAGCATGGAGAGCGAAGATTTGCTCTCTCAATTTTAAAATCCACTGAATTGAAAGGAACATCAATAACATCAGTCCAACGTTGCAGCTTGTTAAAACAATGCAAAGAATGGATTTTGCAAGTGTCAACATCAATGGAAAGCATTTGGGCGTCTTTAATAGAAGGTGATTTCATTAAGACATTCTCATGAAGGGAGGAAGACTGAAAAATAATACACTATGTATTACTGAAAAAGGATAGTGAAATTGACCCGTCTAGCTTCAAGGCGAAAGTCCAAAAAAATTAAAGCGCTTTTCATTCTCAACATTTCAAGAAATCTAAAAATACAAAAAGGATTTTATTTTTTTTTAATGCTTGTTTTCAATCCAGATTGTTCCTTGAATTACAAACTTAGAGGCGATCAGCTTTAGATGTCAGGCAACTACAATTTCTATATAGCAGTTTCTAAAAATCCTTACGGGCAACTTAAAAGCCATCTTAATAGTCAAGCACGTATCTTGGAATCACATATGCTTTGCCTCTGCCCTATGACAAAAATATCCTTTTTAACAGGACAGGCAAAAGAATAACACCTTGTAATATGAATAGCACTGAATGGGTATCCAAAGGAGATGTTGGATAAGATTACTGGGGCTCAGAAAGTTGCTTCCTATGAAGAAGGAACTTAAAAAGGACGCATTCACGCACATGGAAACCTTAAAGTCACCAATCAGAACAAACAGATAAGGGGGTGGGGGGAGAGATTGCCAGAGGGTAAGTCATTTGAACATGGCATTTCAAACAAAAAACAGAAAAGCACTGATGAAAAACAAGGAACGGGGTGTAGGAAACTAATTAAGCCCCATCACTAGATTCAGCTTACTGCATCGGTGAGAGCCACATCAGCAAAAATCACAATGAGGGACTCTGGAAATTACTAGTTCGCATTAGATAATCAGCTGGAGTAAGAACAGGCAGCTGAAAATGGCTTAGCGGAGAGATTTAGGAGAGCAGTGAGGAAGCTCGTGGTCTGGAATGTCAGCAACTCACTAAAATCAACTACTGTGATTAATATTCAGACCCCAGAAAGGAAAGAGACACTGAAGTAACGCTGTCAAGACAGAGTTAAAAAATTTCTTCTCTTAAACACTTTTTAGTTTCAATTTTTTAAAAGAACATTGAAAATCTATTTGGCTTATTCCTACATGGCTCATCTTGGACAGTGAAACTAGAATGGAGATTTCCACAACATTCGTCTGATGAAGTGGGTCTTAGCCCACGAAAGCTCATGATCCCTAAAATCTGTTAGTCTATAAGGTGCTACAAGACTCTTTGTCGCTTTTGTAGAATGGTCAGTTTCATTTGCTTGTTCTCACGCACTAGTCCAACACTGCTGTGTTGGGGTTTCCAGCATTGCAAGAGCAGACCTCATAAAAAGAAAATCTTCATTAAAAAAAAAGGAATACTTTTATAACGTGGTGGTAGACAGAGACACGCACAATCCCTGCATTTGCATCTGAAAGTAGGTACTGGTCTCTGTCGAATCGGCAGCTGCCATTTGATTTCAGTAAAAGCACTTTCAGTGAAAGCACACTTTCACATTGTCAGAGGTAACCTGGTGTTTTGGAGTCAGTGTGGGCAATTATTAGTAAATCCACTGAGTTAAGCCTTGCTGTAAGCATGCACCAGGGGTAGATTGTAAAGTCCTAACAGCAATACAAACATAGCAAGTTACAACACTCTTCTATTATTGTTTATATTGCAATAGCCTCAATCAGGGATGGACACCCTATTGTGCTAGGGGCTGTACAAAAACAAGATATTCCCTGCCCCACCAAGTAGTGAAGATTGAGTGTCCCTGAAATGTGCAAAAGTCTTGGATGTGTGCAAGGGCTGAATGCTGTTCAAGTGGTGTCTACACTATAGAATGGAACCAGACATGACCACACCGGCCCCAAGAGCAGAGGCTAAATCCAGCACTTAATCTTTAGTCATTTCCACCATGGAGCAAAAACACAGGGATAAAAGAAAACACTTCAAAGACAAAAGGGACAAAGATCACATGGCGGTACAACAGGTGAAGCCAGTGTAGCCCAACCCACCCAGTGTTAATGAATGCCTCTTCCCACCTGTTGTGAATACTGCCATTCACTCTCCTAGCAGGAGGTTCACAGCTCCAGGAAGGAACAGTTCCCAGAGATGCTCTGGAGGAGGGGGAAGTGCAGCGGAGCAGAGAAACTCCATCCCTTTAAGATTGTGAGGCAATGTGGAAAGACACCTACAGCACAGAGGTTCTCAGTCGGGAAGGGTGAGGGCAAGTTGCTGGGACAAATGCACTGATGAAAAAGCATCAAGCAATTGTTTCGGTTTTTTTTAAAAGCACTTACGGTGTTTCTCAGCCTGGCCCCCCACAAACCCCACCTAATGCATGGGCCAGAACACAAGCATCAGGGCTAGAAGTGTAATATTTCAAAGATAAAATTCCAGTTTAAATTCTACACTGCAATTCTACACATGGGGCTTGTTCAGAGTTGCAACACTGTGTGTTCATACATGAAGATTCCAACTGTCAGACACAGGATCCTAAATAGGAAGCTGAAATCCAGAATTAAACACTAAAGGGTGAATCCTCAGCTGGCATAAACTGAAATTACTCTGAGCGATGCCAGTTTAGGATCTGGCCCTAAATGGTGCATCAAAGATTCTTCTAATTCACCTATAATAAATGTCTAGGTATAGGATCTGCACATTGTATTTAGGTGCCATCTTTGAAACTGGGCTTCCAGCATAGAGGTTTTTCCGTTAGTGAATGTACAGACTGAGCAACACAAACCCTTACAAAAGACTACACACATATGAATCCATCTGTAGTGTAGACACACACCATACACATGCATCTCCGACGTATTTCAGTCTAGCTCTACCATCTACAGATAGTCCCAATGAAATCAGCTATGCAGTCAGAGGATAAGATCCTTCTGCACCAAATCTTATCAGTTCTTCCTCAGCATCTTTAAAACCCATCTTTACCTCTTCATTCCTATTCCTAAAATCCATGTGTCCGTGTCTTGGTCCTCACTTGCCTTGATTACTGCAATCTCCTCCCTCCTTTGCTTCTCACCTTGCTCCTGGTCTGCTCCATCTTACAAGCACTGCCACTGGGCCTACAAGACTCCATTTCAAATCCTCTCACTGGCTTCCTCTCCTCTTCTTGAGGAATTTCAAGCTTCTGATTCACCTTCATAGTCCTGCACAACCCTACTGCTCATGCCCCTCTTGCACCAACCAAGCCTTCCTTCCCAATAAGCCTTTTGTCTTCTGTGGTTGGGCCCTGCTTGACAAAGAACCACTGCTTCCTTTCTTCTTCACCTACCTTCTAACAATAATCCCCTGACAAAAATACAGGTAGGAAAGACTTCAGCAGCACTTTGAATCTGGACATTTGCCTAGTTATCAGGCATATAATCTGAACTGTATTATCCAGATGCCTTCTCTAAGTAGGTACAGCACCTAGCTGCTCTCAGATAAACCAATGTTCATGTTAATCGTGTATCCTTCCCACTTTAGCACAAAGAGCTCATTCCAGCTAGCTTCAGCACTGTGATCATTACAGGAAATCCACCAACGAGACTTGGATAGCAACATTATCCACCTCATAAGAGGTCATCATTCAGATGAGCATTCAGTACATGGGTCTCTTTGGAAAATCCAAGAGGCAAAATCGGTTGCATATTCAACCACCTAATTATTTCCTTCCTCAGTCTGAACATGCTCTAACAAAAAAAAGTAAGACAATTCTGTAGCTTTCAGCACCAGGAGAAACAGCAGCGTCTTTCATTTTAATTTACTCTCTGGGCAGTCCAATGTTCCCCAAGAGACAGAGGGTACTCGTGTCTTTGTACATAAATAGGATTCCTCAAACAATTCTAGCCAAAAGCTGATATTAAATATAGATCTAATGACAAATGGCAGGAGCATTTGGTCATTCCAGGATTACCAGGTTTTCCTGTGCTATTTCTGCTCATGCACTAATTTTTTTTGCCTTGGTACATTGCTAATCCTGACCTGCTGCGCCAACAAGGTTATAGACAGAGCTGGTTGAAATCTGACAGAACAGCTTTCTGCCAAGAAATGCAGTTTCACTAAAATCTAAACATCTCATGGCAACATGTCAAATTCAAGAAAGTTTTTGATAGGATAAATGTCTAAACAAATTGTTTAGACTTCCAACAAGGTAAAAAGATTTCATTGTGACTGTTTGATTCAGTTTGTTTCAACTTTTATACCAAAATATATTATATCTATATATTACATACTATGTTTACTATGTTAACATAAATAAAAGCTAAACAAAATGAATCAAAACATTTTGACAAAGTTTTTTGATAGCCCCACACTGAAGTGCCCCGAAATCTCCATTTTGTGGGAAATTTCAAAATTTCAGTTTTTTAATCAGATTCAGAATAAAATCTTTCAGAATTTCCCCAAAGAATGGAATTTCCAGTTCCCAACCTGCGCTAATTATGGATCTTCAGTGTCACAGACACCAAGTCTTTGACAACATTCATTAACATTTTACTGTCCTGAACAAATGTGAAAATGCAGTCTGATCCTTTGGGGAAATTCTGAGGGCCTGGTCTACATTAGAAAATTAAGTCAGCTTAATTACATCACTAAGAGGTGTAAAAAAAATCCAAACCTCTGAGTGGCGTAGTTAAGCTAAGCTATTTCCCGCTGTAGATATCACTAGGTCAATGGAAAGATCCTTTCATTGATGTAGCTACCATCTCTTGGGAAGGTAGATTAACTATGCCAACAGGAGAATCCCTTCCATCAGTTTAGGTAGCGTCTACAATGAAGAACTACAGAGGTGCAGCTACATCAGTGCAGCTGCATTATTATAGTGTTGTAAATGCAGACGACCACTAATACAGACAAGTTGATTATCTGTGTTATGACCTTCCACTGATTTCGTATTTTAGTACACACAAACTTTACACATCTCACAAATTTTAGTCGGCATTATATTCCCATATGTGCTGATCTGGTTTTGTTTCCTTGTTACAGGGGTAATAAACAATATAATAAATAGAAAGCATTATATTAGAAATAATAGCAATCCTTATTGTTAATGCACATATCTGCCTAGTCTTTGTTTCCAGAGGTTGTATGGAGGATTCTTCTATGGCACAATATTTTGAACTGTTAAAGAGTGAAAATAATTTGATCGGAAAGATTTGTACTGGGTTTTAAGCTACTAGAAGGATTTAGCAATTCAGTTGAAAATAAAAATATTGAAAATAACCATTCCCACTTTTAAAATTGCAGCTGCAGTGCAAAAAAGGGTATCAGGTGCTTAGCTATCCAAGCATTTATGCACTAAAAATGCATACATTCTTCTCCTGTATGCATATACCCAAGCATACAGGAGAAGAATGTACCAATTAATACCACCTAGCTCTTATATGGGTAAATCTTCACTGTCCACTAACGGACACATTTTCTCTCTTCTGCCTTTGGTTAGTGAAAAATTCTACGGGTTCAAGTGCAGGAAGATATCTTGGGGAAGGGAAAATTTTCACTAGTCACCTTTACTTGGAGAAAGGTGTGAGGATGGAGTGTGTCTTGCACTAGGTTTCATTATATCTCAGTGTTCCTTCATAATGGGGAATGAAGAGCTCATTCTGGTAACAACTCTTATTTTAATAGGTCATTCCAAGCTTTGAAGAAGTGGATAATGACATAAGAATAACTTTATAAAAACTTAGTTTAAAAAAGACCCTCATCCTATTTTATCAACTGTATCCTTCATTCATACTTTCTTCTTCCAGAAGAACAGATCCAATGTCCAAATCTTGCCCCTTGTAATACAGTTTTAGATGCATGACTGTTTCTACTTCGTCGGTCAGAGGGAACTTACTTCTGCCCTAACTAGTCTGGCTAGATTGCTCTGCTAAATTGCACTACGTAATGAGTTGTGGTTATTTGTGTGGGGGGGGGGAGGGGGTAATTTTTTTAAGAAACTAAGCAACGCAAAGCCTCTGAAAAAGAATAAAATGGACAGACCATTTATTTTTAGTACATTAAACCTGTTCAGTATCATATTCCAATCTTTAATCCCATTGGATTCTCTAAAACACTGTATTACTTTCACATAGCAAAGTGATCGGCTATATTTATTCCTAGGAACCATAACCATGTTCTGGTACTATTTTCAGGTGTGCCCCCCCCCATAGCTGTAACCTTATTCCTGTTAAGGGTGAGGTCCATACAAATTTTGTAACCAGAAAGCCTTCGTATGAAAGCCATAAATTTGTATGAATTAGACTCCTACAGGTAGAATACAGAGGTGGTCAGATGTACATTAATGAATCTACTTATAAGGCTATATAACTTGGTGTTTAGACTGGAAGTAAACCTTGAATTTTGGGATTTTCTCTCTCTTTTTTTTTAAATAGACAGAACACATATAATGGGGCTAGTGAGCAGCCTAGTTTTCTTCCTCTGCTCATCTGGAAGCATGAGGCAGTGACATAGCTCTGATTTTAGAAAAGGGTTTATACCATCTTGCCCACATGCAAGTTCCCCAAAACTATATGTTTCCTCTAGAATGAAGCCCCACTCGATCCCATCACAAGTTTTTTCTGAATCTGCTTTTAGGACAGCTCTTATTCCCTTATTTGGTAGAGTGTGCGCCATGTGCATTTATAATTCTACAAAAAATCTACAGTGTTCACCCCTTAACAAGTCCTATTTGATCTAGAGGAAATGTAAAGGACCTTTTTCCATTTTAGTTCCTCCTATTTTAGGAGGGGGAAAAAAATCTTTGTAATTTTATGTTCAGTGATGCAAGTCTATACATAATGCCTCCATTTTTTATGCTCTCTAAGTTGGTGTAGGAAGGGATATGGCTATGAAACAAAGCATTAAGATCAAGACTTCTGACAGGAAGTGGTGATTATTTGGGACCAGCATAACATGTTTTAAAGGAACCTAATTTTCAGAAATTGCTCAGGAGCTCCCCTCTGAAAAATAAGGCCTTTTCACAGGTCTCAAATTAGACACCCAATATCAATCACTTTTGAAAAAAATAGCTTAAGAGCCTCTCAATATAGTAGCAAAGAATTAAAAGTCTTCACCTGAGAAATGTGTTTGGTCTCCCCTCCCCCATTTTGGAAATGGACAGTTCTAAATTGATAATCTACATAACTAGCAGCCTCAGCAAAGAGCAGACGGAAATACCGTCATTATCAGGGATAATCCTGCCAGGCCAGGACTCAAGCATAGCAACAGATACAGTATGAAGAAAAGCTTATTCCAGTGTTGTCCATGCTTAGGCAAACAATTCAGACTCCAGGACCGCCAATCCGGCAGTGTTCACCATCACCAAATGCACATAAAGAAAACTGAGTACCTTCACTTTTCTTCGCACTCCCTATGGATTAAAAACCTTATCCCCAAACCTCTGAAACCAAAGACATGCACCTTGAATCCCCTGCAAGCTACAGATTTGGGAAATTTAACTTAACACCCATGCATGGATTTTCCTAAAGTGCTTGTCTTCATCCTCCCTCTTCCCATGAAAGTTTTGTTAAAATGATCCAAAACCCACAACCACGACCAGGGTGCAGATCTTCAAGTTTAGCTTGAATTGGATAGAGGAGAGTAACAACACAGGAGTGCAGGGATAAGGAAGTCTTTTAAACATATCTTTGCTTGCTAGTATTGCATCCTAAACCATAA
This sequence comes from Dermatemys mawii, assembly GCA_007922305.1. Lineage (NCBI taxonomy): Eukaryota > Metazoa > Chordata > Testudines > Dermatemydidae > Dermatemys > Dermatemys mawii. The sequence goes on from ML677361.1 coordinate 550,856, forward strand.
TCCTCATTCCACAGAGAGTCTAAGCACTCTGAGAATGGATCTTTGAATCGACAAAATTCTAGAAGAGAAAGATGAGCAAGGTAAACTGCAACTCTGAACAATCCATGAACGGAAGACTCAAAAGTCTGCAGTGTTTAAACAAATCAATCATTGTCCATTTCAAACAGCTAGCATTGCTAACACCTATTCTTGGGGAGATTTAAAAGGGAGAGTTCACATGACAAAGCTTGAAAGGTGAAGACATTTGTATACAATAAAAATAATTTTAACCTTCTGCGTTTCATACCCTGCCCAGACAATAATTCAGAAGTGGAGTAAAGGGAGTGGGTTATGGGACCGCATCACTTGGGTGGCTGGAAAGTGGCTTTTGAACATGTGAAACAACAGAAAAGAGGCTTGTCTCACAAAGCCTTTAACTTCAACAGGCAGAGCTACCATTGGCCTGCAGCGTCATTGTCTGTGAGCAACAACTGCAGTTCCCCTCATCCTTTATTTCCTGAGAAGACTCTGAGTGCCCCCTGCTGCCTTGATGAGGGAAATGCCTCTGGTTCCAAAGAACTGTTTTAAACTAAATTACTATTATTAAAAAGAAACCCACCAAAGGATCTAAATCTATGGCAACAGGGAACAATTTTAAACAAAAGCCCAAAAAAATGCCTGGCATTTAATAACATTCAATGTGTGCAAATTTTTAGCCCTTTTGAAAAATAAGCAGAGACATTATTAAATCAGCTCATTTCTCTCATTGCTGGCTTTTGTTCTGAAGATAAATAATGGGTTCCTAAATATACTGTGCAACTAAGTGAAACTGACATTTTGGTGGAACATTGCTTCCTGATTAACATGCATTGTTCTTAACACGCTTTTGATAATGGGCTATAGAAGCCTCGTCTCTTTAAAACAGACACTATCAAACTGTTCTCATACCCCCATCTTCTCAACCATGCATTGTTTTTCAACGCCCTTTTAATAACATGAAACAAAACCTCTCTCTGTACTGATCTTCTCTCTTTTGGACAAGTACAGATTCCTCCTGTCCCTTGAATATATTACAGAACCCAAAGCCAACCTGGCTTTGTTTATTATTTGGTCTGTTGGCTGGTAAACTGTGGATATCATTGCTCTATAACTGGCAGAAAGAGTTAAGTTCAGGGCTTGAAGAGTTTTATATAATTAGAAATCCAGGGCCAATTTTCCTCCCCATTCTAAGAAATTTTAGTAGCTTTAAGACCCCAGATTTGGGGTCTAGACCATTTCTAGGGGTTCTATCACTATACTATCAAAGTACAAGCATATAAGAGCCTTTAAATAGACAAAGACTTCTGGTTAGAAGAGCCCTCTCTATTCTTTATAGGTTCTTTTACTGTGCTCATATCCATAGTGTCTGAACAGCTTCCAGTCATAAGAAATCTGACTAACACATGGTTATCTCAGCCTGATTCCAATTAAATAGATACAACATCCTTCGCCACCCCCAGCCCTTGCACAGAAGAACTGTCCAACAAGCAGTGAGGACACAGGATCACATTTTCCTCCAACGGAAGCCTAAGTATTTGGTCTTTTATGCCTTGGCAACACTTCTACAACATTTTGTGCTAATATAGTATTTAGAAACGCATGAATAAAAGGTCTCCCGGGGCCTCTAGTTTTGCTTACTCCCAACATGGATTGTTCCCTACAGTGTTCTTCAGTGCACAATATTGGTTTTCTCTGAGTGGGTTAAGCAACTGGATTTCCCCCGTGTCTCTTGGGGAATGAACCTACAGTCTAACAGGGTTCATTGTTCGGAAAGTTAAAACACATTCAATCTAACCCCACACAGCCTGAAGAAGTCCTTGCTATATCCTTTTCAAACACTGACAGGGTGAACTCACACCCTAAAAGACTTTGTTCTTATATAACTGTTTGTATCAATATACCTCAAGGGAGGTCAGCATCATTATTCTCCGAGACACAGAGAGCGGATGTGACCTGCCCACAGTCGCCCAGCAGGTCAGGGCAAAGCGGTCAAGCAGAGCTGGATATAGAACCTAGCAGGTCACACTGGGATGACTTGATATTCTCTTCTGTCCATAAACTCCAATTCCCCCAGTTCACTCGAGTATCTGAGCAGCAGATGAGGTTGGTTGGAGTAGGAAGTGTGCCTTATCCAACAGTACTGAAAGCATCCCAGATTTGTGATGTTTTATCAATGCTTAAAAAGCCAACATCCAAATGAGTGACATTGCGGACGCAGTCAGTGAACATGCACCTACAAGTATCACTTTGCATCCCACCCCCTTTGCAGCATATGGGACTTTCTGAAGTTTTAAAGCACTCCATGTCATCCCACGTAGTGTTCAGTACTGAGGCCTGCTATTGGTTGAGAGGATTCTTGCTGGAACAGTCCATTACAGAAGAAGTGTTCTCACAAAAATAATTCCTATTTGTTTCATCCATGTCTATCTTGGGGCAACCCTTACACTTACAAAGTACTTTACATGCACGCACCATTTTATGAGGTTAATTGTTCCTAGAGAACCAAGCTTTAGGCGCTCCCTAACAAAAGGTGTGTATAAACCGTGGTGCCACGTGTATGGGACAGGTGAGGAAATTGGTTAGTCGTATGTAAAACAATTCTATCTGCTCTCTGGCCAATTTCTTGGGGCTCATCACACCTTGCTTTTCTGGGAAAGCCACGGAACACATTCTGGACACAGAGAGATTGGAGGCCGGATTCTTAATTATGGTCTGAACCGTTTGCATGGCTTAAGAGGTACAAAGGAGTCAGATTCTGTCCACCAGCTGAGAACTGCCCCCGTCAAGAAAAGTTGGGATACAGAACTCAGGTTCTGCACCAACGCAGCACAGGGAACATGTCAGAAGAGATAGGGATGTACCGGGGCATCTCAGTGTGGATCCTTGGTGGGCATATGGTCCCTAGGGGACCAGACACTGCTAGTGTACATTAGTGCAGCCCTAATTTGGGCAGAGGCTGGTGTAAGTTTGGCCCTCAGGATGAAGACACTACGACCTGCTCGCTGATGTGCCTCCTCTTCCCTGCAACATGCTTCTGCTCCAAGTGGAGCTCAGACCCAGGAGTAATCTGCTTATTTCACGTCATGTGTCCATGAAATAAAAGTCTCACTTACCCCAGGAAGACAACAGTTCTGTAATATTTATGATCGGACAGCGAGGTCACCTGTCAAAAGAAGCCACCAATGCCCCAGTGAGTAACTTCCCACTGTGCAGATGAGCAGCAGCGGATATCTTTACCTGAACAACTCTCTGACTTCCCTCACGGTTGCCTGGAATGGGATATTTCGGACCAAAATCTTGGAGCTCTTTTGCTTCTTGAGAGTTTGTTTTTTGCGGGATGGTGTCACAGTGGGCCTGGTGAATCAATGGAGACACGGTAAGTTACACTGTGGAGAACACAACACAGCACAGACCTCTCTCTTTCTGGTTCCTTCCAGCTTACAAATCTAGACATTCGGGAGTCCAGTATCCTGATCAATATGCTCAATGGCTTCTTATCTGAATCAATGGTTGCTTCATAGACCAGGTGGGAGAACAGAACAGTTTGACTACAGTTATACTTGGAATATATAAAAATCTGTCTCATTCTTTTTAAAAGGTCAGTCCTCCTACGTGTTTGTGTGTTATCTTGCAGACGGGACCCCAAATCCTGACAGGGGCTTCTGGGCTGGGTACTATTTCAAGACAAGTAAATAAAGCTCTGCCTAGGGATTATCATTCTGGAACAGACCAACCCTTCGGCTGGTTTGCTGACCTGCTCTGGTACAGCAGGCAGAAGTTCACAACACTGACTAAATTAGTGTAAGTGAAGCACAGCTTGTGCCTTTAGTTTCACTGTTAACTGTTCTCTGAAAGGCTGAAAATAGCATGAACAGTTCATGCTACGGTGTAAAGCCATCAGGTTCGATTCCCAGACATGTATTCTGGCTGCCAAGTCAGCAGGAGGTGGAGGCAACTCTTGGGCCTCAATGTCCAGAGTTGTGCACTATCCCACAGTGGCCGAAGAACTGTCCTGATGGGCCCTTAAAGGACGTCCCATGCAGCTCCCCTTGGTCTAACAAAGATGCCTTCAGCACGAGGGAAGGGGCACAGAACAATATCCTCTACAGGCCAGATGAGGAAGACAGTGGAAAGAGGTTTTTCTTTAAGAAGTTGGGAGAATAGCAAATTACCCCAGGGAGATCCTTAGGCCAACTTTTCTGGTATAGTTCACATTTGATCTAGTGTCTCACTTAAGAGATGAAATCATTTAGTGTTGTTTCACATTCTTCCGATTCCCAGAAGCTCAGTGTTTCTTTTTTTATTTTTCACTTAGTCTATTAAAAACAGATTGCCACCTAATATTTAATTTATTCCTATCCACTCAGCCAAACACACACCATATTAATAGGTATTATGCACACAGTATTAATATAAAATCCATCCGTGATGGAAACTACATTAACTGAACGTCTTATGCTCTTCCCACAATTCTGTTCACCTACATCATCCATCCCACACCACTTTGCGAAGCTCAAGCCAGCTTTGGCATTAGAAAACAGGAAACTCGTCAAAGCAAGGCTGCACGAACCCTTTGTACCAAGTGCACGTTGGGAGAATTTTCACGGCTCATCAATACTTGGAATGCAGCAATCCAATTCAAGAGATGGGCAAATATAGGGCAGCACTAATGACAAAGCTGGCATAAACCAGTAGGTTAAACTTAAACTTTAAGTGATGTGCAAAGTATTCTGTAACTTGTAAAAAATCATATTATAAATACTACTAGTAGCGATGTGTATCTTTGAAGCAGAATTTGTGCTTAAGGTGACCATGCTGTGAGATAAGGATTGCTCCCCAGAGGGAGGCTATGTATGTTTCCTTTTCATATTGTCCTACTTTGCCTTTAGACAATACATTTGACCAAAGATTAGTTATTTGGCCTCTAACATTTTTAAGAGCAAACAGCAAGTGTACTCAAACAACAGGCTATACCTTGGAGTTAATATACTGAACTAACACCATTACAACCGCTATTTTTAAAGACCTACACTTGAGGAAAATCATTTGTTCCATAAGCTAGGGTGGTTCAGGCATATCAGGTAATGTGTATTTAAGATTGGCACTATTCACCCGCTGAATTACAAAGAGCCACCAGCAACCATACTGTAAAGAAATTAAAGAGCCATTCTGGGCAATCAAGGGCTGTTGCTGCTTAAGTCTATTTGGTGCAGAGAAGTCAGACAGGAATCAGGCAGACTTACCTGATGGCCCTTTCAGAGATCTTCACCTCCAGCTGATGGCCATCTACTGAGCAACCCTAAAAAAGCAAGTTACAAAGTTTGCTAAAAGAAAGAGACCTTAAGAACAGAGAAGGAGTTTTACGTCTCAGTTCTCCTTCTCCCCTTACCTCCTCCACCCCAAAAAAACCTCTTCTCTTTCCAAGTGCAGCTAAGATAGGTGAAGAGTAAACAATACAGATGGGGAAGCAGTGTGGTCTAGTAGCCAAGGCATTGGCCTAGGACTTAGGGCATTGGCCTAGGACCCAAGACCCCCGAGTTAATCCCAGCTGTGCCACAGACGTGATGTTGAGCAAATCACTTCCCCTCCCTGTGCCACTATTTCTACTCCCGGCCTTTGTCTTTAGATTGTGGGCCCTTTGGGGCAGGGATTGTCTGCCTAAGAGTACGTTCAGCATGCAGCACACTGGAGCGCTGACCTCAGTCACAGCCTGTAAGTAACTCCTAAAAAACAAATTTTAAAGGGATTCTCGGTGCCTCACAACCCATCCATTCCCTTTTGCCTGCATCACCCATGGTTACCTGGAGCTGTCGGAGGGCTTTCTGAGCATGCTCCGGTTTCTTGTACTCCACAAATCCAAAGCCCATAGAAAGTAAAGTGCCTGCCAGAAAGGGAAGGAAAGAGCCCCAAAAACACTTTGGTGAAAAGCATTTGATAGCGGCCTGTATAATGAATAGGCCCTTGTGACTGGTTAATGACAGACAGCAAAAAAGTGAATCAACACTGCTAGAAATGGGGTGAGCTTTGCTGGACTAAACCTGCCCCAGAGGAGCCATGGGTAATTAAAAAACTAACTGATATTGTGACATTTCAGGATACGGTCACTCTGGGGATGATGCAAAGAAAGTATAATAGAAATCTATTTCATATGCAACTTTTGTGAATGCAACTAAACAAAACACTAACCAGGAGCCCTACAGAAATGATAGCTATGTGCATAAAAGGTCAGTGATCATACTGCTTCCATACAAATTTGTTCATACACAGGGCTTTACTGCACTGGCAAACTTTTGGAATGAAATTTTCACCATAATCCAGACACAGGCATTCCTAACATGTTTGATTCAGACAAAGATACCCCCTAATAATTTATGCTTCCTTTTAGGTGGATGTAAAATCGGGGTCTGGAGTTTTGACTGAAACCCACCAAAGAGTTCACTCTGGCCATCAAGGAGGAAATACGTTGCACAAACCAATAAAAACCATTGTAAATGGAGCCTTAGAAAGGTTTGTCATCTAGGTAGATCCCTCATCAGAAAGGATGGGCTCTTGGCTAGAGCCCTGATCTAAAACCCAGGAGGGAACTGGCTCCGCCACAAAAATCCCATGTATCCATAGGCAGCTCACTTAAACCGTGTGCGCCCTTTGGTGAAGTGGAGACAATACATCCTTTGTCATATTTATAGGGTAAGCTCTTTGGGGTGAGAGAGGCTTTCTCTGCGAAGATTCAATGCCCAGCATATGAGGGCCTGAACTCTTTTCCTATATATGTGAACAGAACCTGCATGTTAAATAATTCCAAACCAGGAGTTCAATTAATTTGGGAAGGCCAATGATTTCATGCTTTCCACCCCCGCACTGGTTAATGTAAAAACAGTGTCAGTCCTTTAGGGTGGCCTTATTCCCATTTGCTTCTCCCTTTATTTCCAAAGCCTCCATCAGCTGACAGAATGACTATTCACCCCAGTTATCCACACCACGGGGGATGTCGGCAGTACAGCAAGTGCACAGATATAGAATCAGCTAACTAACTGCTGCTACAGAGCCAGGAGCACAGGGTTTATACATATTAGGTCTTCGCCAAACCACTATGCAAATGTCTTAGCAAGGGAATGAAGGATTGAAATCTATTTACAAGCCAGAAAAAATTATCTGTTGTCCTCCACTTTCATTACTAGGCTGTGTCCTAAATTTCACTTGTGTGCCAGAGTCCCTCTGAGCGCCACAGAAGAGATGCAAAGAGACAATGAAAAGCTAACTTGACTTACAGCCCTTTAATTACTTCCTTATTCAGCAAAAGTTTTCAACACCCAAGACCATGCAACGCTTTTAGGAAACAGGCTCACAGTATCGTAACTTCAGGGATCCATAAGTAGGACCCTGAGCAGAAAATGCAATGGAAAGTTTCCAAACTTCGATGGCACTAAGGTACAGAAGTTCTCTTCAGTGACAGAAGTTGGCTGTCCTGGAAGGTAGAGTGAAACTAGACATGGTTCTGTCCCAAAATCAGATCACGTGTGTACCACAGATCATGAGTAAATATTGAGCTGGGCAGGCAGATGTGCCTGTGAGGTTTCTTTTTAAAATTGACTGAACTCTTCCCAAGCTCTTGGCATGAAGTAGAGTTTATGACACTTTCACAGAGCCTTTCACTGATCCAATACGAGTCCCACCACGCTTTACCATTTACCTTTGGTACACGACCTTCCCAGTTTAGTCAGCACTTGATTTTGGGGGCTTATGTTTCCAGTCATTCAACATATGCATTTCTGGGCACATAATGAAGATTTTTAACATCAACTATCCAATTGCCCACACAGATGAACGGGGCAGACATCACCACCACCAATCCAAGCTGAAAGAAATGCATAGCGATTCATAGGAGTACCTGCTTTGTTTTTCTTCCTTGAGATTGTGCAGCTCTTCACAGCTCCCACTTTGGAAAATGTCTGCAAAGAATTTTACACAGTCCTTAGTTCGCTTTGTAATTAAAGTGTAACCCTTTGACAATGTTCCCCTTTTGCAGCAACTGAAACAGACAAAGTCAACCCACAGAGAAAGAGAGACGTACACCGAACAAGGAAAAGACACACATCATGCATTCTATTGTGACAGCCTTTATTTAAAACACACTCTCAGTAATTATCCAACACTGCACTATAAGCTACGGAAAGCTGCAGTGGTTTAGATCATTGCTACAGAATACCGAAGTACTTAAAAGAATGCTTCCACCCAGACACTGGCTCCTTCAAAGCTGGTCTAACAATTGCCAATTCATTACAATATCCTTAGAATATTCCTCTTGCCAGTGCCGCATGCGAGGTACCAAGAAGTGCCTGCGGCAGCCCTGCTGCGTTATCTGTAGGCTTGGAAGGGTTTGATTTTTTAATGATACACACACGAAAAGAATATTTCCATCAATGATAATCAAAACTCAGGCAATGAAAAATGCCGATTGAGAACTACAGGTTGAGCACTTTTACTTTGTATATTTTGACGTGTAATGTTTTAATGGCTGAAAGCTTTAACTTTCTGAATCTCAACATCTACTGTTATTAAATAACTGTCTGACCTGCCGCTCCCCCATGTCTAACTATAATAATCCCACAACTGTGGATGTTAAAAACAAAAAAATGCTAGCAATTAACATTGTTATTAGCCATCAAAATTATAAAAAAATAAAAACTGAATTCCACCGATCTTAATTATGTGCTGCGCGGCCCTAATGTAAGTATAAGGTATGGTGAAGGGATTGGACCTAATTAGGTACTGGTGAATCTACAGGAGTTTGTAGTTCCCTTAAACACACCAATTCTACAAATTCAGGGCCTTTGGATCCATGATATACACAGGAAGGAAACAGGACAGTAAAAAGGAGGATGGATAAGTTTCCCCCAATTTTGCATACTTGTATGGGAGATTATTGATACATTTGGTGTTTCAACAGTGAGCTAGGCATGAAAGATCAGGGAAATGAGGGAACCTCTACTGGGATACAGGATGGGATAACACGCTGTAGTCTGGAGAGGGCTCGCTAGGGATGTCTGAGCAATTAAGTTAGCCTTTGAAAACTGCCTAGGCTGGTAAACTTTCCATGTAGACAGTCTTGACTGCCCTCTACCGTAACAACTGATGTGAATGAAAAAACTCAACTGTATAATTCTCTGAGAATTCAAAGCTACCACCAGTCCCAATCTGGGCAGGATAATATTTTCACAACCAAGCTGGAGAACAGCTCTAGCATGGTCTATAGCTACATCTTCAACCAGCAAAACGGAGACTTGTTTAGTGGCTGGAAAAGGAAACAGAAAGAACTTCAGATTATTCTTCCTGGTTCTGCCACTGACTTAGCTTTCCTAAGGTCATACAGTATCTCACCTCTCTACTACTCTTTACCCTAGCAAAATGGCTATGAGACCTTCCTCACAAGAGCCAGGGGAGGCTCAATGTTTGTAGAGGCTCGGATGAAAGATATGTACTGACGCATGCTTTCTCGGTAGCTTTAAAATACCAAAAAGTAGAGCGTCTGAAGGAGTTTTAAATCCAGGTTGAGCCACAAACTCCGTGTTTGACCCTGACCAAGCCACTCACACTGAGCTGCTCCATCTAAACAGAACATTGCTGGATACACGCAACACCCAGTCCCACCACATCTCCCTTTGTTCACCTCCATCAGCGTATCTTCTGTGGTGGCAAAGTTGAGGTTTTTGAGGAACAGCGTACATCCTGGAACACTCTCCTCATCCTCGTCATCGTCGTCCTCCTCTTCATCTACTGCTCTTTCTCCTGAGCCCTTTTTAGTTCCCTCAGCTTCATCACCAGCTGTAAAGCAAGAGAACAAACCATAAACACCATAAAACGTAACTAACTCCAGGCAGTTCTGGAGACTGAAGGGATTTACTGTATTTTGACCCCACCGTCGGAGTCATCAACACACAGACTATAACGACTCATCTCTCTAGCTGCAGTTGGTAACAGTTTTGTGGGTGAACCTGATGCTCTTGGACACGTAGGCACAGCATATATAACTAGTGTTAGCCATGTATTGTTCTTCTAACACCCTTGAATTCTGACCTATGGCATACTACTTCCCAGGAGGCCAGACACTATGGTGACAAGCCTAGGTAGATACTTGCGCCAAACCCTGGGATCTTGCACATTTCTACAAGTATCCCTCAACCTTGGCCTGAAATACCCACTGCTACTCCAGTATAGGCATCCCTTAACATGGGCTGCTAATCAAGTATTTGATGCACAAGGTCTACTCCTACATCAGTGCATAAAATGCCTCAGAAATACTCAATTCACTGATCGGATAAAAGGACAACAGAGGACCAGGTTCAGGATGGCAGCCATGCTCCTATAGCACCCTGCCAATACAGCAGCACCTCTGCTCTGTTAGTTTATTTTCCATGATTTATGGACCTTACTCAGCTGAACTGCAACATACATCGTAGCATGTGGAAACCCACACACACTTGTACTGCTCTTCTGAAATATCACAGGACAACTCTGCTGTAGTGCTCCCTGACACTCGCCATATTACTGAGTAGCACCTGGGAACTGCCATCACTAACACAACTTTATCACTTCAGCTACAATCCAGTGCACCAGAGGAACCTCCAGCACCGACATGTTGTGCATCCCCTCTGCACAACATCCGGGAATCAACAGGGTAGCAAATGCCACATCTCACTTGGCTTATTTCATTTTTTAATAGTTTATGGGCCCATCATCTTCAGTCATGTTCGCTGCTCCAACTCATTCCCCTTGGGAACAGATTCTCCTTCATTCCATTTTGCTGGGGGCTCTAGCAAGGTTTTAAGGAGTTGTGTATGCGAAAGGGATCTTCACGTGTTTTTGTCTGGACCTCCTCACCACAGCAAGTGCCATAAAGACTCCCCCGGCCTTTTTCCATTTTCAAAAAACAAATCAAACGTATTAAACTTCTAATTAATCTTCAAGGCCTCTGGCATGAAATGGCCCTTTTAGGCTTTAATGTTTTAACACCAGTGGAACATGCAGCTATCCTATCTCTGCCTCAAAGAGGAAAGAAACCCCACATTTCTCCAAGGAAGGCCCTTTCACACCTATTGTTTAACTGAGGAAGTCGGAGAGGCTGTCCAGAAAGGAGGTGGAGGAGTGAGAAAGGGAAAGGCAGGCTCGGGAGGGATGCACAACTCAGCATCTAACGTGGAGACGATGCGCATACAGAGTGGGGAATTTCGACATCTCCATTCGCCACCTTTTCCCGTTTCCATTCCAAATGCTGGCATTAGGAAACAACCCGTGGCTGGCTTTCAGCATCCTCAGCAACTCAAACTCACATGCTGTCCTCCTTCCCACCCGGCACCAATGCAAGGTAGAAGAGTGACTGAAACACACACACGACGGTTTGGCCAACACAGCCCAGCTCCTGGGCTCTCTCCTCCTCAGAAAAGCTGGGGTGCAAAACCAGAACCAGAAGACTGGGTCTTCCAGAAGCAGTCATACAGCTATCACTCTACCCCCAATCTCTCTAAATCTCACCTAGCCCTCCACTACCATCGTATCCCAGTACCAAATGTGGGGCTTTCCTGAAGTACCCAGCCTAATTCCTTATTTCTTACTTTAGTGCCCAGTCTGGGCACCTCCACGGCTGACTGCAATCCCGCGCTTTCACCTCAGCTCGGTATGCACCAGCACCGGGCACTAACAGCTCTCTCCAGTGCTCACCACATACGCACAAGTTGCCAAACCATATCCAGCTGGCCTGATCTCCCACCTCAGTGACCAGCATAAGATGCTTCAGAGGAAGGTGTAAGACATCTCTCGTAGCCTCTGGGCCTCATCCAAACCCTCAGTAATCCAATCCCTGAACTTAACAGGGATCTTGACACTGACTGCAAGGGGCATAGGATCAGGCTTCTCTCCCGCCACTACAATTCATGGGAGGTGTTTGGAGTTTTTATTGTCTCCAAGAGGAGCCAGACCCGACTTAATCCACTAGAGTGGTGCTGGGAGGCGTACTTGGTATCAAAGACATACACCTAGCTTGGCCTTCCGATTGCATCTACCCTCTGTACGGAGCCCCTCCAAAACTGCTGGCCATCTGCTATCCTGCTGAAGGGGAATGTTCTGCTGAGACGACAGCGCCATGAGCTGGGTTGGTTCCAGATCCCTGCTTTGGTTAAAGAGCTGCTCAGAACCAGACCCAAGTCAGGGAAACAAGCAATCAACTGTCAATTTCTTCTGCCCTGAAAAAATATTTCAAGTCTTTTTTATTTTTCTGGCCAAGCACTTTCACCCTTAATTGCAAGAGAAACTTTTAGCGATGGCTGGAAATCAGCAAACTTGAGCAGAAAATTCATTGGTTTTGAAGACAAATGGGCTGGAAGAGGGGAAAGATTTAGGGGGAGGGAAAGGTGCCTCCATCTGCGCTTAGCACAACAGTCACACAGAGCCACACGGGGCTCGGTTGTAATCAGACTAAGCAATTTACTGCTGCCTCCCTCCCACACCTTCCCCCAGGCGCATGGTGCCGAAGGCTGACAGCAAAGGCCATTATCAAACCGAAGCAGCTTTGCAGGAGTTCCTGTGGTTAAAGCCCTTTATCGGAAGGTGAGAGTCTCGGCTATGGGGAGATAAACCAGCTTCCCCCATCATTGTCCCTCTCCCCAGACCGGGAATGGGAAAAGCTTTTCATCAGCTCCCTCCACCTCCCTGATGGCCTTGACAAGGCTTCCAGGAAAAAGAAATACAAATAATAAACCCTCAGCTATCCAAGCTCCTTCCGTACAGGTTTTAAAAGTGTTTAAGGCCCCAAATATACAAGAGCAATGTTAAAAAACCCCCGTGATGGGGAGGGGAAAGCCATAAAAAAGGTCATGTCCTTACCATAAGACCAGTGGGAATTCACCCACACAAGGCGTGCAGTGGGGCTTGAAATTAACACAGGCAAGCACACAAATACACAGGCTGCTCCACGACCTGCCAGCCAGGCGATCAGCTGGTCTGGGCCCTGCTGCCTGGTTCTACTGTCCTTTGTTCAACCAGAGCGGGGATCCTCAGGCCTGGCCCTTCAATTAGGCTCTTTAGATCCTTACACAGGAGGGCACCATGTAACACACGTGGACAATAGGCGTGTGCTCAGCTGTGTCGCTCCCCTCCCTCTGATGGGGAAATTCAGTCAATAACTGGCTTTGTTAGAAAGTTTGGGGGAGGGGTCGATCTGCTTTCGTGTCATGTCGTCTATTCTGAAGCATCCCATCCCAGCTACTGTTGGTGTTACTTCATCCTTCCTACCTCAGTACTGATGGGGCCCTCATCCCCATGGTATACCATCACCCGAAGTCACTGAGAGATTTATTCCTCAACATCCCTGTGGGGTAGGAGAGCATTGCCCCCAATTTACATATGGGGAAACTGAGGCACTGGGTAGATACAGTGACTCATCCAGGAAGGCTGTGGCAGAGTCAGACAATGAACTCAGCTCTCGCAACTCCTAGTCAGATGCTGTAACCATGATCTCATCCTTCCCCCAAAACCATTCCTTTCATCCACCTCATCTGTCTTGCCTTTCAGACTAAGCTCTCCGGGGCAGGAACTGTAATTGCTATATGGTCACATGGCACAATGGGGGACCTGACCTGGTTGAGACCCACAGGCACTGCTGCATGTTAAGTAACAGCAGCAGATTGGCCTTGCTCCTCCTTTTACTCTGGGACTGCTTCTCCTACCCTCTTTGTACAGCTCAGTCTCCATTTATACCAACTGGGCACGAGGAGAGAACCCTCTAGTCAGGATGGTGGCCTCTACAGAGTCCCTGTAAGCTATTTATGCTGCCTCTTGGAATAATTGAGACACAAGATGGGGGAGGAAGTATTTTTTACTAGATTAACGAGGCTCTGAGCTACACAGAGCTCTTCTTCAAGTCTGGGCTAGAAAAATAATAATAAAAGTCCATCATAATACCCTTTCTAAAGCAGAAATATTACCCATCAGCTGTCACTTCAGTATCTAAGCATCAGTGAGGTCACCTCTCAAGTCACCAGATTTGACAACCTCGGGAATGCCTCAACTAATGGCAAGATCCTAGACAGTGTGACTATCTCCACCGGAAGTGGAGTTAGTCCCATCCAAGACATTTAAAAATGGACTACACTGAGCACCAGAGACTACTGTATCAGGGACAATCCTGAGTGTCTCCAGGCACAGAACATGCCCTGTATTCCCACTGACCTCCTAACTCCAAGGTGTTGAAAGCCAGGAGTTGCTACAGTTCTCTCTTCTGGTGCAGTAGAGCTGCTGAAGGCTCAAGATCAGAAGCTTCAACAGATAGAGCCTCCAATGAAGCCATAAACATTAACTGGTTTCAAAGTTCTCCCACTGGCTGGGCTTCATGGATACAAAGCGGAGACTGGCAATGAGACTAGCTCGATAGCTACATTGTTTGACGCTGGGCATGAGTGCCATCTTCTAGCAATGTGTGTTTCAGGAGCAGGAAAAAAGGCCGCCAGCCAGCCACTTCCTGCCTTTTTTGGCCTGGCTTTAATCTCATCTGCTTAGTTTTTGTGAAACTCCTCAAATCATCCTCCTTCAATCAAAGAACCGGCATATTTTTGGAACGGATACCCGTACTCATACTAAAGCACACAAAGCATTAAAAACTATTGCAACCAAGGAATTGGTCCACACTGCATGGCGTTAAGGGCGAATAAGGGGAAAGTCTAAGCAAATAATTTCTCTTTGAACCCCTTCACTTCAAGTCTTATCCTCCGTTGGCTTCCATGACTCTGTCCTCTCTTATCCAATAGCTCCTTCAGCGTGTTCCTTGGAGGAGGATCCTCACTCACCCTTCAACTCCCCATGGGGGTTCTTTAGGGCTGTCTTTGGTCCTCTTCTCTCTCTCTCTGCATCTCATCTCTGGGTCATCTCATCAGCAAACACACATTCAGTGACTACCTATGTGCCGACAACTCAGATATACCCTCTTCACTCCAGACCTGTCTCCTGTCCAGACTAAAAACTCAACCTCATTGACACTGCCTCATGAATCTCTAGACACCAGCTCAAACTAAACAGGGCTAAGCCCGAGCTCCTAATCTTTCCCTGCAAGCCCTCGCTGCTACCTCCTTACTCAATGACTGGATACCACCATCCAGACCCGCAACCTGAATATCATCTTCAACTCGGACCTTTCTGTAAGTCCTCGTATCCAGGCTGCATCTAAATCTTGTCCATTCTTTGGGCATAACACGTCTATGATACAGCCCCTCTTATCCACGCACACAGCGACAAAATTCTCATCACCTCGCGGCTCGATTCCTGGAGCATCCTTCTCTGGCCTTGACAAATCCCTGCTCGTGGCCATTCAGAATGTGATGGCAAAGATCATTTCCCAAGCCCATCACTTTGACTGTGACAGCCTCTCTGCACCCTTCCCCTGATGCAAGGGAGAAGAAGGAGCCAAAGATAAGCCAAAATGTATTTACTGTCGAGGCCCTTCATAGGGTCTCATTTGCTGTTGAGCTGGCAACATTCAGCCCGTGAGGCCATCCTCCACTGCTCACTTTTTACATTTTCAAACCACTCTGTGCTTTGGAGCGGTGAGGCAAAAGTGAACAAACAAAAGTGATTTACTTGTTCCCATCATATAAGAACTAGGGGCCACCAAATGAAATGAATGAGCAGCAGGTTTAAAACAGATAAAAGGAAGTTCTTCTTCACACAGCGCACAGTTAACCTGTGGAACTCCTTGCCTGAGGAGGCTGTGAAGGCTAGGACTATAACAGGGTTTAAAAGAGAACTAGATAAATTCATGGAGGTTAAGTCCATTAATGGCTATTAGCCAGGCTGGGTAAGGAATGGTGTCCCTAGCCTCTGTTTGTCAGAGGGGGGTGATGGATGCAGGAGAGAGATCACTTGATCTTTACCCGTTAGGTTCACTCACTCCGGAGCACCTGGCATTGGCCACTGTCGGAAGACAGGATACTGGCCTGGATGGACCTTTGGTCTGACTCAGTATGGCCATTCTTAGGATCTTATGCCTTCTCCTGCATTATTGCCCATAAACAATCGACACACCTACCTCATTACCCTCCTCCAGATCCCTCCTCTGTCATGATGCCTATGCAAAACATGGCAACGGTCAGGCTGTTGGTGTGCCTCTCACGCTGCCCAAGACTGTCTCCCCGGCACATCAATAGTCATCTGTTGCCTCTTATGTTGCACTTAGATTGTAAGCCACTTGTGTCAGGAACTATATTTTTGTTGTGCGCTTGTACAGCCCCTAGCACAACGTGGTCTTGGTCTATGATGAGGGGCCCTGGGTGCTATGGTAATACAAATTAATAAAGCTGCCCCTGCCTTTCTGAGCCCCGCACTGCTTAATATCTTGGCTCTATTTACTCCTGTGACCTCACATACGCTACCAGTGGAACCCCGCTAGTGTGCAAAATCTTAACCCCATTTCCAACACCAGCACTGGCTTCCAAAAACCCAAAAGGTGAGAATGGCAACAGCAAGGGTGCTGCTGCGTTGCTTAGCTCAAGAGACATCTCCTTTCCCAGGTCAGCGGTCGAGTGCCCTGCAGAACGATGGGGGAAGAGGAGCTCTGCTCATCTCTAGACCCACAATCCTCAAAGGAACTTCAAGAGGGGACTTCAAGCAAGGCAGAGGTTCTCATCTGATTTAGGACAAGAACAGCAAGGCCACTGCTATACAGGAAGAGCAGGGTCACAACACGACAGTAAATACCTCCTCCCCCAAGTCAAAATTCTTACCAATTGCTTCTCCTTTCGCTTCTGGACCCTCAGGCTGCTTCTTCTCAGGGGGTGGGCAGGAAAAGACACCCATGGGAGCCCACTCAAGATACAGAGGGACGTGCTGAAACTGCAAGGGTGACAGAAATAAGGGATGTCACAGGGCAGGGGAGAAGCAACTCTGGGGATGGGGAGATAAATTCATATCTCAGCTCTACCTTCTCAGGGGACATATTACAGGAGACGGGAGCTGTTTGGAGGTTAAAAGGCACAGCCGCGTGCTCTCCCTGGGGGTTAAGTAGCGTTCTCTAGAGCTGAGTTTGAACAATACCAAAGGATTAGGAAACAGCAGAGATTTTTATAACTACAATGGAAGCGGCACATAGCTAACAGCGGTGACTTTTGCTAGCAACATGGGGGGTGGATTTTATTCTCCTAAAAGTGCCCTGATCCTCTCCCCACTCTAGAGATTGCTTCCTTCAGCCCCTCCACATTAAGCAAGAACTGGCATCCCTTGGAATTTGATTACTAACGATTACCTCTGGGACTTTAAGATACAGATACCTGATCAAATTATTCCTATCTAGCTTCTCAAAGTGCGGACGCTGGGACAGAGAAGAGGGTGGATTTGCATTAGTCTGCCTAGCCTGGATCCCTATCCCGAAGTGCGAGTTCCACATTAGATGACACACGTTGCTGTCCCCATGCTTACCTTGGAGTAGGCCAGCTTGGTGAAGGCTCGCTTGGCCTCCGTGGGCTCCAAGAATTCCACAATGGCTGTGATTCCTCCTTCCGGGAGCAGCACTCGCCCGAGGCTGCCATATGGGCCGAAGACCTCCTCCAGCTCCACTGCTTTCGTGCCGGCAGGGAGGTTCTTCACTAGGATCACAGTTTTACTCCGTTCTCCAGCAGCCTGAGAAAGGGGAGCAGAGGGGGTCTGATACTTTGGGGGCTCCCTGCTCCATTTCATACGCTTCCAGGATACACTGCAAACTCACAAAGAGCTGGGTGAAATGCCCTTCCCGCCATTTGAAATGCAGGTCTAACAGACAAACTCCATTCACTCATAGGGCCAGGCATCAGTTCCCAACATACAATACACTCATACCCACTGTTGTGCTCCATTTGCAACTTAGCTAGCTTCATTCTGCCGCGTTCATTCTAACAGCTGCCATGACCCACTCCAGGCTGGGCGCATTTCCGTGGTGGGTGAATCTACTCCTGCACACTTACGGTTCGATCCTGCAAGGCGCTGAGCAATTTCAGCAACGGACTTCAATGAGAGTTGAGGGGATCAGGATCAAACCATCAACATTTGAGATACTGAGGTGGGGAGAAGATAGTCCATAACCCTAAACTGACTTATTTAACTCTTGCAGGTGCATATTAAGGGCTGGAGAGGGAAGGATGAGAATTATTAATGAGCTGTGATCGTTCAAGCTGGTCCAGCCATCAGCCAGCGAACCTGATCCCCAGAGCTGTGCTGATGAGGTCTGCGCACAGGGATGTTTAGCAAGCAAAGATGCCAGGCAGGTTGTTCTGGCCTAGCACCGATTTCAGACATGGCTGTTTTTACTCTACTCGAAACTGGACAGCGCCCCTCTTCCCCCGTCCAAAAATCAGTATTTGTGAGACAGAAAAACGGAAACCAAACGGAATAGAGACTTTGTAGTTCACATTTTTACACTCCAGCATCTCAGAATCTCTTCAAGATAACCCTGAGGCTTCTGATGGAGCTGCAGACCTCCTGGAGGAGAGCACAAGCAGGGTTGAAAAGCCCCGAAGGGAGAAGTCTAGAAACAGGCGGTTGCATAGGAGGGTGAAGGGAGCCAGGTCAAATGTGTTCACCTTCCCTGGAAGTTGGAGAAGAAACATCCCAAATCCTAGTGCCACCGAGTCCAAGGTTTAGAGTTTTCCTCTGCATCCAGCCATGGCACTGTAAGGACTAAGCGCCAGGAAGCAACGGGATGTCAGGCGTGAAAGGAGTCTCAAGTTTCATGTGCGTTGCACACCATGTGAGTCAAGAGAGCTGAAAGGCTAAGGTTCCCAATCCTCTTAGCACCCAGCTTGCCCACGAAGCCAGGAGCAGACTGCGAACTGACAGACCGTTCTCTCGGCTGTTCACCGTTCAAGTTTTTATAGACGAGTGACCCACCCCTACATAGAGAGCCCCCCCACGCCATTATCCTGCAACTCTCTCTCCTGAACACCATGACACTGCGGAGAGACGAAATGAGCCATCTACTGCCGCAGCGACCAGGGTCTCTGCTGAGCTGGAGCTATCGAAGTGCCTCACCTGACTGAAGGAATCCAGGCTGACTCCATTGTCGATCAGGAACTTGCGGACGTCTTGGACTAGCTGGGTTTCG
Source organism: Dermatemys mawii (assembly GCA_007922305.1). Classification (NCBI taxonomy): domain Eukaryota; kingdom Metazoa; phylum Chordata; order Testudines; family Dermatemydidae; genus Dermatemys; species Dermatemys mawii. The sequence continues at coordinate 569,985 of ML677361.1, forward strand.
CCCAGAGCTACCCTCACGGCCACGCTGCCTTTGCCTTCCTGCAAAGGAGAGCAACAGCGGTTAAATCCACAGAGGGGCAAAATCAGAAGCATAAGAGAGGCTGGTAACAACAGGCCTAAACCAGAGAGGTGCTGAGCACCTGAAAACACCCACGCCACTCAGACTCTGGCCCAACTGGAGGTTTGCATACAGACAGAGGGTGAAATCTTGGCTCCGCTGACTTCAGTCAAGCCACGATGTCACCCCGAGTTAGCAGATGACTCGTAGGCCATAACTAAGCTTTTAGGTCCATTCCTTGCTGTTATACATGGACATGGGAATTCCACCCCTTGTAACTGAGGGCACGATTTAATCCTCAGCTAGTGAAAAGAATGGTGCTGAGTGCAGCCATGAAATGTTACGCAGGGTGGTTTTAGGCCCCCAGCTATTTCAGCTGCTGTCTGCTTGACCACGTGTGTGTAGTTATGAGCTCACAACTGCAGTAATTGTGGAGCAGATTAGGCACAAACAATACCGCCTGGATTTTACGAATACCAGTGTCAAGAATAACCAGTTGTAGGAACCATTTCCCCCCCCCACACCCACAGGGGAAACAAAAAACAAAAACAAAATAAAAAAATTATCACACTCCAATAGTGATGTTAATGAAGAACAAGTTGATGTCCCTGCAAGTTCTGATGCCTTCAATGCACTGAAAATTGCTCTGCAGTGGTTTGAAGAACAAGTGATGCAGTGTGCCATACTGCAACTTATGCACTGTACGAACTGTAAGTTGGAGATCTTCAGTTTTATGAAAACCTCGACCCTCAACTAGTTCAAACAGGGATTCTACAATACTAGTGCACTTAAGTTATCTGAATATCTGTCCTTTGATCTCTCATTAGGTTTCAGAGTTAACACGTGAATACAGTGACCTGAGCAGGGCACACCTTCAAATCTGTGCCATGCTGCCTAAACCAACATTGCATCAATCACATCCAACAAGCTCTCGTCACACAAGAGCTAGGACCTACTTGTGTATTAAATAAAAGCAGGCGGATTCTGCAGAAGTCAAACCACATGGTTTGAACAATGTGCATACAGGGACCAGACCCGGCCCAGCCACTGGGCGCTTGGTACCACTGCTCCATAGTAACGAGATGGAGACTTCACACGCATGTTACTTCCGACCTTCCAAGGCGAAAAGCTGGCACATGGGAATTCTGCTCCAGTTATGCAGACAGAGTCAGGAATGACTTTTGTGAAACATACTTGCTCCTTTTAAAGCCTGAGACACCCGCTGTAAGACTCATTATCTCCTCCCCAGTATGTCCTCATCTAGCCTGGAGATGAGCGTAGCAACCACATGCCACCTGCTTGAGAGAGGGGGTTCCTGCTTCCTGAACCAGAGTCTGATCCGCCCGGCCCGAGTTTGCATGTTACCCCCCATTCAACACTGGGACCCGCCTGGCGTCCTGCTGCAGCCTCCTGCTTACCACTCACAGTGGGATTTTCAAAAGCACCGAGCATCCACCGAACTCTGCTTCCCATCAACCTCAGCGATAAAACTCCCATTGACTTCAATGGGAGCAGCGTTAGGCCAACGCTGAGTGCCCCAGAGAACAGGCAGGGACGTCAGGAACTGCCTTGGATGACCCAGATGCCTGGATATAATCTGCAAGAGACCCCCCACTTCAGATAAACCCACAGATACTGCTGACATCTAGTTCTTAGTGCTGAGTTAAGAGAGCAACACTTGGGTTCACACTATGAATGCTCTATGCAGCCAAAAGAGCTAAGAGTCTAGATAACGGCTGAAATGCAGCAAGAGCCATCCCATGGACACGTGGACTAATGGAAACGTAGTTCATGGTACCAAGACGCGCGCTAAGACCTTTGAAGAAAGACACCCAAAGCAGCAGGCTTTACGCTGCAGGCCAGGCACTTCCGTCCACAGACTGAAAGGTTGCCCCCCACACCAAGCTAGAATCAAACTCACATGACTGAGCACTTGGCTTTTGGTGGCATTGTACTTCTGTGCGATTGCATCCGCCACAGCGTTGGTGCCCATGAACAGCGCGTTCCAGTTGTGAGAGCTAGAGGGGGAGGAAGAGAAAATAAAATGAGAGGCCTAGATCATAAAATCATTCCCACCTTCCAGCTGGCATCTGCCTCAGAGTGACACAGAAAAGATACACCCTAGCGGGCCAACAAGGATCGGAAATTGAACGGGAGGAAGGGTAGTGGATAAGGGGGACAAAGTGGGTTGTAAGTAGTGGGAGAGAAAACCGAGAGGCTCCATTTCAGTGGACTAGGACATTCTTCACTCAACAGTTACAGAGCACTGGCGGGGCTCTCTGGTTAGCCCCCGCCACTGCCGGAGTCAGGGCACTGGATTAGGAGGATTGACCTGGAAAGGCAACTCGTATGAGCCAAGAAAGCATCCCTGTTCTTTGGACGAGCTGAGGATAGGAAGAGAGAAGATGCTAGGACACTAGAGTCAAGGAGGGGGAAACGGAACAGTCATTTGACTGGCTCTGTTCCTTACTATGCCCCCTAGAGAAGTTGCACACATTTCAATTCTGGTCTCAAGGGGGAATCCTGCAGTTAGTGTCATATTAAAACCAAAGGCTCCTGCTGCACGACGCTGCTCCGCTCAGTACCTGCCACTGTTTGCTTTGTCCTTGGACTCTTTCTGCTTCTTGTAGGAAGAGGATCCTGGAGCATCTAGGTTCTCCTCTTCTTCCTTCTTTATGGTGGAGGGTAACAAATGCAGCATCCTGCCCTAGGAGACAGACAGCACAAGAGCTAGTGCCTCTGAATCCACATTCACGAAGGTCTCGCTGCCTCAGGGTAAGATGAGCTACAGTGAGTCAGTGCAACTTCCTCCCACAATGGCCTTTCAACCTGACCTGGGAGACCCTCCCCTTCCTTCTCCTCTGTCGCTCCAGGCTGGACATCAATGCAACGCACCAGAGCAGCCCAACAGGGAGCCTGAAAGATCAATGAACTCCCAACTCTTTCCCTCTGGTAACAGCGTATCATCTCTGCGTGGCATCAAGCTAGCAGCAGCCTGGAATTTTCTGAACGCACTGGTGCTGCTACACTGCTGGCCTAGCCGTTCCCATCGTAACGGCACTCTCTTCCTCAATGCGCTGAAGACATCAGGCAACCCATTTAGCAGTGCACAGTGGCACCACCATAACCATTTGACCTTCTGGCAATAACTCTTATCATCAAACATCCCCCCACCCCCGCCACTAACTATGCAGGTGAGTTAGCGTCACTGTACCTGAAACACCTGCCCATCCACTTCCGCAAAGGCCTTCACTGCATGCTCAGGGATCATGTAGGTGATGAAGGCAAATCCCTTGGGTTTCTTGGTCAGACTGTCGATGGGAAAATGGATCTCTGACAGGGGACCTGCAAAAGGCAAATTCTTTCCATGAGACGCCCCCTGTGCATCTGATCTATGCATCTGATGAAGCGGGCTGTAGCCCACAAAAGTTTATACCCAAATAAATTAGTCTCTAAGGTGCCACAAGTACTCCTCATTCTTTTTGGCCCCTTCTCAGGCACTGCAGAGCAGGGGTCTGAGCTGGAATCTTCTGTAGGAGTCCAGCTGATGGAACGAAGTCATGAAAGTTGGGTCGGCTTAAAACGTGCAAGGAGATATGCGTTCAGAGACTTTGGGACAGCCCAAGGGTTGATCGCATGGATAGAGAAACCTTTATTTACCAAGTTGGCACAAGCCAGCAGTAATACCAGCTTCCCCCACATCCTACTCCTGAGGGCACTCGGGGCCAAAAATTCTGCGCACAATATTTTAAAATTCTGCACATTTTATTTGTCCAATAAATGTGGAGACTCCAGTATGGCAGTGGGGAGCACAGGCCATTGGCTGCAGAGAGGTGGGAGATCACTGTACATCTCCACCCCCACCTTCCTGGGACACTGACTCAGCAGTGAGGCTGCACCCAACTCCGACACCGCAAGGACCGGGCCTGCCCCAGAAACACCCCAGGGCCCTGACCCTCCTTGCCAAGTGGACCAGGTGTGGGCAGGCAGGCTCAGCAAGGCAGGATCCAAGTGTGGAGGGACCCGGGTGTGGGTTGAGTGTGTTCTGTGTGGGGCAGTGTGGATGCACAGGGGCTTGTTGGGTATTTTGGGGTGCAATGGTAATGGGACTCTGCAGGGGGCTCCAGGTGAAGGTGGTTGGGGCTCAGCGGAGGTGGGGGGGGGCTAGGTCTCAACAGGGGTCTGGATGTGGGGGGCTCAGTGAGGGTCCAGATGCTCCGGGACTGGACTCAGTGGGGTGAGGATCCAGGTGCAGCTGGTTGGGGCTCGGTGGGATGAGGGTGCAGGTGGCTCACTGGGGAGGGTTGTGAGTGCAGGGGGGTGAGACTCGGTGGAAGAGTCTGGGTATGAGGGGGTCTGGAAGCATGGGGGTTGGGCGGATGGGTGTGCAGCTCCCTGTACAGGGATCCCACCGCTGCAGCGGAGGAGTGATGGGTGCAGGAAGCGGCCGGTGGGTGGCGGGGAGAGGGAAGAAGAGAGAGTTTACAGAACTTCCTGCAACCAGGGAAGAAATCTGTGTGTAGGTCTAACTCGGCCCCGGATTCCATACAGGGGAAGAGGAAGTCCCATCCTCCCCAGCCCAGTCCAAACTAGCAGCTGAGCCAGGCACAGGGTAGGGGCCACCAACCAGGTTTTCCCCAGTCCCACCTCTTGCCCCACAGTGATTCACCTCTCTGCCGGCTGCCCTGGGCACCCGAAACATACTGATGGGGAAAGTCGCATGACCGCTTTTGTGGCTTCCCTGTCAGAAAGTCATTTTTCTGCAGGGAAGCAAGGAAATCTGCGGGGAACATAGATGCTACACATGCACTGGCGCACAATTCCCCCAGGAGTAATATCCTCACTAGCAATGTGCCTTGATTCCCCAGGCATCTAGACATGAGCAACGTGGCTTCTTGATGCACTGTACAGACTAGGCAACTTACAGACCAGCCAGATCTATCCAGGGCCAGAAGGGGAGGCAGTTCACCACACAATCTCATCTCTTCCAGTGGCACACTGGGGGTCCATAAATCCTACTCAATCCTGAGCTAGGAGGAGATGTGCTGGAGTAGAAGGGATTCAGCCTAGATGGCCTCCTCTATAGCTGGCCTCCATACAGAGATTGGAAACCAGGAGGTCACACATGACTGAGAGTTTTGAAATGGGTTCCAGTTGTAAAGATTTCGTTTTAAAATGGTGCCCATTCCTATAGTATCTGGGCATCCACAAGCTAAGCGAGTGCCACAACCTTCTTTTTCCCTGGCATTCAAATGAACATTTAGAGCCAGGCAAGATGATTAACCCTCATTTTGCTGGGGGGGAAGCAGGAAGCTGAGGGGAGCTCCATTCCCTACCATATTTGGAAAATATTTGCTCCAAGTCCTCCTCGGTGCTAGTGTAAGGCAGATTCCTGACAAAGAGCCTTCCTGACTCAGAGAGGTCCTCCTCTTCCTCATCGTCCTTCTTCCTCCTTTGCCAGGGCTGGTCTTCGCCCTTCCGGGTGAGCTTCATCTTCAGTCCACTCTCCTCTCGGAAGACCTCAATGTAGCGCCCACCTGCCACACACACAACACAGAGGGGAACCTTACATCTCAGGCACTTCCAAAGGCCTCAGCCAGACCTGAGCCCAGACAATGAAAACATGTGGTTGTCTCTAAAGACACTGGGCCAAATGTACTGCTGATGTAAGCTGGCAAAACCCCACTGACCTCCTGTGGAATGTCCGCTCCCCTCAATGAATGCGGCCCACCCCATCTCTGAGAGAAGAATGGTCTTGATGTTTTGGGGAGAGCATGGTGCTCTCCAAAATGAGAGCAACCCCACTGGCTAGACAGCTCACACAGTCAGGGCAGCGCATTCCAATTCTCACAACCCCTCTCCATTCCAGTCCCACTGTTTCCAGGCAATAATGGTTTAGCAATGTAGGACAAGGATAAGAGCAGGATTTGAACACAGAGCTCTCCCAGCACTAACCCACTGTGCCATCCCAGCCAGGTTTAAATAGAGTTTTTAGGTTTAAGACAAATGGAAAGACCACGACACTTTTCAGAGGTGTATAATTGGCTTTGGCCAAGCACCGAGGGCTACAAAAGTGCTGCATGTTAAACAAGCCAGTTTTACTGTAGCAGCTTCTACGGTACCCATATCAGTGTCACTTAGTGTGAGACAAACAGAATTCCTCATTTCCTGCCCACTGCTTCCGATCACAGAGCACTGAGGTTTTTGAAGATACCAGAGAAGTGATTCGGAGAGCGAGCCTGCAGCACTCGGCCTGTACAGCAGAGATCCCAAGATTGGGACTGCTCCCCAAAAGCTTTCTTGCAGGACGGTTAGCGTGGGTGAAAGGTGCTACACTGACAGATCAGAGCTCTCCATACAGCCAGAGATACAGATACAGCATAAACTGCCACAGAGCAAGCTTCATCCATATTGTCATGCTGGGAGTTTTGGGGCAGGAAGGGAGAGAGTCCCCAAGACCCAGCCAATCCTTGACCTCTCTGCTCAAACTCCCAATTGAGAAAAGTGGGTTCTGTGATGTGGCTTCTGGACTGAAACCCACCAACTTGGTTCACAGAGGCCGGCCAGCCAGTCAGCAGATGACGACAGCTTTCAGCTAATAACAACCTTGGCCAGAGTCCAACAGCTTATTTATGACATGCCCTGCTCTCCCAATCCCCATTCTGTTTGGTTAGGTTGCAACGGTTGAGCATTTGGCTCTTCAATGAACTTGAACAACAGACTCAAGGCTGCTCTTCGCTTTGGGCCTGCAAGCAGGATTAACATCATTTCCTGCCAGAGCAAAATCAAGAGACAGACCAGAATCCACTTGATACTGTAGCAGCAGAAAGGGCCTACAGCAGAGCATAACACCCACAGACCCATTTGAGTCAGTAACGAGGGCCTACAAGCTGCCCTTACCCATGTATTCCTTGTTTCGTTTCAAGGCTTTCTGTATTTCTTCCTCGCTGTTGAAATCAACAAAGACGTAACCTAGAAGGAAATCAGGTACAAGTGAGCACCACATGGGGCATGCGGATGTGTGTATGCACACACACACTGGCACTAACTAGCCAGTTAAGAACAAGCTAATGATGCCAGCTTTTCCTGTATTCGATCTCCATAAACAAGTGTGTATCTCTCATTACAAATTGACTTTGAGCTGAAAACATCTATCAGATTTCAGGAAGGGATCTTTCATTAAAGAGAAATGATTAAGACTACTTTTGTTTTTGCCTGTGTGCATGTAAATGGTCTTAAACTGATTTGGCAGCTCCACCCCACACATTTCATGCCTTTTAAAATGCATTGAACTAATGACGGGATAGAAGATGCACCCCACCTAAGATTATGAAAAGAAAATAACACACAGTGGAAACACACTACCAGCCCTGGACTCACTTTAGGTCCCTTCTGGTCCATGCACCATCACCAATAACCATGACCCAACTCGATTCCAGGTGTGGTTAAGAGCTTAACCTCAAGGCAAAGTACCTCTAACTGGAATTTGGTTAACAGTTCTATAGAAGAGGAAAGAATCAGAGCAGACGTCATCTCCCATTTGGCTCCGCAAAGCTTGGAGTTGTAGGAAGCAATAAATCCCACTGGTCAGCAAAGCAAGTCAAAGTGGCTCATTGCACACAGGGAACAAAGCTGTCGAGCAAGGGACACCATTTTTATGGCGTCTCTCCTCATAACTCCATTCTGAGGTAGGGAGATTGGAACAGGGCAAAGGAACTTGATGAATGAGAAATGGGGCAATTCGTAGCGATTTTAGAACCACAGGTACAGGAGACGGCAAAGGCCCGCAGAGAGAGCATTCCTAACAACATCTCTGCTGTCTCCTGCACCCACAAAGCATAGCCCCGCAGCCAGTACCTGTCTTATTCCCATGTATGTTTCTTGCTATCCTGATCGCCACCGGCTTCAGGGGCAAGAGGAATTCTCGAACATTTTTCTGCAAATCAAAAAGAGGAAAACAAGAATTTTAGCAAGTCGGGCAGATTTCGGGGGTCTGCTTTTGTAAATGTTCTGAATGCCGAGTAGACCCTACAAAAACCTTTCAGGGACAGACTTAAGAGTCCAAGGGACTCTCCAGTATGAACATACCATGCCAGATTCCATTCTTATAACTAACCCATTAACCTGCAGATAGCTAGAAGCCCCTGCCAAGGAGGTGCTGGTTTAAGTTTCTGGCTGCTGAATGGGTGACCTTGGGAATCCAAGGACCATCGTTCTCTTCCCTGTTGCAAGCACGATTTAAGCCCCCAAAATGAGGGAGCAGTAAGGCCGCAATGGCAGGGCACATACCTCAGTGACATTGAAAGGGGCACCGCGCAGCTTCACTGTGTATGGCGTGGTGGCTACATTGGAGTTGGCCCGATTCTTCAGCTGGACAGAGGGAAAGGTGAGAAACAACATTTGAAAAGTCATCCTTGGCAAGAGTTTTAGTCTGGAACAGTTTCCAGAGCAACAGGCCACCATGGCCGGCAGCACAGTGCAAAGATGGGAGAGTTGGCGGCCTGATGCCACGGAGCTGGTCCAACCAGCAAGCAGAGGGCTGGGGAAGGGACAGAGTAACAGATGACTCACTCCCACTCCTCACATACAGAGTCAGGAGACTCGGATAAGGAGAGGGACAGCGCTTCGTCCCTTCCAACAGCCGAAGGAGAGGCAGAAGGTTCAGTTAGGTATTGAGATGCTCTGGTGATGGGCATACATGGGATATGAAAGACAGACAAACACTCTTGCTACCCCTGGACAGCAATCAGGGAATCCCAGAAACTTGGAGATGGGAGGGCTGAGAGTCATATAAATGTGTTACTTCTGGATCTTCACCCCTTCTGACAAGTTGATGTGGCTAGCTGGCAGGCCAGTAGGTTTTTCAAGCCCTGCCTTAGAGAGCCTCAAGCTTTCAACCCTCCAGTGGCTCTAACAGATCCTACATACATACAGCATCTTCCCTAGTTTGGCCTGCAGCTCTCAGTTACTTCATGAGGTTCCTGCCTTATTTAAGGTCAAAGGGCTGAGCCTGCATGCACGTAACTAGTCCCCAATTTCTGCCTGTTCCTTGCTCAGGTACTCAAAGACACAGCCCCCAAAGTCACAGGTGCCACAGTGTTAATAAAACAGCTGGTGATTCCGGGTGGCCAACCTGAGAGATCTTAAAGGGCTCCAAATTTCAGAGTGCACCAAGCACCCATCCTCTGGTCTTTTCTAGGTCTGTCAAGTTGGGCACACAAAATCTCTAATCACTTTTCAAAGTTTTGGCTAGCATCTCTAGTCAGTTACAGTGCAACCTGGGTGAGACAATAAAACACAGGATTAATCTCTACTAAGGGCAGTAATCCTGTACATATGCCGTTTAGCAGTACAGTGCCCTGGCATCCTGTGACTAACAAGACATATTACACAAGGGCAGCCGGTAAGATGTCTCCAACTCCATCCCCAAAGACTTCAGAATATCTGACCTAGCCTAATGAGTGTCTAAGGATGTAACAGTTAGCGAATGTACCATTAAATTCCTTTCAATGGTCAAATAATTTAACCTGATTTCATGTTTCTCCATGCACTGCCCTACAACTTGACCACCAAGGGGAATGATTTTGAGATAGCACTATGGAAACTGCCCCTTTGAAACAAAATGCTAAACGGGAGACATACAAAACAAAAGCGCAAGTATTTATTTGCTCCTCCACCCCCATCATTGTACTGTCAGAGCACCTCAGAATCCCCCTGTGAGATAGGCAACTATTATCCCCATTGTACAGCAGAGGAACTGAGCCAGACACACCAAGCGACTTGCCCAAGTTTGCACAGGAAGTCTGTGGCACAGAAGGAAACTAAACCCAAAACATACACAGTCCATGCACTGTGTTATATCAAGGTTTGCCTAAAATCAGGCCCAAAACGTCACCTCTGTGTCTGTTGCAGCCATTCAGGATGTTACTACGGTGCTTGCCTTTATAAGATTGCTCAAATGAACAGGGACCTTGCTCACCTCTCCCCGTGATGCCTGTGTTTCCTGGCAGCATCCCATGCTGAGAAGGCACATGAACCCATGTCTCTCAAGTCCCTAGTCCCCGGGCCAGCCTCCCTGTCTCACAAAATGCATCTATTTAGATTAGATACAGTGTTTATTCATTGCAAACCCAGTGTTATGGCAGGGACAAGAGGACCCAGGCCATTAGATTTGGAACTCTCTCCCGGTAGGAATGGAGATGGACCGCAGCTACCAAATTCAAATCCAGAGCCAAGCTGCAGGGGAGCTGGCCCCCAGGTTACAATCCATCTCTAATTAGGTTCTACCTCCATTTTTGCTCCTTTCTTCTCCACCACCGTCCCCTGCTCTTTGCTCTGTCCTGTCAATTCTGCCCCTTTTTCCACCTGGGCACCGACAGTTTCCAAGCTGCTGGGCTCCTTCTCATCCTCGCTCCCCACTTCACTGTCCAGCTGGTCCTCCTCACTCTCCTCGGAGGAGGAGGAAGACGAGGAATCTTTCACCACTTTAGATTTCAGGTAATCCAGATCGGAGAGCTCTGTCCTGGCAGCTGCCTTTTCTCTAGGGCTCTTCTTTTCTGCCAGATAGGAGAGAGATGAGCATTAGATATTGCGCATGAACACAAACCCCCTTTCCCCAACAGGGCAAATGGCCCATAGCAGCACGAGCCCTCACATGCTCTTTGCCCAGCTGGGCTACTGAAAGAGCAGACACCCTAGACCCACAGGAGGCTCAGGTTTTCCATCCGGTACCAATCCCCTTTCCTCTTCTCGGGTCAGGTGATCAAATCCAGCCACAGCTGGTAAGGATGGCACATTAGATATGTGACTAGTTACTGTTTCATTTATACGTTTGTTCCAAAACCCTCTCTACTGACACCTCAATCTGTGATAGTTACTTAAATAATTGACTGAACTGAGTTCCTTTTAGGTGACGCATTTGATTTCCAGTAGCACCTTGAGGCTCTGACCAAAATTACAGCCTTATTGTGTTGGGTACCGTACGCACAATCCCGGACCCAAAGAGCTCACAATTTAAATAGACAACATGGACAAAGGGGAGGGGAAACTGAAGCATGGGGAAGTGACTTGTTCCAGGACACCCTGAAGGGCAGAGGCAGAGCCAGAGATGGAAACTTACATCTTCCTGCTCAGTGCCTTATCCAAACTTTCTGAAACGCCTTTGGGGCTGAGACAAAGCAGGAGAAATGTCACGCCTTCAGAAAGGAACATTATGGAGAACATAGCCAGAGGGTTAATTAAAGGGGCAGCATCCCAGGTGGACAGGGAATGGGAAAGATTCACTTGGGTAGCCGAACCAGGGAGTCTGCAGTTCAGATCGTTCAGGCTCAGTGGAGTGGGAGTGAGGGTCTCAGCTTTTGTTACCCACACTGATAAAACAGGCTGAAACCATAGTTACTGCGCAGTCTGTATCGCCTCTTTTGGGATACAGGGCTCGATCCTGTGAGGCGCTGAGCGACTGTAATTCCCACCCCTTCCAACGGGATCTGAGGGCACACAGCATTTTCCAGGAGCTGCTCAGCACGCCGCAGGATGAGGCCCCACATCAGTCCACCACTGAAGAGAAGGAAAAACAGAAGAGAGGGAGAAATTTACTTTTGGTGCCCGTGGTTTCTTGCTCCTCGCGGCACTTGCCCCTGCTCTCCTCCTCGTCGCTGCGCAACTCTGACTCATCCGAGTCAAAGTTCAGATAATCATCCGCCGGCTTTGATTTCCCTGTCTTGGGCTCCTCCACCAACATGTCATTAGCCCAAGTGGCCACTTGTGCCCGTTTTTGATGAACCATCAAAAATTCTTTGAATGCCTCATCTCCTTCCAGCTGTTGGAAAAAAACACCACACGTGAGCAGTGAAGACAGACACAGGGGCAAGTAGCCAATTTTAGATCAGGGCCACTGTGTAATTCCTCGCAGGTAAGATCTCTGGGGAGGGAGCCTGCTTTTCACCTGCCAGGGTTGATTTCCCTTCCCCAACATGCAGACAGTTATGCTCCATTCATGAATTTAGATCCAGTGTTATAGGATACGTCATAGGAAGCCACCAATCTCACCTGAATCAACAGCTCTGGATGCAGAACTTCTTTCTAATTATAATGCTGCTAATTAAACACAAGTGTGGGCTGTATCTCTGAGGCAGCAAGTGCAAATCTTAATGGTCTAATACGTATTTTGCATTTCTATGAAGCACCTTTAACCTGAGGACGTCAAAGCACTCTAAGCACGGAACAGACAACCACAAAGTTCACTATTTTACACATAAGGAAACAGAGACACAGAAAGGTCAAGTGACTTGCTCAAGTTTGGAACAGAACCCAGAAGTCCTGGCTCCGAGAACAGGCCTGATGCAGGGAGTACTCAGTAATTTCTACCCCGTACTTTCTAGGTCAAACCCTTCTCAAATGGATAATTCTCACACACTGCTCTTCTCAACTCACCTCTTTTAAGTCTCCTGCTGTATTTCTCTTCTTTTTATCCTGAAAGAAGCAAAATCATACTTTTCAGAAAGGCCTATGTAAGAGAGAGCCATGAACCCCATTACACAGATTGGGAAAAAGGCAGGAAGTGCTCACAAGCGAATGGTAAACCAGGAATTGGACAGAGGAGCCCCGAATTCCAGACCCCTGCTGCAAGCACCAGAGCGCGCTTCCCCAGACAACGTCCCTGATGTACATGTTGCATACCCGAGGAAAGCAAGTGTGACTTACTTTCTTTGTCTCCGTGGGAGCTGGACTTGTTTGGGGCTTATCAGTGGGTTTCTCTGGTGCAGAAGGCTTCTGGGAGTGTTTGCTCCAAGCTCTGGGTTTCGATGGGTCACCGAATGATTTACAGAACTCTACCTGAAAAGAGCCACCAACAAGAAGCCCCCTTATAACAAGTCCTATTTTTTATTATTTCAGTTGCATTTAAAGCAGAAAGGCTTAGACATTACCATGCTAAGGGCCCATTCAGAATCATCTATTTATGGCTCCTCAGTGGAGGGAAGCCTGTGATCATATTAACCATTTCTGGATATATAATTACTAACACAAGTTACTGGGATGCCTGATGATCAGTCAACAAACAAGGTTCCACCACTGAAGTATAGCCAGTGGTGTTCAGTGAAGCTCCCCTAATCCTCTGCACCCACAAGTGCAATTAATTCATCCTAAGGAGTAAAATAATATCAAGTGGCAAACTTCTCCCAGAGGGAGAAACAAACATTTTAAGGCCAACTCACCGTGATTCTGGCCATGTCTATGAAACTCTTGTTGAAATGGCTCATTGCCATTTTGGCTTCATCTTCAGACTTAAAGCCAATAAATCCAAACTTGCGGAACTTGCCATCCTTGGTGAATTTCAGGCTGCAATCAGTCAGCGTGCCAAAGGCTGCAAACAGCTTCCGGAAGCGATCTTCCTTCATCTGCAAAAAGAGGACGAGCATTTGAGAGGCAAATTATTTATGGCACATCAGAAGGTGGTTTATAGGCAAGTCTTTGCACTGAAAAGCTCACAGTTGAAGTATACTAGGGCTTCATCGTTATGATGCCTCGGAAATACAGTTTTAGGGCTCCACTGCTGTAGCCCTCATCATCCTAATACTGATGCCCGGGTTATGTTGACAGTCAAATTTCCTCTCAGTTTGCAAGCCAGTCCTTGTTGTCTCCATATCTGTCAGAGTGCAAGATCTTCCTAGCAGGGCTCTGTATTTGGTGCCTTGTAAAGCACAAGTATGTCACTGATTCAGAAAAAACAGCAACCCTACATGACTTCCACAACTCAGCCTAAGAAATAGTCTCCCCCTTGGCCAAGGTAAGGATCCCAGCATAATGGTCAGTGAGAAGGAGGCTCTTCAGACCTAAAAAGCAGAGCAATCCGCAACTTGTGCCTCCTAGTCCTGCAATTTAGGGGCAGCCCCTAGCTCTTGTCCCTCCAGCCATACTCCCAAACAAGTCACCTTAAACCTGGCCCTAAACCCACCTTGTCCTTCTCCAGTATGGGACCTCCCGGCACTTGCCTCTCCCTCCACAAGGCTATAGCCCACACTATGCAACACATGGGACCCTCTCCTTTCCTTCTCCTCACCAAGTGCACCCCCCAGTTTACCTCTACTCCCTCCCAAGACTCTAACCATCCCTCCCCAAGTTAGACCCTTCCCTCGCTTCACCTCTTGCCCCCAAAACTACATCCTACCCTCCTCTGCACATTAGCTACCACCCAAAGCTATACCCACCCCTTCCTCCCAATTCAGCTCCTCCTAAGACGACACCCATCCTGCCTCCTCCCCCAAGCTCCCTTCCCACATTTACCTCTCTCCCCCAAGAGGGGACTTCCCCCAGGGCTATGCCCATCCCCCGCTTCCCTCCCAAATGGGGACCCTCCCGAGTTATGACCATTCTCCCACCTCCCCCACAAAGGGGCCCCCCCAGAGCTATGCCCATCCCCCCGCTCCCCCCAAAGTGGGGACCCCGCGGCTGGCCCCTCCCAGGCGGATCACCCCCATTCGCCCGGACTCGCCCCGCTCGGCAGGTTCTTCACGATGAGACGCGACATGGCGGGGAGGGGCCCCGGGCCCGCCCGTTCCCCGCTCAGAGACGGAGCCCCCCCGCGCTCAGAGCCGCTCACGCCTCCCGCTGGCCGCCGCCATCTTTGCCCGCCGCGAGTCACGTGATCGCCCTAACGGCGGCACGGCACGCACGTGCGCGGAGGCCAAAGGACGCGCTCCCCTTCCGAGTAGCTAATACGCATGCGCCAAGCTGGAAAGGGTGCGGGGGGGTTCAGTGCCCAGGTGCGGTCAGCAGGGGGCGCTGGCCGACAGCGGAGGTTGCAGCCCTGAGCATCTTAGCGGGGTGGGAACTGGTCCAGCCCTGCCCGGCTCACAGCTGGCCCGGGGAGCCGGGGAGGGGGGAGCACTGGCTGGGCTGGGGGCAGTGGTAGGACTGGCGGGGGGGGCATGCAGCCAGGGCACTGAGGGTCTCCATGCAGGCACTGGGCGGGGGGGAGGGGGGGGCTTGCCTTGCATGTGCCTGCATCACAGCCTGGTGTCATCAGCTGCCACTCTCAAGGGCACTGAAATTCACTAAAAATAACCCCTGCTGCCCTTTGGCTTGTCTCTGTTAAGATCCTTCCCCAGAAACGTCCCTTGGTCTGTCCAGTCCCTGGTGCTGTGGACAGACGCCAGGGCTGGTTGGCTGGAGTCAGCCCCTCATGCGCCAGGGGTGTTTCCACGGAAGGGGTGGGAAACACCGCAAAGAAGTGTCTCCTCTTCCCAGTAGGCTTCTCCATTTTCCTCCCTCTCTTTCTTCTCCCCTCCTGTCCCATCCCCCCTGGCTTTGCTTCTAGTCTCCCAAGGACTGAAATGCTTTTGTCTAACCCCAATTGCTGGGCTGCACATTGGGCTCACTGGATGATATATAACGGCCTGTGAGATGCAGGAGTCACACTAGATGCTCGAATGATCCCTACGGGCCTTAAACTCCCCCCGGCCCCAGCAGATTAGAAATTCAGCGCCTATGTCCCAGGCCCCCACACACTCCTAGCGATGGCCCTGCATGCGCCCCGCCCCAGTTTGAAAACCTCTGTGCTAAATGGAAGGCAGAAATCGGGGGGGAGGGGACCCCGCTGGGGTCATCAGTATTTTGAATTTCCTGGCCAGATAAAGTGTATGATACAGAATTCCCATAGTACTGGAGCACGTGGAGAAGTAAAATAATAATAATAATAATATCTACCTCTCACACAGTGCTTTGCATCAGTACACATCAAAGTGCTCTATTATGGGCAGCATCATTAGCCCCATTTTACAGATGGGGAAACTGAGACACAGAGGGGCAGTGACTTGCCCAGGGTCACGGCAGAGCCAGGAATTGAACACAAGTCTCCAAAGTCTTAGTCCAGTGGTCTATCCACTAGGCAACACTGCCAATGGGTATTGAAATGTCAGGGGGCTAATGAGGGGCAGCCCGCAGAGGGGACTGAACTAAGCCCCAGCAGCTCCTGATCCTATCCAAGCTGCCTCTGCACCATGCAGGAATGGATCTGTCCTTTGGGGTGCAGGGTTTCACCTAGCTGCCCTGACGCTGATCAGGAATCAGCCTTGCCTCCTCTGTTGGGCCAGTGAATGCCAGCCTCCCCCACACTGCGCAGCAAGGGCAAGGCCCTAGAGTCTCCCAGGGAGTTACCTTGTCGGTGGGAGGTTCTGTACTGCATCGGAAACCAGCGAGGAGTCGCTCAGTCCCAGCCCAGTGACGGGGGGGGGGGCACACACTGATACCACACCCTGCCAAGCTCTTTATGTCTCAGAGCGCTCGGGGATCGCGATCCCCGTTTTACAGCTGGGGAAACTGAGGCACAGCAAGGAGCAGTGACTTGCTTGAGAGCCTACAGCAGGCCAGTGGCAGAGCTGGGACAAGAACTCACCTCTCCAAAGGATCACCCCACAGATGTCCTCCCGGGGGCAGATTTTCAAAAAGGCCCTCTAAAGAAATGAGCAGATTTTCAAGAGAAGCGAGGAGATGAACCCCCTTGTAATATCAGGTCTTTGGCGTGGATACCAAGCCCTTGGAAGGCTGTGCTCTCTGTCACCCAGAAAGGGTTGTTCTTTAACCCTTTCCTTGTTGCAGGACACACACAGATAGATCATGAAAGTGTGCCAGGTGCACCATGGGGAGTCCAGGCACCCACCAGCCCGCGAACAGAGGTGGAACGAACTCTGCTCCAGGGATCAAACTTAGCATCCAGGAAGGGGTTAAACCCATTGGTTTTTGAAGCAGGCATTTACCGTAGAGCCACGTGTCTTTTAGCGGGTCTGTTCCCTGCCCGGCTCCACTGAGGACCCTGGGGATTCCCAGAAAATGCACACGCAGCTACATCTTTGCTCTCCCGCTTCCTCATCATCATCTCCGTGGTGGTGACCAGCAGATCAGCACCATCAGGGCCTCTAATGGACTGGACAGCCACAGCTCGGGCTGGTATCCTCCTGCCTTCTTGATCCCCTGGATCTCCATCTGTCACGGCCATCAAGAAGCAGGAGGGTGGGGAGGGGGGCGAATGGTGACACCGAACTGCGCTTCCAATGGGAGTGGGGGGAAAGAGGGCTATTAACAAGCTGCTCCTTCTGTACGTTCAACTTGGACTGTCACAAAGTATTAGGCGGCCTGCTCATCGGAGGAGCTGGACGGGGAATGGCACCGTGCAAAAGAGCAGGGGTCACCTTGCCGTTCAATAGTATTATGGGCTGTCTGCCACCAAGCAACTGAACTTTCAAAACTGCCTTTGGATCGGAGTGCCTGGAGTCTTGGGGCCATTTTGCAGCAGAGGGCGGAGGGGCTGCGAATCTCCCCAGGGTGGTTAACACGCCCAGAGGAAAAAGGATGTATGCTTTTTGATTTGGTCCTTGAAGTTTAGCCAGTGGGAATCAAGGGGAAAGAAAGATTGACCCTTTAATAAGACAGGCAGATACTGCAGCTCCTATGTACACCTCGGGGGGGGACATACAGGGAAATTACGGCCTGATTCAAAGCCCATTAGACTCTTCCATGCGCTTTTTGACCCTTAGTGAATAGCGGTTGGGAGGTGGAATTCTGCAACCAGCTGGTCGATCCTGTGGGAGGCCATGAATCCCAGCCCATCCGGCAAGGTCAGGGAGTGAGAATGGCTAAGGTCAGCGGGTGGCTGCAGAAGTCGTGATCCTGGAGGTAAGAGGGACATTGGTTGCAACTCCGGCACTGAGCCAACTTGTAGAATTTGGCTGAACAGAGATGTCGGGTTTTCCAGGCTTGTAACTGCTAGTCCATGACCGGAAGGACGGATGCAGCCCCAGGGGGAACCTTCATGCTTGTCTGATCAGGAGCAACTTGTCTGGAGCTGGACGCTGGTGAAGGTGAACAGGGAAGGTAAGACCCCAAGGGAAGCTTCTGTGAGTGCCCCTGTTGAGTCACCCAGGCGGTCTCATGCCACTCCTTTCCCTAGCAACACGTAGACGGCCAGAGCTCTGAGAGACACCCTAGAGCAGCGCCATGCTGGGAGCAGGGATCCAGAAGCAGCAAGTGGATCAGTACCACTTGCTGTGGGGGCTGGAGATGTGTTAGCTGCATCAGTAGGGAGCTAATACTAGAACGTAACTGTCGTCCCTTTCAGTCCCCCGAGGTCCCACAACCAGGAGACCATTTAACAAGGTGTGGGGAGCAGATCAAGAACACGTCAATTTCCCTCCCCAAGTGACCAGAGTCGGTTTCTTCCACACAAGATGAAGCTTGAACAAACTCACTTGCATTCACACATGCATCACTGTCCTATGCGAAGCCTGCTGGGGTGGACACCACTTCCTCTTAGTGATGCGTTAATGAAGCTCCTTCCTAGCTCATAGAGGTGAGCCCTGTATTTCTGAGGGAAAAATGGCTGTGCGGGATCTGTCCCTGATGCCCCCTCGCTGTGGCTAATTTAGGTCCCTAGCATTAGTGTCTGTCCCCAGGCAAGAGCTGCTACAGCATCCGTGATGATCTCCTCTCTGCAAAGGCAAGGGGTTGAGTATATGCCAGAGTCAATGCCCAAGTGAGCCTGGGGATCTGTGTTCTAGTTCCGCCTTTCCCTTTCCCTAGCACGCTGGCTTCTTCTTGGGGCCTCTGTTTTCGAGCAGTGAGCGACAGCCTTTGCTCACACCGATGCACCTGACAATCAGCTAGCCTGGAAGGTGGTTCACAGCCTCTGCATTGCTTAGTATGCTAGGCACACAGAGTGCGTGTGTGCCACGTTATATTCCCCCAACATGAAGATGTTGTGACAAGCAAGGAGGAGGGTGGACATGATCTCAAGAGTTTCTCTGGAGAGGGGAAGCTGCTCTGAGCGGGATACCTGGAGCTGTAACCCGAGATGAGAGTGCGGAGGGGAGATGAGACCTAGGGCCCGGGAAGTGAACAAAGGAGCGGGGAGACGGCTGCAGGGTTTGGAGGGGAGTAGAAGCTGACTGGGGAAGAGGAGGGAGCCCGGATTTGGGGTCTTATCTCCCTGCCCCCCAGAAGGGCCTGACGAAGGGGTCCTGTTTGTACTGACCAGCTCTGAGTTGGATTGTGTTCCTGGCATCTCAAATAAACCTTCTGATCTACTGGCTGGCTAAGAATCACTGTGAATTCCAGGAAGTGGGGGGGGTGTGGGAACTGGACTCCCTCACCCCCTGTGACAGATGTGCCAGTGGAATTCCAGTACTTCAGAGAACACCCCCATTTTGTGCCTTGGTGAAGCCATGCCCAAGGTCTGCATGGTTAACAAACCCAAGCTGGGGCTTTCAGCACTAAAAGCACAAGTCCTTAACACCGAAACTAAAGGACTAACTCCACCGGGGCTGACTAAGTAGCAGGCTGTTAACAGTTACTAGGCCGAGTACTAGTGGGAGATATGATCGCATGCCCGAAGTGGCTTACACATGCATCCAGCCCCTTCATTTTTACCCAACAGTTTTACAGATCAAAGTCAAGGGCAGTGGCTGGTCTAAATTCTGCTGCTGTTGAACATGCTTAAACTATTCATGTGGTTACAGTCGTAACTAGAAGCCACACCCCTACTGCGCTAGGCACTGTACACATTACATGAGGTTGTCCTTGCCTGGAAGAGCTAACAGTTAAGGCTGCTAAAAAAAATTTCCATGGCAGAGAAAGACGCTAACAGTGGGGATGCAGCGGACACTACACTGGTAAAATAGCAGTGTAGACAGGGAGGCACTGCTTGGGAGAGGAGGGTCATGTAGGGGATTCCCACATTCTCCAGGTATGTCTTTATTCCCCTAAGCTGTGCCTCATGGTCTACACTGCTGTGTATACCCCTGCTGGAGGCCACGTGTGTATGTGCTCTGTATGGTACTGAAAGATGCATGCTGTGTAGAGGTGCCCTTAGGGCAGATCTCAGAACCCAGCCGTCCTGGGACTGTTGAAAAACTGTCCCTTACTCTGAGGCCTAAATGGGACAGGAGCTCTTTCAAAAATCTGACCCTTCGCGGTTCTGATTCCTAGAGAGATGAAACAGTCCCAGCGACTTCGGGGGGGGGGGGCGGGGGAGGCAGAATACTCATGAAAATCAGACCCTGACCTTCTCCCTGTGCTTGTTAAATGAAGATAATGGGCTAAATTCATCCTTGGTGTTACGCCATTGACGTCAGGGACGTTTGACCCAGGCGCTTTGAGATCCGCAGCCAGAAGACACTCTGCCCCTGTGAAGCGTCGGCCGTCAGTCTTACTCTGTGGAGGAGAGTTGGTAAACGTCGCGGTTTCCTTTCTTTTGCCACATGCGGCTGCAGGCTGAATGAGAACTGGCGGCTGGGGAGCAGAGACGCCTGCCTTGTATCTGAGCAGCAATGGGAGTGAGGACTTGGCAACGCTCCTCTGAGCCCCCTTCCTGAAGGAGAACGCACAGCTAGGGTGACCAGATGTCCCGATTTTATAGGGGCAGTCCCGATATTTGGGTCTTTTTCTTATATAGGCTCCTATAACCCCCCAACCCCTGTCCCGATTTTTCACCTTTGCTGTCTGGTCACCCTACGGCGCAGCTGACACTGATCAACGTCATTCCCACCGTGGGGCTGCTGCGATTGATAAACAATGGGTGGTTGCATTGGAGTGGGGAAAGAAAATGAAAGGCCCTGTTGAATGACAGGGGAGCCTTTGAAATGCAGTGATTTATCTGCCTGTCCTCTCCCCGCCCTTCCTGCGGACGGGTTCTCCAGCACAAGGATCTGAGCAGAGAAGCAGAAGAACTAGAGGCTTTCTTGAAGGGCCTCCATCACCTCTCTTGTTTCTTGAGCAGGGCTCCCTGATGAACAGCCATTCTTTGGTCCATGCACCGAAGCACCGAGAACAAAGATGGAGCCCTGGACCGTGTGTCTCAGCCCAGCCTTTCCATGCTGCCGCCTGTCCCATTCTGATCAGGAAACAGATCATATTTGTGCCAGATGAACCAGCCGCGCTAGCGGCTGTGAGGCTGGACTGCTGTGGGGTTACGGGGGGCAGAAAGGTTGCCTGTGCTGTTCTCTGCTGGAAGAATGCGAGTCTGTTCCTGTATGACACAAACTGGCTCCTCTCCGGAGGAGTGTTCTGGGAAAGGGCAGCAAATAGAAATGCTTGTGTGTCGTATCCCCATCCCCTGCCCTGCCCTGGATTGTGTGTCTTTGGGGCCAAGAGTCTCTCTCTGACTGTTAGTACAGCGCCTAGTACAATCGGGGTCCCCTTCCTAAATGGAGCCATGGGGTGCTATCATAATAGCGTGATACACCCAGACTCTATAACAATAGTAAATAGGTGGGTTGGGATGTGGAGCTTCTCCCTCAACCCCCAAGCAGGTCACTTATTTGAATTAGTCTGTGGAACTCATTGCCACAAGTTATGATTGAAAACAAAAGCTTAAAGGGATTGGACATTGATATGGATAATAAGAAAAAGGCCAGCGTTAGTGTGGTAGGGATTAAAGAAACGGACAAGAGTTTTGGAAAGGCCGCAAACCCACCTGTGCTTCAGCAATACTAATAATAATTATGATGGGCATAACCCACACTGTAACTGACAGGGGTTAAGAAGAAACTTTCCCTGGAGGCAGGTTAATCCATCGCTGTCTGCTGGGGTGGAGGAAAAGGGGGACAATGACTCTTGCTCCTTTCTCTGACGCTTCCGGCCTTGCTAGTAGCAGCGAGGGCAGGGTTGTCTGATCCACTCTGGCAACTCCTATGTTCCTAAGGATTCAGAAATCATTATCTGACAACTGTTCACCTGCCTCTGGGAAATGAGCTAAGTCTTATTTCACTTCCTGGTGGACAGATCTGTCTACCTGTCTAAAGTCACCACCGCAATGGGCGTTCGCCAGGGACCGAACGAATGTGGAGATTGGCTGCTCAGGATGGTAAAATATGGCTGAGACTGAGCTCTCCCTCTAGGTGGTTCTGTCAAGGCAGAGGGGAGGCACATTGGTGGATGTGAGAGGCTTGTCCTACACCTGTCTAAGGTACTTAGATCCATAGTACCCAAGCACTTTACAATCTTCAACATACTGATACTCCAGATTGTGAGGCAGGGCTGGGAACCCCATTTTACAGATGGGTAAGTGAGGCAGAGAGGCTCCCACCTGCAGTCTGTGACAGAGCAGAGAATTGAACCTGTGTCCCCTAATCTATGAGCTAGCAGACGAGCCCCTGCCTCCATTTCCTAGCTCTCTGTTCCTAAGGTTGCAAAGCCAGCCTCTTTCACTAGTGCTCTGTTCACTGAAGATACCGGAACTGGCCACCCTAGTGGCTGTGGTTGGGACCCTCCATTTGTGTGTGTGAAGTGGGTCAGGAGAAGGGAAGCCACCCAACAGTGCCCCCCCATCCCTCCCTCTTCCACCCTCGGCTTCCTTCTCTGGGTGGTGTGTGTGTAAAGGGGCTAGGGGAGGGTCCACGCAGCAGCTGCCTTTGATCAGCCTAACATGTGGGAGACAGGAATGCCGCCTCATGATCAAAGGTGGGAACTCGGTGACAGCCTGGACTTGGCAAACCCTCATCCCTATTCATACAGGCGGGTGGGGTTACCCGCCCACGCAGCCCGGTCTGCGGCCAATCAAGTCTCCAGGGGAGGAATCTCTGCCCACAAGGCGGGGGGAGCCAGAGGGGTGGGAGAGGAGAGATTCCCCTGCACTGTTTCCCAATCAGTGTACTTACAGCTAGAAGAAATACACAAGCTGCCTAGTCTCCTCTATCTGCCCAGCCAGGGCAGCTGGAGTACCGGGGGCCTTAGTCATGTTTCTACAGCAAGGGTCAAGCAATGGGTTTCCGCCTAAGCTGGGGGACCCCGTTACCCCGTCTGAGGCTCCTCACACACAGCCGATGCCCCTCAGTCCTGCCTTGCACTAGCGCAGCTTCCCAGCCCTGGATTCTCCTCATCACAGCTCTGCCAGTCCATGGGCCTCTACTCCGCTCTGCCAGTGCTGATGTGCAGCCTGTGATCAGTCCTCTGGCCCCAAACCTCCACCACCCAAGGGCTGTGCATTTGACTCTTCCACACACCCCCAAGGAGTTAGGAAAGACTCCCCCCTTTATGTCCCATCAGGGAACTATTTCAAGGCACTGAGTCAGAGGCCCGGCAGCCAATCAGGCGGAAGAACCAACATTTGGAGAGGAGGGCGAGAAAAAAAATAAACGAAGGTGGCTGTTTGAAGACACTGACCCGTGGACGCCGGCCAGAGAGAAGCCAAGTCACCCAGAAAGGAAGATGCTAATACTGAACGCTGGGAGGATGCTGAGCAGGGGGCACACAGAGCAAGACTATCTGCAGCATTTCATGCTTGTGCAGGTTTGGGTCCATCTGATCATGCCCTGCTCCTTTTCCTTCTGCGTATCCATGGTGACGCACACCCCTCTTTCTCTTTCAAGATTTCTAGAAAGAACAAAGTCACTGCTGCTGAGGAAATAAACAGCAAGCGGGTTAGCTGAGGAGACACGTTCTGGGGGCAAAGAGCATAGAGAGCCCATAAAATACCCTGGAAAGATGCAATTTTAGCAGTAAATGTCGATTTCACAGTGCATGCTCAAACGGGTGAAAAATCCAAATTTACCAACAGGCAAAGTAAGAAAAATGCGGCTTGAAAACTTATTCGAGTTTGATTTAAGGATAGTTACTGTGGGCCTTTTGCCACGGGATATCGAGAATGTGTGGTTGAGCCGTTACGAAGCTTTAACTCTTTGAATCTCAACATCAACAGTCATTAAATGATTATTGGCTGACCCACTCAGTAAGAAAGCTTAGCGTGAGAAAAATTGGGGAAGGGGGGGTGCTTAAAACCCAGAATTTTGAACAACTGCAAACATTTAACGGATAAAAATATTTGAAACAAACATTGATATTATCCATCTACCACCTGTTCCTCCCCAGCACCGTCCTCCCCTGCAACAAACAGCGGAACGGACCCTTTAGTTGTCTCCCAAGAAGGCAAGACATATGAGAGAGCCAGGGAGCTAGATGCTGGCCTCCAAATCTCAGCTCAGTTGAGACCCTGGGGCACAGACCATCCAGCCTACGCAAGGCCCCTCTCCCAGCTACAGGACACGCAGACTGCAGAGGGGCACTTGCCCTGGGAGATACAGGCACCATTCAGGCCCGCACAACCCTAGGGGCAACATCCTGCTGAAAAACAGAGACTGGCCCCCTCCTCCCATGTTCGCAAAGGGCAGCTGCCAGGGTTCGGGACCCTGCTTTTAAGCTCACAGAGACTTTCCCAGTCAGTCAACTTCCCAACCCCCTGCCCTAGCTAGCCTCCCTCACTTAATCCCTTCTTCACAATACTGCCCCCACCTGGTAAAGAGAGGGAAAGAAACAGGACCCAGAGCCGAGGGACCAAGGCCCATTCCCATGGCTGCTCTGTCTCCTCTGTACAGCCAGCCTGTTCCCTGTTACTTTGCGCCTGAGATGGCAGGGGGAGGGACATCCTAACCCTTTTATCATCCCCATAAAGATGAGGAGAGGGTTAAAAGGTCACTAGCTACCAAAATAACTCAGAGGAAAAGGGAAAGTGGCCAAGGCCAGTTAAACTGCTCTTGAGAGACAGCTGGGTTCACTATCTTCCCTCTATTACACTCTCCAGAGTCCCAGTAGGTCATGTGGCCTAGCTCCCCATATAAGGGTGCAGGCTTCGGGGGTTTGCCTTCAGCCCGTGAACCTGTCCGATGTCCCCGTCTCTCTCTTTTCCCCGCTAACCCATTGTGCAGACAGATCCTGGCTGTTGGTCTGGGAAACATCTCTGGGGGAATTGGCTTGAGTGAGCTGTAACAAGCTCCAGCCCATCTCAAAGAGGTGAGGACAATTAAAGGCCGGATTCTCTGCCAGGGAGCTCCCTGCGAACGGAGAGAAGCGCGAACTGTGGCATCGGCACAACACAGGCACACCGAAAACTCTTCACTTCCCCCCGACAATGCAGCAGAAGCAGACTCTAGCAGAGTTTGACTAGAGTGGGAGGACTTCAGTGCAGCGTTAACACAGGGGATCAGCCCTGAGGTAGCCTAGCCTGGGTGTGAGTAGCCACAGGGCAATACCCAACTCAGGTTGTGTCCTTACAGGCGCTGTGCTCCGCCTGTGCGTGGCAGCTGGACTGCTGGGATTCGTTGTGCAGCAATAAACGAAGCTGCTCTTTGATTCTTTCCCAGGGAATAGTGGGAGAACTGGTCTGTCTTTGATTGCGCCTTATACTACAGAACTAGAGTGAGCCAGACCCTAGACTGGGATCGGGTTCTGTTTCCCCATCCATCAGGGGACTGTGGCCTCTTGTCTTAGATTTAGATTGTAAGATGTCAGGGACTGTCTTCTCGTTGGTAAAGCACAATCGGATTCTGGTGGGGTTTTGCAAGGAATACAAATAATAGTATCTACAACACAACGACTTTGCCTTTAAGGCACAACTTAGGCCCTGCTAGAAACACATAATGACATATGGAGCATGAGACGAAATCTGGAGCTATGTTAATATGAACACCTAGTTCTTAGACAACACTTCTCCTCAGTCAAACCCAAAGGAAGTGAGTATCCTTATCTCCATTTCACAGAGAGGGGAACTGAGGCACAAAGAGGTCACCCAGCAGGTCAGTGGCAAAGCCAGGATTAGGAACTGGGTCTCCTAAATCCCAGTCTGGTGCCCTAGCCACTAAGTCACTCTGCCCCTTACACTGTGGTAATAGAATCACACCAATGGATCTAAGAGCAGAAGCTGGTTCTTTGAGCGAGAGAGATGTGGCTTTATATTAGGCTCCTCACCGAGTTCCGGCCCGGGCTGACCACTCCTGTCTGGGCTCACTCTTAGCAAACGCAGCCACTCCCAGCAAGCAGCTTTGGGAAGGAGAACGAACATGCTGCTACCATCATGGTGCCTACGACACCCCCATGCTACACTTCTACCAAAGCTCCATCCAGCCCTGAGCTTTTCCATTTCCTTTCACATACATGGGGGGGGGGGTCCCACTACAAGGCGCCACTGTCACTTTAAAAAAAGCACCATTTAAAGGCCTGATAAGCATTAATCGCAGTGGGTCACTCTCTCTACCCGGCAGGGTCAAAGATTACTTCCTTGCACTTGGCTGCCTGATAATGAGTCAGTCGGGCTGGGGGTTCGAGACAGAATTTATCAGCAGGCTCTGGGAAAGTAAAGAGATGAAGGTGGCTGCTAATCCCAGAGCCAGGTGATAATGGAGGGACCGTGCCAGGGGGCAGAGCAGAGACTGAGCCTTTGTGCCCTGGGTATCTTGGCTTTAGAAGAAGTCGTTGATCACGCACAAGCATGTGAGAGAGCTTATGGGAGGTGACTAGCAGTGGAAAATAGAATCCCAGCGAGAACTTGTCTTTCTGTGCGAATCTACTCGAGGAGCAGGGCTGTCGAACAAACCTTATTTTAAAAAGCAACCGTATTTTGCACAGGAACGGCCCCCAAAGACGACAGCTTCCAACTCTGCAGCTAGCAGCACTGGAGCCATCACATTGGAGCTGCTAGGAGGTGGACGGCTGGATAAGCCATAGCTCCAGAAGGGGCACTGCTTCTCTCTGTCTCGATTCCACAGAAGGGCAGGCAGAACCAGGAAGTCCTGGAGGCATCCTATCCATGCTCCTTGATCTGGATTGTGGAATAATCAGAAGAAGGACCCACCCGCAGGCCAGGCAAGCCGCACGCCAGGCTACCTGCCCAAGGAGAATGCCGTCTGAGACACAAGGGTTATGCTCCAATGGCTGGCCCCTGCCACCATCCATGCCACTGGCTATGCTGCTATTTTTAGCCTACTAGCTCAATCAGGGCTAGTGCGGGTACATAATTCCCAGCTCAGGCATGTTAGACGTGCATGGGAGACAGCGGGAGGAGGATGCAGGCTGACATCAAAGCCCCGCAACACAGAACCAGCTTGGCAAGGACACAGGTCCCCCCTCGAGCCCCGGGCTGCCAAGGCGCTGTCAGGGATGGTATAGATAATACTTAGTCCTGCCATGAGTGCAGGGAACTGGACTAGACGATCTCTCAAGGTCCTGTCCAGCCCTATGATTCTATAAAAATGTGGGAGGGAAACTGAGGCCCAGATCAGGGAAGTGACTTACCCAAGGGTACCCAGCAGGTCAGAGGTTGCGTAAAGAAGGGGACCAAGATTCCCTGATCCCATTCCAGTGACTGACCCACTTTGCTTCCGTAAGTATCGGGAGCAATCAAGGGTCCAAGCCAATATTTACTTGCTGAAGAGTTTGCAGGGGACACAGGAAGACAGCTGCCTCATGGCTGGAGCTGCAGGCTGGTACTCAGACCTGCTAGCCCTGCTGGTACCATGCAAACAGCCCAGGACATCTGTTCACATCCACCCCATGGACAAAGAAAAGGCAGGAACCTGTGGTCACTCCCAGAGGCAGCCACGTCCATCTTACCTTCCCAGACGCTAGAAACCAAAGTAGACGCCTTCTGGCTGGGTTCAGGGCAGCAATTTGTTACCAACAGGTACAGTAGGAATTAGGTGGGCGGCAGGGGAAAAGGAGCGGGAGAGAGATGCAGAGAGAGGAAAGACGGAGAAACAGATCAAAGAAGGGTGAGCAAGGAAAACCCAACAGTAACTCTAGAAGCCAGGAGGAGTTTGAGCGAAAGGAGCGGGCACAGGGGAGCGAAAGAGACAGGAAAGAGAGACAGGAGGGCATTGCACTGGCACGGCCTGTCGACACATGAGAGAGCAGGGAACGGCTTGGAGGCAGCACTGGGGACAGGTCATTGCTGACACTTCGACATGGCAGGAGACCGGCTCACTGAGCAGACAAGCCCCGTGCATGGGAGACAGCGGGAGGAGGATGCAGGCTGAGATCAGAGCCCCGCAACACAGAACCAGCTTGGCATCACCTTGGCAAGGACACAGGCCCCCCCTCGAGCCTCGGGCTGTCAAGGCGCTGTTAGGGGGGTAGGTGTGGCAGAGCGACGGCTCCTTTCTCTCTCACCAGAGGACGGGCCGCGCGCCTTGGCAGCAGCAGGAAGGACTCAGTGTCAGCTCCGGGGGAAGGTTTGGATCTCGCCCCCCGCCCCACCGCCATGCATCTTGCAAACACTTTCCCTATCAGAGAGGCTTTACATGGTGAATATTGAAAGCACCTGCCTGTCCTGGAATGGAATCAAAGGCCCTGGCATGCCATTTAAAGGGAACAATTATCCCCGGCCAAATGCTGCGCAAAAGAATGTAGGGCATCGCCTCATTTGGGAGCCCCCAAATCGGAGCAGAGTGCAATTAAAATAAGCAATGCCAGATGGTTTATTAGCAAATACAGAGCTGGGGGCCGAGACTTGTTTACACATTCCAGTAAGCGGCTTGGGAGCCAGTATATCACATGCACTCTCCCCCGTGAGCGCACACACCAGATGATGGAGCAGGGGGGTATTTTATTTGTTGAGAAACGTGGCGTGCAGATACTGTAGCAGCGGGCTTATCGGTACAATCAATGGGATTAGATTAGATTATTGCATTACCACAAAGGATAAGCCCCTATGAACTGTTGTATTAGACTAATAGACTGTAAGGCCAGGAGGGATCTAGTCTGACCTCCTGAACATCACAGGCCAGGACATCTGAGAGAGTGAATTACAGCCGTGTTGAGCTCAAGACCCTGCATTTGGCCAAAGCATCGCTTCCAGAAAGGCATCGTCCAGTCCTGCTCTGAACCAAGATCAGGAGAATCCTGAATCAGGAGCGGGAATCCAACCCTTCCTTGGGTCGTTGGTCCCATTGGCTGCCCACTCCCACTGGGAGAAGCGTGGGCCTTCTCTCTAATTGGAATTAGTCTGGTTTTAACTGCCAGTCATTGGTTCTTGTGCTGCCTTTCTCCACCAAGTCCTAGCGCCCCTAAGGAGTCAGTGTCTCTCCACGTGAAGATCCACGCTGAAGATCTTCACGTGAAGATCACAGCTCTCCAGGTTACAGCCCCCACACTGTAGGGGTGGCCTGAATTCTTTGCTCCGGGATGTATGATGTAGCTTTTGGCTGTATGAACCCACGTTTTGTTTGAGTGGGCCCATCTTTCCAAGCCATCCAGATCGTGCCATAGGAGTGCCCCATCCTCACTATTATTTACCACTTCACCAACCTTTGTGTCATCTGCAAATGTGAATGATCAGTGAGTTGATATTTCCTTCCTGATCATTGATGAAAATTGTAATAGTGTTGGGCCTATTACAGACCCACCAGAAATACTCCCATTCAAATACAATTCTCCATGGACAATGACTTCTTGTGTTTAGCCAGTTCTCACTCCATTTAACATGTGCCTCATTGATATTGTCTAGTACTATCTTTTAAATAAGAAATGGGATTGATCACTTGATGATTCCCTGTTTTGTTTATTTCCTCTGAAGTGCCTGGCATTGGCCACTATTGGAAGACAGGATACTGGGCTAGGTGGATCTTTGGTCTGACCCAGTATGGCCGCTCTTATGTTCTTATGTTCTAATGTCCTGCAACACTAAGGGTACGTCTTCACTACCCCCAGATCGGTGGGTAATAATCAATCTATCGGGGTTCAATTTATCGCGTCTACACTAGACGTGATAAATCGAACCCCGATAGATTGATAAATTGATCCCCAATCGCTCTGCCTTTGACTCCTGTAATCCACCAAGACGAGAGGCAGAAGCGGAGTCGACGGGGGAGTGGTGGCAGTCAACCCCGCACCGTGAGGACACGAGGTAAGTCGACCTAAGATATGCCGACTTCAGCTACTCTATTCTTGTAGCTGAAGTTGTGTATCTTAGGTCGACCTCCACCCCTAGTGTAGACCAGGGCTAAGTTAAACACCTTGCAAAAGTCAAACTTGTCATCTCAAAGTATGAAGTCGGGTTGGTTTGACAAGATCTGGTTTCCATCAAACCATGTTGAATGGCATTAATTCTATTCCTGTGGACACAGCAGATTCCTAGTGGAGTCTGTGGGACAGATCCCCCTTGCTGCCCCACTCTTATCAGGTGTTTGATCCTGCATCATAACTAGCGCGGATTTATTGGGGACAGATGTGACTCACACTCCAGCCTTCACAAAAGGGAAGGGAGAATCGCTCTTGTCAGTGGCACTGCTTGTGTAAAGTGTTTGCAGGATCAGAACCTTAGTTGATGAACTTTTGGGCCAGAGACCTTGTCTCGGAAAGATGTGCCCCAATGGCATATATCCACTAAGGGTAATTAGTCACAGGAACAAACAGGGATAGAGAAAGAGGAATTTTCCTCTTGACATATACAAATCAAGACAGGATGCCTTTCAGGAAGACATGCTGAAGCCAAACGCAAGTTATTGAGCTCAGTGCAGGAGTAACTGGGTGAAATTCAATTGTCTGTGCTACACAGGAGGGCAAAGCAGATGATCTAATGGTCCCTCCTGGCCTGTTGAAGTCTATAAAATGTTAAAGATGTTGAAATCTTGCAAGCAGAGGGAGATTTCAACCTCAGCTGCACGTGGGAGCTCTTGTGAGTTCTCGGACCTCCTGAATTTGTCAAACTCTCTCCAATCCAGCTTTTCTGACAAGCTTTCTGCCATCTCAGCTTTTGTTGTATTGCCCACTCTTGCCATCTGAATCCCGAGTCTCCAGATATTTGGTGTTTCTTAAAGCTTCGGCTCCTGGAGTCACGAGAAGCTTCGCTTTCACTGAAATACATTAAAGTTTCTCGCTCTCACAGTGGGGGAGAAAAGCTGGAAATTTGATCCACATGTAGGGTGAAGGCTCAGAAACCAGAAGCCAAGAAGTAAGTACCCCAAATGTGGGGTTTTTTAATCATGATTTTTTAGCATTCGCCATTGGCAATAATGGTTTCCTCCAATGTGAACACAGAGAAGACATATTTTATGATTGTTATTTGTGATTTGTATTCTGGTAATGCCGAAGGGCCGCAGACTCAGACCTGGACTCCACTGGCTAGGCGCTGTAAACACAGAACAACAAGGTGATTGTAAATTCTCTGGGGGCAGCAATCTAAAGGCTAGTCTAGACTAGAAAGCTTTTGCTAGCATAGCTGTACAGGCAAAGCCCCTACTGAAGATGTAGCTTCTATCAGAATAAGGAGTTCTTTTGGTTTTATTGTTAAACCACATCCTTGAACAACATGAGCTATCTCAAAAAGAGGTCTCTTTTGCTGGTATAGCTGCAGCTACACAGGGGTTTTTGCCAGCATAGCCGTGTTCATCAGGGTATATTTATTTCACACCCCATGGCCCAGACTAACATAGCTAAGTAAACAATGGCAGAATTCATGCCAGGAATCTTTTGTCTTTTAGCTCAAATGACACAGCTGTGTGCCTTCAGAACTGTAGGTTGAGGTACTAATCCTGCCTCCCTGGGAGTCTGTGATTTATATCTCAGGAATCCGTTTATTTAATTTTCCTCCTGCCATTCCAGTGTTTATTTTCCAACTGGTTTCATAAACTAAAGAAGTCTTTTTAAAGCAATGTTGTGCGTAGTTATTTTGATAATAGGGCAAGGCTTTGGAAAACAAAAAGCCACCAAAAATTCTTCTGTATTGCTACTGACTTTGCATCAGCAAAATCATGTAAGCGAATGCATTTTATTAATCAGCTTTCATAATTATCTTGGAAAGCTACTAAAAATATTCAACGTTCTTTAAACGATTGTTTTTAGAAGTTAGTAGTACCTTACCCTTATGTAGCACATTTCATCTGTAGACCTCAATGCGCTTTACAAAGGAGGTAAGACATCACCTTATTTTACACATGGGGAAACTGAGGCATACAGAAGAGAAGTGACTTATTCAAGGTCACATTACTAGTAGTAGCACGAACAGAGCTCATGCTTCCTGAGTCTACTCTCATGTGCTAGCCATTGGGCCAACACAGTCACACAATGTAAGAAAGTACCCATCCTATAATTCAAATGTTTTATCTTCTGCCTTAGTATTTCAATGCAAACTGTTTTAGCTTAGGCCTGGATTCTGTAAGTATACTCATGTTACAATTCCTGGAACCATGCAGTCCTAACTGTGTTGATCTTCTCAGCACTTTACCGTGTGCCATGGTCAAAACTAGAGTTTGCCAGGAACAGTATTTTCTATATTGACATAAATTCCACAATTTCATTTTTTTTCTGTTCCAAAATGGACCAAAACCAAAAATGTGGAAGTTTCCCGAGAAACAAAATTCTGAAGAAATTTTGTTTGGGTCAATCAAAATGTTTCCTTCCAATTTTAATCTTTAAAAGGGTTTTAAATATAAAAACCAATGAATTTCATTCTGAAAAGCCATTCCAAAAATGTCCAAGTGGGGCTTCTCCATGTTACCAAAATGCCTTGTTTCATTCAAGTTTCCCAAAACAAAATTTTGTGGAAACGGACCCTTTCAAAACATTTCAATTGCTACAAAAAAGACTTTTTCCATCACAGCACCCTTCTGATCAGCTGTAGTCAAAATGTGTTTGTTGATCCAGACTGGCCTCCCAGGAATAACTGGTGTAATTATTGGGAGTGATTTACAAATCAACGGTTCTTTATGTAGCGCCTCCAGGGGGGCGGGGGGAGATCTGTGTTGTTCTGAGCATATTCATCCTGGAGCTGGTTCTACACAGGCCTGCTGCCAAACATAGCTGAGAGCTGTAAATGCCATAATATGCTCTGGCTGTCCTCACAAAAGGCCTTTGTAACAGCTGGGTACTGCTGGAATCATAGAATCTCAGGGCTGGAAGGGACCTCAGGAGGTATCTAGTCCAACCCCCTGCTCAAAGCAGGACCAACCCCAACTAAATGGACTGCCGCCTGCCTATGCCTTGGGCACTGGCTGGCTTTGCATGGCTGGAGTGTTGATTTCAGTTGATTTAGGCTGGCATACACGAGATCCGAATACGGTCTGTAGAGCCACGTTCACGAGAGATGGACAAGCGCCCCCCTCGCTCATCTGAAAGCCTGTTCCCGATTGTCCGGTCTAACTTGAAAAGGAGTGAAGCAATGGGGCTACCAGTGGCTACAGGGGAGACTATGCCATAGCTGAGCCAGTCTGCCAGGATAGGTTCTTCCCAAACATCAGCATTTTTTTGTTGTCCATGTTTCTGTTCTTACTGTACCCTAAGCCGTCCTTCTCCCTCTTGTGTTTGCAGCCCTGTAAGCCAGAGCCTGAGTTGCTCACTGGACACCTCTGACAGTTTATATACTGCGGCGAGGTTCCCTCCAACAGTAGTACGAGATTTTTAGTGCCCTTTTAAGTGTGGTTAAGTATTACAGCAGATCTTCCCAGGGGAGGAATGAGAACAGGCTGTTTCATCTGGGAAACACTCCACAGCCTTCCTGTTACACAAGGACTTGGCAGCCCCGGCCCGCAGAGCCCCAGCTCCAACCCCGAGTGGCGAACAAAAGGCCACGGATTCCCGAAAGCAGCCACAGAGCCTCAAGAGCTCGAGCAAAAGAGCTGCAAGCCACGCAACAGCAGGCCGCTCAAAGGCCACCGCAAAAAGCCACCACTGGAGCCAGGGGCCAGCACCCTGTACTTGAGTCCTGGGAGCGGGAGACCCCCTTCTCCCGGCCTTGCACTCAGGGCTTCTCCTGTTTGTTTCTGTGTCCAGAGCTGGAGGAGGTACAGTTGCCAAGCACAGGGAGCTGACACCTCTAACGAATTACAATCATCCCAGCTCGAGGTGAACTCCAAAGCGCCTGTTTACACAATCACTGAACTGCCTTCAGCCGCTCTGTGGTGCCGCAAGAACCGCCAGCCTTGATGGATCCCAGCCGAGTGGGCGCAGAGGCTCGTGTTTATCAGGCCGGGGTGACAGGCTTTGGATGGGGGAACAAGGGGCTGTATTTCCTGGTGTATTGGCCACAGGCGTGATAAGATGCCCACCCAATGCTTGTTCCAGAAAACACCCTTTCCTGCCTTTCCCCCGCAGTCACTGCACGAAAGCCTATGGTTAGAGAGCATCTCACACTAAAGCTCTTTAAAAACTACAACTGCTGAGGACGGCCATAGTGCTCTGACGGGAGTACAAGGAGCCCAAGACCACACAGGATTGGGCCCTAATGGGTGAACTAGAGCAAATACTGGTGGCAATGCATTGGTGCAGTTTAGAAGTGAATTCCCCGTTCCAGGGGAAGAGTCACCCCTGTGCAAAAGGCCAACCCAAGGCCTACCCATTACATAACTACCGCAGAGCTTTCTATGGCGGCCCATCTCCGTACTGCCTGAACAACTTAGCCCGTGAGGGTTAAACCAGTGCCTGGACTTCTGGCTTAAGTTGTGCTAGCAGCCAAGGACTCCAAGCAGCCAATATGGGACACAGGGATCAGCAGGAGGGAAGCCCCGGTGACCCCATGTTTCTCTTAGCCATGTCCTCCCATCCACCAGCAGCAGATGGAAGCTTCAGTACTGCTCTCCAGTCACCGGAATTTCCCCAGATGCTGGGGACGCATCCCCATGGCTAGTTATGTGGGCTCCGTGGCCATTTTCTGCCAGTTCAAAGCTGCCAGACTGCACCCAGATCTGACAAGAGGTGGGAAAGTGGCAGGGACAATCGCACAGGACACTGAGCGCAGCGGGAGCCCAAAATGTCTGTGTAAGTAAAATGAAAGGGGAAGGCGAGCCCAAGTGAGCATGATGTCCCAGGCCCTGCCCCATCTCTAACAGCAAAAAGGAAACGGTACAGAACACTAGGTGTGTCTGAGGCCAGCCAGCCGGTGGGGACATCACAGAAGGGAAGGGACAATATTCGGATGTTAGATTTCTCTGCGGAGTGGCTTAAGCGTCGGTTTTATTTCAGCCAAGAATGACCCAAATTATACCATGACACGCTTGGCCATCTGCAAAATCGCCTCTAGTCGATACTGATTTCCCTGCTGCAGGCCTCCGGGCAGCAAACCCTCCTGGGTAAGGAAAGACAGGAAGCACAGAATTGACACCGTGGCTATCAGAGGACGCGTCCCAGTCCCTGACCAGCTGAAGGACAACAGAGTTCAATAGGGTTAGACAAGGGACTGGAGGAGCCGCCCTGCAAATAGTGAGGAGAGAGTCAAAACCATAGGCTACACGCACAAGGCCGTGTTACTTGTTTCAGCCTTGTCTACATATTATTATAGCCAAGCATCCCCTTCTCCAGGTACTTGGAGGGATAGGACCTCAGGGCTGGCCCTTGGGGGAAGAGGCTTCTCCTTCCCCGTTCATCTCCTGACCTCCTTGTTTTGTTCCAGAGTTATTTTTGGAAATAAAAGCTTTTCTTCCTCCCCCAGCCTTTGCTTCTCCCAGGCAAATTGCCATTTTAAGCATCCTGCCCACCCAACCAGAAAAATGGCAGCGAAGCCAGGGTAGAATTAACCTTTAGAGTCACTAGGGGAAAGGAGAGGCCTTCTCGACTGATTAACCCTCCGCTAACACAGCCACCTGCATGGAAAGGCCTCATTGGCAAGACGACACAGGGAGGGGCAGCCACAAGTGAGCCAAGCTGCGAGGTCTCAGCATTCTTCTTGCCATTTGGTTCATTGGATGAGAGCTCGGAGAAAAGAAGAGATGAAAGAACAAAAGGGTGGATAGAGAGAGGGGGAAAAGAGAGGGATAAAAGGGAAAGGAGCGTGGAAGGGAGCTGCAAAGGATGGAACATGCAGAAGAAAGGGGATTGGAGGGCAGGGAGTGCTGGAGAGGGGAGGCTTGCTGGGTGACTCACCGAGGCAGGGGTGGAGCTGGTGCAGACAGGTGCAGGTAGGTACCAGGATGGGGGCAGCGGGTGAGAACAGCCTGGAAGCCATGGGACAAGAAGAGTTCCCAGCTGGCTGGGGACAGTTGCACAGACTGGCTTGCTGCTCTTCCTGTGAGATTAAATAGTTGTCTCTGAGGATCATCTGACCTGCTCCTTACTCACGGATTGGCTGCTGCAACATGCTTGAAGGATGAGTCATTGTAGGCTTTGGCTGAGGGCGTAGCTCACAGCAACACGCTCATGCCTCTATGCATCAAATCTCTGCTCTCATAGTCACCGGACCAAGTTCCCTTGAGCTTATTATTAATAGCACAGCAGCACCTGAGGCCCCCATTATGATTTATTATTTGTGTTGTGGTAGCACCTAGGAGCCCCAGGCCAGACCTGGGCCCTGTTGTGCTAGGCGCTGTACAAAGACAGTCCCTGCCCTGGAGAACTTACAGTCTATGTAAGTGAGATCAAGATCCCATGGTTCTGTGCACACTGCATACAGGCCCCGCCCTTGCAGTCTAGACAAGACAAAGAGAAACTGAGGCACAGAGAGGTGAAGTGGCTTGCCCACAGACGCACAGCAGCTCAGCGGCAAAGCTCGGAATAAAATGGTCATGTATAACAATAGGGTAGTATCCCAGTAAATAGTCTGCAAACCCTCTAGTGGCACTCTCTGTGTTATTATGTTTAGAAATGTTCCAGAGGAGTCATGTTTATATGTAGCCAGGCCTTGTACGCAGTTAGCAAACCCTGTTATCTGGACCCCAGCGTGCCCATGTGGCTCCTTCAGATGCATTTGGTGTGTAGAGGGCACAAGACCCAATCAAAACCCAGGTTTCTGGATCCCCATCCCATGCCCTATCTTCAAGGCCCCACTGTCGGCCTGCTCTGGGGCCTGAAAACACCACTGGTATCAGGATGGGCGTATCGGCCGCAGGGGTCCCTCCCACAGATGAAAGCAGCTCCAGATGTGTGGCTGAACACTTTGAAACTCGCCCACCTTCAGACCTTCCTCTGCTGAGCGCCCCCTGCTGGCACTAATCCTATAAAACCGCGGTGCAGTGACGGGGCAATGCCACCCAGGTGCAGGACTGCAGGGGTCCTTGCGCTTTCATTGTCCACCCGCATCACCGGGCACCGACGCACAGTCCCAGTGGGAAGCCCCTTGAGAAGGCTCAGGCCCAGCAGGCCGACCCCACCTGAACTCCAGCCTCTTTCCCTGGGTACGCTGCCGGCAGCCCTCGCATGTGGATTGCTTCCAGACATGGCCCCTCTCACTCGCCGCGGGAGGGTTTTTCTTTGGCTCCTTTTGCCCTTGCTTTCGGCTGGAGCCCTGCTCACAAGGGCGGGAGGTGGGGGGAACAAGGGCTACACACACACACACACACACACACACACACGCCCAAACACTGCCAAGTCAAGGGCCTGCTTGGCATCTGCAGTCATTAAGGTCGACGGGATTTCTATGGCGACGCCAAGGAAACAAATCCCCGTCATTCGCGGTGATGGAGCCGACGGCAGGAGACTGGACAGGCGCCAGATGCCAAACAAATTCAGAGGGAAGGAGAAAAGGCACACGGGCTGCTTGGCTTGCCAGCGCGGCTGCTAGAAAACACGTCAGGGCAGCGGGGCTTGGAGGCAAAGGTACTGCCGAGAATCTTAACCTCTCCATTGCCACGGGAATGAAGTCCACTAAGAGACCTGGGCAGAGGTATTTTGGCATTTAACTCATTCATGTCACTGGGAATTAGGGTCCTAAATCACTGTGTTGAGTGGGGGCGTGGAGCCTTTAAATTCCACCTCTCGTCTAGAAAGGGAGTGGGGCTGGGGTTTTTTCAACAGCAATTCAATGGATGTGTGATGGCCCAGCATCTTGGAGACCTCCAGAGTTTTAAAATAAAACAAACAACCCAGCTCCTAGACTTGTGCTACAGACCCAGCTCTTGTCAATAATAGCCAGAATAGACCCCTCTCCTCTGTGGACTGGGCATCAAGGCCATGAAACACCCACAGAACCAGTGGATTGTAGATATGCCATGTGAAGCCAAAAATCCTCTGTGGGATTTTAACGCTCCAAGACTGCGGATTACACATTGGGAAGCTGGATGGCATCACAGGCGCCAACTTTCCACAGTGCCAGGGAGTGCTCAATCCCTGGCTTTGCCCCACCCCCACTCCACCCCTGCCCCCAATGCCCCACCTCACCCCTTCCTACCCTGCTCTACCTCCTCTCCTGAGTGCGCCGCAACCTCACTCCTCCCTCCTCCCCCCCCCGCAGCCTCCTGAACGCAGCTAAACAGCTGACTGCGGCAGGCAGGAGGCACGGGGGAGGGAGAGGAAGGAGCTGGGGGCAGAGGAAGGTGCTGATAGGGGGGCTGCCGATAGATGCTTGGCCCCCACCATTTTCCCCCCATGGGTGCTCCAGCCCCAGAGCACCCATGGAGTCGACACCTATGGACAGCACTTTTGAGAACAATATGATGTGCAAAGTGATTTCTGAGTTCAGGCACCAACTTTTCGCCCTGAGGAGGGCAGCTAGTCTGTTAGAATAATGACCCTGGGCAGTGGCTGCAAAGGGAAATATCTTTTGTCTTCACTTTTCCAATTTGGAATCTCTCCTCTCTTCCCCTTCCCTTTGGTTTGCATCCCGCTATGCATTATGGCCAGAGCTTTCAGCACATCTCCACAGCAGGCTCATCATTTATTTTGCTGCTCAAGTGCTTTAGGCTTTAAAGACAGCCCGGAGGATGCACACGCTCTGTAGGGGGAGCCCCCGCCCCCCCCCCCCCCCCGCCTCGGCATTGGGTCTGAAGAAGCTGTTGCAGCGTAACTCCATCTGCTGCTGTAGAACAGTTCAGCGGAATACAATTTGCAAAGGTGGGACGGACGCTGGTGCATCAAGGAGCGATGAGACACAGACCCCCCGCCGCGGCCTCCCTATGACCAGCCCCAAATATCTGCCTCCTGCAAGAAGTGATGCAGCCTCATAAAAGAAGCAGGATGGACGAAGGGTGAACCCAGAGTGAGGATTCATTTGTCTTGTTGCCATACGTCCCTGGATCCCCTTCCAAAGCCTTGGCTGACTCCTGGGCTTTTCCTGGCTCTGAAGAGCCAATTCAAGTATAATCCCTCTGAATGTGACAAAATTCTGGCTTCCTCTTGCTACAGGATGACCTGGCCAGAAGTTGGTCTTGGTCACCTGTGTCCCTAGCTACAGAGAGCTGTCAAATCCCCCTCACTGACACACCAATGCTAGAGATAAATACAATAACTCCAAGAGATACAATGGCAGCTCCGGGGTGGCACGGGAAGAGGCCGTGGTGAGCGGAGGGGCTCTTGCTGGAGGCACCAAGACAAACTGCAGATCCTAGAAGCCGTGTGGCCTTGTGGACAGTGCACTGGACTGGGACTCAGGGGAAGGGGAAATATAAACTCAATGTCATGAAGGAAAAACAGTGAGGTCTATTATGGGGAAATTCACTCCTGTCCGTGGGATCTGGTTTGTGGACTCGGAGTTTCCAAGTCCACACTGCATTGTAAACCTGGTTCTGACTCGGCCCCCGACAGAGACCTAGGCCTCAGGGCTGAGGGCTTGCCACCCTAAATCAGACGGATGTGTGTGTGAATGGAAGAGGGGCTTGTCTCAGTGTGCACTGCAGACATACCCCACGAGGCCTGGCACCACTTCACCAACACCTACGTCCTAGAGCTGAATTGGTGCCCAGGTCTTATGCTGGCTCCTTCAGGCTGCGGAACAGTCTAAGCAGTGGGGGAAGCCTCTTTGCCAGGGTTATGTGAAATAAGGCTGGTTACAAAGATTTACAAAACGGAGGACAGGGAACAATCAACCGGTGTTGGGGGGAGCAGGGGGGGAATAGACTGGGTAACCCTGGGGTGGCTTTTCTACCCCAGCCTGAGCTGAAGAGAGGAAGGGAAATGGGTAAGCGTCCTCTGCTGTTGGAAGAGGACAGCTGCACATGCCTCTGGCGAGGAAAGACATCGCCACAAGATGTCACCAGAACCCTTTGAGCAAAAGGGAGAGAACCCAGTGTGTTGGGGACTGTGCCTATCTGCACCATGGACAGACGTTCACAGGCCTTTCCTTGTGTGCCTTTCACCTGCCACCTTCTGCTGCCACAGGAGAGGGATGCTGAGGGGGCATTACCAGACCATTGTTCTACCGCCAGGTCGTCACTAGGGTGACCGCCTGGATACATCACTCGGGGGGTAAGCCGGATAGCAGCAGAGATGAATGATACTGGGGCATAGGCATGGGCTGGCTGTTTGCCATCAGGATGTAATGAGCTGAATCCATACTTTGCATCCAACATCTAACAACAAGGGAAGGCATGTGGCCTCCTTTCTTCATATCCATCTCTGAAGTTTACCTTTTTCCTGCAGGAATCCCCGAGTGCGCTGAGTTATTTCACTGCGGCCGTTCACCGCTCCAGAGACCCGGGGTCAGGAATCCTACATCACAAATGAATTAAATGAGCTGCTCTCAGTCTCTGTATTTAAATCTGTAGATTAATCTGCATTTAAAACTAGGCTTTTCTGAGCTTCCCTTTGGTGACCATTCCTGAAAAGTAGCTTAAGGGGAAGGGCTTTGACTACCAGGAAGGGCACTGGTCTAGGAGACCTGGTGTCTACTCCTGGCTCTGCCACTGCCTGCAGACAAGTGACTGAAGCTCTCTGTGCCTCAGTTTCCCCATCTGTCCAATGAGGAGAGCGCCGATGGCCCCTGTTGGAGCTCTATGGATGCATAGTGCTCCTGAGGGACTAACAAGTGCATATTATTCTGTGACCCCAGCCATGTGCGGAGAAGGCGGGGCCAATTCCCAGCCCTGCCACCCAGAAGGGAGGGTTCCTGGGGAAGGAACAATGATCTTCAGGGGAAATATTAAACAGCCATTTCCTTTCAGCTGATGGGCCAGGAGCCTCTGTCTAGTTTATGGCCAGATCCTCAACTGGTGCAAACCGACATAGCTTCACTCACGTCAATGGGGAGCTGGCCAGCTGAGGATTTGGCCCATCCACTCCATCTCCCGGTGTCACCGCTGGAGGACACCAGCAGGGGGGTCAGAGAGGCTGAGTTTAATGCCAAGCCTGCTTTTTCCAGGGTAATTCCTAGCTGAAATTTACTCACGGCCAGATGCCTCTCAGTCAGCCAGGTGAACAAACCCTCAAAGCCCTGCACTTAGCAAACGGGACGCGGTGCAGCTCTCTTTGCAGCTACCTGGAGGGGGGCAGTGCTGGAGCGGGAGGGGGCTGGTTTGCTAAGTGCTTTAGAGGTCGGGTCTCTTCTGGGGAGTGCTGATGGCTTCTGAAGGGAAACAGGCTGGTGCGTGACTCTACCCTTCACACGCAGCTCTTTCTGCAGGGCCCCCGCTCGCGTGCTGACACCTCCTCCTACTGCCCACCTGCCTGCTGCTAAAAGTGGAGAGGAAAACCCAATCCCTGCCTCTCGCCTTCTTCCCACCATGGGTATGGTGGCCACAGGCCGGGCAAGGGAGGTGAGGGACAGGACAGGGCAATGAAAGCAAGTGGCTGTTTCTCATCCAAGGGGCCGCCCGTGCCCCCCTTGTTGATCTTGTGCCCCAGGAGATAAGTGGCCAGGGGGCCCTGTGGAGATATGGAGGTGGGAATGGCTGCCTCAGGGAGCCCTCTCCCTGAAGGGTGGGGGTGTGGCAGCATTGTAGCCACACACAGATCTGACTTTGGATTTCAACCGGGTCTAAAGCTGGAGACCTGTTTGGATCAGGGCTTTCCAGACCATCTCTAGCAAACCCCTGGTACCAACAGGGCCAACCCTTCTGCAGAGCAGGATGGAGTCCCCAGATCAGAAACCACGGGATGCTTGCGCTTAGCCTGAAGGCTGCAAACCCTTGGCTCGAGTCTGAGAACGGGCAGATTCCTCATACAGCCCGGTATGATTTCGCATAAATCAGAATGCTCGGGCTGGGAAGTTGCACACCACGGACTGGTCATCTAAAAATCTTGCCACTGATTTGATACAACAGAAATGCTCCACTATTGCCAAGTCTACATGTCTATTTAGTCGTATGTCACCAGCCTCCACCACACTCTTACAAATGAAGCCTGTAGGAGGATTTGAGTGCAGCATTTAACATGAAAAAAAAGACCACTGTTAAGCTTACAGGCTGGTAGCCAAACAAGAGGTTATGATCTAAAGCTGGTTATGGGCCAGTTTGGAGCTGACACCAATGCAGAAGCAATTTCTTCTCCAAGAGAATTTTGCAGAATACGGAATTCATCAGCAAAACTCCAACTGACCTCACTGGAATGGGGCAGGGCCCAGGAGACGCAAGTAGGACCTTGGCTAATGTCTAGCAATAAGGAACTATCTGTTGCAAAACAGGGCTTTTCACCCACAGAATAGATCAGAGGGATTAGAATGGTGGGATTTTCAAAGTACTGCCAAGCCTAGATGTTCAAAATCAGGAAGTAGGCCTCCTAAATATCATGAGATTTTTTAAAAATGATAATTTGAGGTTTCTATTTGTTTCTGATTTTTTGAGACTTCAGAAGTCACATTTTCCAACTTCTCTCTGCAGCCATGAAGTCTTTTTCAAATACGAATCCCCATCCACTTTTCAAAAGTGGGAAACATCATCATGCCCTTTTACATATAGGGAAACTGAGGCACAGGGCAGTAACATGACTTGCCCAACGTCAGCCAGCAGCTTAGTAGCAGAACTGAGACTAGAATGCAGGTCTCTGATAGCCCAGTCTAGCCAGTAGGCCACACTGACTTGCTATTAAAGGAAAGCTGAGAAGCTTATGTAATCACATGACTCCAGGAGCTGGGGCTTTAAGAATTTCTCCCTCCTCCCCCACCGAGAAATATCACGGGAGCTGGCAACACTGTTCTCTATGGACTTCAATGGCAGCAGAGTTAGGCCAGTGCTGATCACTCTGGAAAATCCCATCCCAGTTATTCTTAATCCTTGATCTTCTCTGTGGAGATGCATTAGCCTCTCTGTACGGCCTCCCCAGTGCCTGAGCCATGAGTGGGATCCTGCTGAGTTTAATATGGAGGCAGAGGCGCTGACTCAGCAAGGTTTCGCAAAGCTCCGTTCCCCCTCCCCTTCCTCCTCCCTGCCCCATTTAGATCAGGTTGCGTGGTTTAATGGACTGGTTTACAAAAGGCACGTCTGTTGCAAGCCCCCACTGCGTCATATAAAAGTCAGCACTGCTGACAAACCATGAGCTGGGCTGTATGGACTTGCTGCTGTGCTTTAGAGGCGGGTTATTGCCTTGTAAAAACCCCTAGCTGGAACGAGCAGCACTCTATACGGGCAAGTCAATGCTGCCCTTTGATTTGCTAAATGAAAAAAAACAAATTAGATTGCAAGGAATATTCAATATGTTTTGCTCTTTGGTGTCCAGAAGGAAAGGAAATTATTAGCCCATTAACAACTGCCCCTTGGTCTGTTTTCCCTGATTCAAAACAAAGCACTTGGAAATGTGTAGCCGGGTCAGCTTGAAACATTTGTTTTGCCTCTGATCACTTGCAACACCCTGTAAACTTGGTGGCTTTTCGCTCTCTCACTAACGGGATTTCTCCTGTTCGTTTTTTCCATGTGTCTCCACCATATGGAGCAATAAAAAACAAGCTCATAGCTGGTGTTGTGAAATCGTTGGGGGGAAAACAAAATTCAGATCTGC
This sequence comes from Dermatemys mawii, assembly GCA_007922305.1. Classification (NCBI taxonomy): domain Eukaryota; kingdom Metazoa; phylum Chordata; order Testudines; family Dermatemydidae; genus Dermatemys; species Dermatemys mawii. The sequence continues at coordinate 613,362 of ML677361.1, forward strand.
GTGACCTGGCGGAGACCTGGGCCTGAAGGAAGCTCATGTTTTTATTAGCCAGGAAATTGCAGGCTCAGCACGGGTTGTGCCGGGTGTCCACATTTGTCCAAGTTTCACATCATAACTTGCCTCTCGGCGGAGTCATTAATAGGGAAGGAGAAATCTGCATGGATGGGATGGTAGCTTGATGGGAGGGATGAATCGGCGACGGAGTGAAAGATGGATTGTTACGTAGATGGGTGGGTGGGTGGGTGGGTGGATGGCCGGGGAACAGATGAAAACCTGAGTGAAGAATTGAATAGATGGAGGATAATAATGGAGGAAGAGCTTGGGGAAGGATTATTGTATGTCTGGGTAGATAGAAGAAAATGAATGAAAGAAAAGGGGCATGAAGCAAAATGGAGGGATGGTTTATGGCAGAGTCTATGGCAATCTTCGATGGCCCTAACGATTTGAAGGCATTAGAACCTTGCATATAAATGCAGACTGATCCCTGGTGACTCGCTGTGGCATGTGGAGATCACGGGGAATTTGGGGGAAATGGATCTCTGGGGAAAGGGAACTAGATGTGGGACAGAGAGATTATGCCTTACAGGAAGAACCTTAGAAGCTGCCTCGTGTGGAAGAAGGCTTGGGCTGGGATTTGTGTTGATGTCTGGTTGTTTCAACTGCCTATAAAGGATTCATCCCAGGAAAATGGGATGAGTTTGGAGGCTGGGCAAAGGGTCAGGGCACAGCCCATTCACAGGGTTGAATAGCGGATCATGAGAAATTATATTACTGTTAGTATTCAAGTAGATACCAAAGGCCCCAGCCCGGAACTGGGTCTTATTGCAAAGACAGTCACGGAAGAGCTCAGAGTCTGAAAAAGAGCAAAAGAAGTCTAGGATATAGTAGCTCCATCCACTCTGTTGAATTAGTACTTGTACTTTTTAACAATGGGCCATTTCCTCATCTGGTATAAATCACTGAACAGTAGCTTCACTGAGGTTAATGGAGCTGTACTGATTTACGCCTGTGGAGGAGTTCATCCAACATATATTTGTATCTAACTCCTTTTTAATAAACCATTCGTACAAACTGCTTTCACTCCACCCATGTTCATGCGTGCTGTGTGTTATCTGTGCATACATATTTTACTGACTTTCCTAGCCTCTCATTCAGCTTATGACCTCTGGCTCTTGCCCCAGGCAACCGCTCATATTGCACTTGTTCACAAAAGTGAGATTTGCTGTGAGAACAGTGACACAAACAGGAGATTAGCAGGGGACCTCAGACCAGATCTAACTGCAAACGGCTGCAAGGTCTCCTGTTAATCTCTTGTTTGTTTTCCAAAGAATAATTACCTCAGGGCATTCCCCAAAACAAAGACACTGTATTATATTGGGTCCCTGTTACAAGTTGGCTTGCCCATGAGCTGGAGAGCCTGGGCCTAAGGTAAACCTGCGTATGATGGCCACCGCCTGAGAGGAATCAGGTGATTCCAGTACACAAGGAGAAGGAAGCTTCAGGGCAGAGCCCAGCCAGAAGCAGAAACAATTGCAATCTGTGTCTCCCTCTCTGGGCAGGGAGGAGATTGAGAAACCATAGGTTGGGAGGACTCAGGAGTGGACTTTGAGCTATTGAGTTTAAACCCAGTCCCCAGGGAGGGGCATTGTGAACAAGAAAAAGCCTGAAGTGAAGTTTCTTTGACAGGACACTCTGTGTGTCTGAACAAAGGTGTGCATGTTGCTTTGAGGATGGGCACGAGGGCATGTGTTCGTGTGCTCTGTGCGTGTGCATTTCAGCTATTAATTGCACACGCCTGTAGCGTATGGCTGTGTGAACTGGTCTGAATGCAGTACCTATGCGTAGAGCATGTGTGTGTCTGTGAAAAGTCTGAATAGCTATCTCTGCCTGCTGCCTTGAGCTCAGGGAGGGGGATGCTCAGGGCTACATTCCTTGATAAGGACTATGTGAACATGGCTTTTTGTGCTCCCCGTTCCTTCTCTGCTTTGCTTCTCTCCAGGGACTCGTGAGCAGGGGCGGAGCTGGGGAAGGCGAACAGAAGGCTGGCATTTGTAAAATTGTGTCCAGCTGTCATCGCTGGCATTTGTCAAATGAAGTGACCACTCTCAGGACAGGTACTATTTCAAAAGTGGACATCACTTTAAAAAAGTGCTAACGTACGAGGCTGTCAGGCCCCGGCCTCAGGAGCAAGATCAGTTCTCTGATGTTTGGGGGGAAAGATAAGGAAGCAGCGTAATCGCTGGCTGTGGGCTGTCTCTCTAATGTACCCCGGGGAAGGGACCTCGTCTGGGCTGTTTCTACAAGTCAGAGTGCAACCAAACCTCATCTTCCAGAAACTCCTGCTCAATGAGCATCCTCTCAAGCATTACAGGCTGGGAAGGAAGCTTTTTCGCAATGGGTTATTCCTGATTAAGCTCATAGTGCTGTTTAATGTGTCAGGGGCCAATCGTGTGTTTGCACAAGTAACAATATTCCAATCATCAAACAGACTTGCATAGTGTACCACCATAGCACCTGCAGGCCTCTACTGAGAGATGGCCCCCACAGGAGCCAGTGTGACCTAGTAGATAGCATAAGGGACTGGGACCCGCAAAACCTGACTTCTGTTCCTGGCTCTGCCACTGGTTTGCTGGGTGACCTTGGGCAAGTTACGTTACCTCTTTGTGCCTCAGTTTCCCCGTGTAAAATGGAGATAATGATACTGACCTCCTTTGTAAAGCTCTGAGAGATTGACAGCTGGAAAGTGCTAGAGAAGGGTCATATGAGTATTGTGTTAGATACTGTACAAACACACAGTACGAGACAGTTCTTGCTCTGAAGGGCTTAGTAGTTTAAACAGACAAGACAGAGAAAGGCAGGAAGGTGAAATATAAAGAGATTACATGACTTGTCCAAGGCCACTGGGGGAGTCTGTGTCAGAGCTGTAAGTCACCCCAGATCTCCTGCGTCCCGCTCCAGGCCCTGAACCAGGAGCCCATCTCCCAGATCAGAGCTGAATGAACTAAAACGGGGCCATATATTTTCTTATTTCCTCTCCATTTTCACCGAGCTGCTTGGCTCCTACCCTTAATAACGGACCTTGGTTCCAAACTGGGTTCCAAACTTCATCCCATTAGCTCTGCCATCTTTCGCTATCAGAGCTGCCAGCTCTACACTGTGACCTTTTAATGGCACCCAAGTTGGTTTAATTTTAAAAGTTCCCCTCCCTTTTCATCCTCGTTATCTATCTCTCTGTAATTCCAGATAGGGAACATGATTTGGAGCGGTTTTTGCTATCTCCCCGAGGTCCAGAGACAGCTGTTCCTTTAGTCTCCTTGCCTCCGGAGTGAAAGAAACATTATTTGTTCATTTCTCATCTTTGTTCTTTGCCTGGTTAGCGCAGAAGTGATCAAACCCTAAACTGGAAGGGTCTAGTCTGATTTCAAGAGGTCGGCAATGGACTACTAAGCAGGTCACCTGGTTGTATTGTTCTGGAGATTCAGGGTACAGGTACGCTGCCATGCCACAGGCCTTTTATCCCAGTGTAGACGTGCCTTGTGAAGCCAGCCACCTGGGGTATGCTGTTCTGGTCATTCAGAGTCAGCTTCAATGCCCACTGAAATCAATAGGAGCCTTTCCATTGACTTCACTGGCATTAGGCTGGGTGCTTGGTCTATCTGGGCTTCCCCATTCTGTTCATCTGACAATATCCACTTCTCTTTAGGGTACGACTACACCATGCGCCGGATCGGCGGGTAGCGCTTGATGTATCAGGGATCAACTTATCGCGTCTCATCTAGATGCGATAAATCGATCCCCGAATCGACGCCTGTACTCCACCTCGGCAGGAGGAGTAATCAGAGTCATCAGGGGAGTGGCCGCTGTCGATCCGCCACCGTGGGGATGGCCAGGTAAGTCAACCTAGGGTACTTTGACTTCAGCTATACTATTCGCGTAGCTGAAGTAGCATATCTTAGGTTCATCCCCTCCCCTGCATAGAGTAACCCACCCCTGAGATTAAGAAGGGGAATTAAATCTTTATATTCAACTCAGGCAAGATTTACGACCCTGTGCAATAGGCCGGCACACTATTTTGAGTTTCTGGATACAAATGTTTTTTTGGTGAATTTGCTGAAAAATGCACCCAAACTCTTTTGACATTTGAGTGAAATTTGGGGAATAGCTTTGATATAGAAAAACTTGGAAAAAATGGGAAATATTGAAATGTTTTCTTCTGACATTTTCAAAACAAACCATTTCAACGCTTTGCTGTGAATCATCGTTTTCAAAACGACATGTCATTTAATAGAGTCCAAGGCCATAAAAACCATTTTGAATTGGCATTTTGTTTAGAAAATGTCACTTTAAATCAATATTTGAAACATTTTGTTTGACTTGGATATATATATATATATAGATATAGATAGATAGATAGATAGATAGATAGATAGAGATAGATAGATATAGATATAGATATATATTTGTTTGGTGAGGTAAAAAACAAAACATTTTCAGGTTGAAACTATCCGAAAAATCAATTTTTTATTAGAAAAATCACTGATTTGCTCAGCTCTAATTTTGAAGATCTACATGGCCTGATCCCTCTGCAAAAGGGTGAATTTCATAGACTTGCTATATCAACAGATCATAGGGTTGACCAGGAAGATCCATCCTCACTTGGGATCAGCAGGGAGTTTTGTCCCATGGGTCTTTCCTTCCAGATCTGCCCTCCTAATGGACTCCAGACAAAAATGGGTGATTCCTATTCTTCTCACACTTTTCTTCTCTTGGGGTGAGAAGGGTCTTTGGTTTTCAGCAGACTCTAACATGTCTAACTCTGCTATTCTGATACCGTCATGACACCTTCTGTTGTGATGCTATCCATATTCACAAGCAGAACTGGCTCAATACCAGGATGGGAAACCTCTGAGGAATGTTTAGATGCTACATGAAACAGTGCTGGTGACTTAACTGTGAGGAAACCTTCCACAACTTTGCAGCAGTGTAGACACAGACTATGTTTAGCATTGGGTCAGCTAGTCAAGGTTAAACACTAGACTAGATCCAAAAGGGTTTATCCAGAACTAGCTGACATGCTACTGAACATGATTTGTCCATCTCTACACTGATTGTGTGGCTGGCATCTTGTTGATTAATTTTACTCTTCAAAGGCATGTTTGAACATGATTAGTTTGGAGTGAAGACAAGCCCTTTGTCAATAATGATAGCATCTGGTTGAGAAAAGCATTGTATTTTGAAGAAAATATTTGATGAAAATGAAAACAATTCATTTTTGCCAACATATTTTGGGTTTTCAATGAAAACCTGAAAATCCCCAAAATGAAAATGTTTCAAGTTTTGACAATCAAAATATTTATATGAAAATGGGAATTTTCCATTTGATCAAAAAGTCATTTATCACTGAAAAAAAGTTTAGGTGAAAATTCTTCAACAGGTCTCATACTGAACCAATGCCCCTGTTTGGTGGTGTTGGTAGAGCTGGTCAGTTTTCTTGCTAGAAAAATTTCACATTAAAAAATGAAAGTTAGTTAAAATTAGAGTGCTTCACGGGCATGTGTTGATTTTATGGGAAAAAGTAAAAATATTTTCTTTTGATAGTGTAAAAACCTTTCATTTCAGTAGGGCCATTTTGATTTTTTTGCTTGTATATTATTGTAATTATTTGATTGCATTTTATTATTGTATATATTTTGACTTGTATATTATATTTACAATCTTACCTAATATTTATGTACATATATTTAAATTTTTATTCTAAAAATCAAAACTAAATGAATGGAAACAACACTATTGAAGTGAAACATTCTGACACCATCAAAATGAAATGTTTAGATGGCCCTGAACTGAATGTTTGTTACACTGGGTATTTTAAAAAATTCCTGAACCAGAATTTTTTCCCCCTGAAATGTCAGAATTTCTCATGGAACAGAAATTCTTGTTCTTGATCAGCTCTGTTTACTGGACTCTGTTCTTTGGGAAATGCCATCTTTCCATAATTCATGAAAAGACACCGTTAGGTCCTTACCACTTATGATCATAAAATATCCCATGGCATGTTTCCTTCTTCCTTTGTTACTAACATATTTTGAGTAGTGTTTTCTGTTTTCCATACAAACAAGACAAACACAGGAAAACAAATCGTAACAGAATTTTTTAAAAATAAACTATAATGAATGTTGAATACACGGAGGCTTAACTGAAAATTCTCAATGAATGTATTGACTAAACCATATTTCTGCAAAATGTAAATGTCTCTGAATCACTGCTAACCACAGTGGAAAACTAATAGAAGGATAATTTGTAATAGCTTGTTTTGTTTCAGTAGGCTGGGAAATCCAATGGGAGTAGCTTAGCTCCATCAGAACCTATTGAAAAGTTTAGTCTGAATTTGTTGTTTTTTCTTTAAAAGGTAAATAAGTGTAAAGGATAAAAAAGAAATACTTTTATGCACAATGCCTAAACAGCATGTGGAACTCATTGTCACTAGATAGCACCAAAGCTAAAACCTTAGTAAGATTCAAAAGTCATTTATATAACTAATGAGATGTCCACAGTTACAGGATAGATAGGATAAAAAAGCTTAATAGGGGATGTAGGTTCTTATGCTTGAGTGAGTAAGACAGTCTTTAATTGATGAGACTTGGGAAAACATTTCATTTATAGGCTGTTTGTCCCTGAATTGTCTACTAGGAGGTTTCCTGTACCTTTCTCCTGCATCCTGGTAGTGTTGGCTATCAGGATACAGGAGCAGGTAGACCATTTTTTGATTTGTTATGGCAATTTGTGTGTGAGTGTCAAGAAGCTGTAGGCACGGATGAGTATCCAGGTGTAAGTCCTGAGGTAGGAAAAGAAAAAAATACTAAAATGCTTCAGATACCCCAAATCAGACACATCAATTAGACTTTTCAGCAGCTTTCAGCCTGGCCCAGCTTTGCCCCAGCCACCAAACCTCATACCAACTAGTGGTAGATTTCTTATCATGGATGTCTAACCAGTAGGGATAGGGAAGGCATCATTGTCCCATGCTCAGGGCAATTGCCTGAGAGAAGACCTGATTCCATTGCTTGATTGCCACTGACCTGTTCTGTGACCCTCTTTGTGCCTGTTATGCCTTCCAGGCTTTGTCCAGCTTGTCCATTTAGACTGAAAGCTCTTTGGTGCAGGGATATGGTCACTATATGTTTGGTCACTATATGTCTGTACAGCACCTAGCACAGTGGGAATCCACTGTCACTCAGGACCTCAAGGCATTACTTGAAAACAAATACGTAATAAAATAAAATAATAATAATAATATGGGCTTTCATGGGGATAATGAACTCTAGTGAGCCAAAAAAAAAGTCAGTGCAGTTTTACTATCCAACATCTTCAACCAGAAAATTTCATATATTGTAATTCTCTTAAAACTTTTATTTGTAAAACATGATTTAACTATGGAACCAAACAAAAATATGGAAATTACTTAGGAGAAAAACCTAAAAAGAGCCGGGAGTTGGAGGATGGATTAGTGAATAATGTGTGAAATAAAATATGTCTATGTCTAAAATGCCTAGGCAACTCCAAGATTATATAAAAACGAAGAGTCCAGTGGCACCTTAAAGACTAACAGATTTATTTGGGCATAAGCTGTTGTGGGTAAAAAACCCTTGTTAGTCTTTAAGGTGCCACTCCTTGTTGTTTTTGTGAATACTGACCAACACGGCTACCCCACTGATACAAGATTATATAATGACTGGAAGTACAGACTGAGTTGTTGAGAGTAAGTTTCCTTGAGGATATTTACTACTTCTGTCCTGGTGCATTCTGGGAGAAGGGAAAGTTCAGTCTGGGACAAGGAAGCCAGAGGATGAGGATGTCATTCCTGCAAGTCCCTCAGGGGATAAAAACAAACAAGAGCCATGAGTGAGAAAGACGGTCAAGACACAAAAGAAATACGAGGAAAATCAGAGCAAAGATCTGTGCTGTGAATGGGCCTGAGCCAGAGAGAGTCCAAGTACCCATAATTCTCAGTAGTGTCTGTTGGAATTGCTGGTACTCAGCATCACCCTGAATCAGGTGCTCTGGGACCCACAACAACAGGGTAAGTCTTCTGCCCCAGAACTGGAACAATCTATTTTCATGAAGTTTTTATGATCCCATCTGCCATCTGGGTGGCAACTGAAGCTGTGAGCAACTCAGCCATTTTCATAGAATATCCGTGTTGGAAGAGACCTCAGGAGTCATCTAGTTCAACCCCCTGCTTAAAGCAGGACTAACCACAACTTGGTTGGCAAGGGTCTGTGGTTGGTTTTAAAGTCATCAGAACATGGGGCTTACCAGCTGTATCAGACCATTGGTCCATCTATCTGCATCCTGTCTCTGGCAGGAGCTTCAGAAGAAGGTGCAAGAAACCTCCAGTAGGCAGTTACAGAATAACATGTCCACAGGAAAAGGTCCTACCTAACTCCGTTAATTAGAGCTGGCTTATGCCCCGAAACGTCATTTGCTGCTTGGGGTTGAATCCACCAGGAGGCTCACAAGACGGTTCAAGGTCAAGTGCATCCAAAAATCTTGGCTGAGCTGCTACATTATGTCTAGTTTGGCATGCTGTAAACCACACCTGGCTCAGGCATTTAAGGTTCATGGTGTCACATCCTTTGGGTCCCAGTTCAGTCCCTACTTCTGACGACTTGCAAGGGAGCATGGTTGAACATGGACAATCATAAACTGATCCAAATGTACTGGAAATGCCAAACTCTACTCCTGATCGGGGCTCGCGGTCCAGATTCTCTCCAGTCTAGGAGCACCGAGTGCAATGGGAAGGAACACAACGGGCTATACCACGCGTAAAGAGTCGGGAACTTCAGTGACTGTAGTTCATTGAACGTAGACTCAGTTATACAATCCAAAGCCAGGCAAGTGGAGCCTCATTTCAGGCTTCCTCAGTCAAGTTTTCTAGACTTTGCGGGGGGCAGGATATTCAAAGGCACACTGGGCAGTGAAGAACTCAACTCCCTGCTTTTCAGAAAGGACCCACCAGGCCCCTCTAAGGCATCTCAAGTTGAACATGAGTAACTGACTCTCTAAACAATGAGCCAGTTTTGAAAATCTTGGCTATGCCCAAGGACATTTCTAGGCCAGGAGTTCCACACTCATTTGTGTGGCCAAGTAGGAGATCATCCTTAGAGAGAGGCTAGTCATTTTGGTGTTAATCCCTCTTTCCCCTTCTTTGAAACGTTAATGGAGGGCCTTCTCTAAGGACCTCCAACAGGAAAGCCCTCTCACTTGCTGTCCTCCACTGAAGTTACTAGTTTAAAATCCCTTTGAGGCTGTTCCCCTCACACACATCAATATGAGATAAGCCGCTTGACTGTATGAGTCCTGATGACCATTTCCTTTTAACCCTGCTGTTCTGTCTCCAAGGCCCATCTCCTTGCAGTGGGGCAGGGAAATATCAGAGGCACCCATGTGACCTTTACTGGCTCTGAAAGTAGGGACTGGCTGTGGGAGAAACACCCAATTCTTTAGCAGCTGTCAGGGTTAAGCTAAGTAACCCTAGGCTGGGGCAGGTTGAGCCATGTGTGTGAGAGAGCAATCTCCCTAATGCAGAACGACGAACAGAGCGAAGTATGAATGAAATATATTGCGCAACGCCCATTAGATGGATGCCTGGTTTTCGAAGAATGAGAAAAAGCTGGGGACGTCCCTCCAGCCGCGGGAGCAACGGGCTCGAAGCAGACAAGCCCCGCCAATTCATCAGAGGACGTCAAGCTCTCAGAACTGGCCATGGGATAAATCAAACTGCAAGAGGGGATGAAAAAAAAAGTGTCGGAGGGGGAGTTGGTGGGGGGGAGAGAGGGACAGAAAGGCAGTGAGAGGGAGAAAAAAAGCTAGATCAAAGGCAGAAATTCATCAGAGATAACGGAATTATTTATTTTTCCTGCTGCTAGTGGGGATTTTTTTCCCCCTTTGAGGCCCCCCAGATCCTCTGGGTTCCTACGTCTCCAGCCAGTCTGTTATTCTCAGGCATCCCACCCCATCCACAAAGCAACATGTTCATTTCATCACGCTGCTCTGCTCTGCACAGGGAGACCTTTTGATCTTCGTCTTTTCCAGTGTTTACGCGGGACAGTGCAAGAAATATATTTACAGTACATGAGGCTCTGGCTGATGCTGTCTGTACTCATTTGCACATTAATATTAGGAGCAGGGAGGTGTGGGGGGGAAGTGCTCCTTTAATTCCTCCCCCATCATTTGTTAAAATGTTTATTTATAAATCCACGGGGCCATTTGTCTGGTTATTACTCAGGGCCTGTTCAAATAATAACTCAGATTCTCTGGGTCACACAAGCCAAACCAAATATACTCTAGATGGGGGTCTTTGTAGAGCCTGTAGGTCCATCCTCTTGCCTTGCAGTTTGTGTTTCAGGGACTTGGGTGGGCTCAGGGGACCTGTACGGACACATGGAGCTCTTCCCCTCTAGGAAAATTGGTTCAGTTCTTGCCTAGGTCAACAGCAACTAAAATTGTTACTGCAGGAGAGCTTGTCCTGGGCTGGCTGGTGGGCTTAGGCTAGCTCTAGTGGCCAGGTTACAAGAAACCATTAACTTGCTCCCTTCTTGGCAGTCGCAAGTATGATATGGGCTCTACAGTTGCCATCTAGTGCCTTCAATTTGGGAGGCACATTGGAGGGTACGGGGAAGAGTGAGAAAGGAGCATGTGAAGCTAAATAGGTTTCCCATTCCATGTTTGGCATCTACATCTCCCCTCTAACTGCAGGGCTGGGCTTTCTATACCTCTTCAGGGGCCTTTTCTAGTTCTTTAGCTTGCGGGTGAATAGCCTGGTACCACTGGTGAGCTCAAATCTCTCTTTTCAAATGGTTTGCTTTGGTCTCCATTGCTTTTCCAAACGCTTGGAACACGACTACTCCACAAGATCATCCCATAGGCCATTGCGGGTTGGTAGCAGCTTTTGTGTTCTGGAGACATCGCAAAGCTCCTGCTAGCTGTGCCGGAGAACGGAATGCATTTCCCGGTATGGTGCTTTCTGGGAAATATAAGTTGTATAACACAGGATCTTCTTACATTGAGCTGGGAAATCGTGTCTTAGTATGTTGTGGTCAACAATGTAATATAAGGAATACGGAGCCAGATTATCTGCTGGCATAAGTCCACTGAAGTGAATGGAGTTCTTATGCCAGTAGAGAATTTGGCCCAGTGCGTCTTGGCACATGAAGAGCTGGGATCTGATGGTGTGATACACTGGGTTCTGGAAATGGCACCATGAATGTCAGTTGAAAACTAGATCTATGCTGAACTTCCCAGCTTTGGGTGGTATTAAAAAACAAACCAACCAACTTCCTCAGTTATTTACAGATTTTCATATTTTAGGCACGTGGCTTTAAAATGCATGTACAGTATCATAAAAAACTCACAGTGGAAGAAATGTTAGGTTGACCACATCTATATTACTTTACTGTCACTCTTGCCGGAGGTGTCTTTGACAACTGCTGTTAGTCTAGGGTTTTGTAATTAAAACAACTGGAGTCAGTGAGTGCAGATACCTGCCCTGTGACGGGGTGTATAATCTTTTAGAACCTTGATCCATGTCATACGATCAGGGCCAGGAAATAAAGAGCAATCTTTTCCTCCAGCATGCTTGTGTGCTCCACTACGGTTATAAAGACCTCCAGAACAAATGTGTGTAGCATATACACACGTGATCTGCGTGGAGGAGTGACCACCACTCATACCCCACCCAGATGGAAGGATATTTTATGACCTTTGTAAATCTCTCTTGTTGGCCTTGCCCAATTGGGTGCTTTCTTTTAACACTATCTAAGCCAGTGTGGTGGGTTGGGTTCTACCCTACAGGATCCTAGAGTGCGAGCAGGGGAAGAACCATCTGCAGGGTTGTAGCTGGTTATAGAGAGAGATGCTGGGAAGGTGTTTGTTCCCCTTTATGCACCATCCTCCTGTCTGAACTGTAGCATAGCTTCCAGCTAAGGAATCTCAAGAGGAAAAAGTCTCATGTAGCTCCCCTGTCCGCCAGAGTAGGGCAAGCCACATGCATATACATTCTTACAAAGTTCAAAGGCCCCTTTGGAGGATAAAGCCATAGATCAGCCAAGCTGTTCAAATCAGTCGAGAGGAGGGATGGTCTTGTGTTAAAAGCATTAGACTGGGGGTCTACAGATTTGGGTTTAATCGTCGGCTCTGCAAATTGCTTTAAATCTGTGTTCATCAGCTATGAAATTGGCTGGGGGAAGAGGAAATGCTTCTCCGTGGTGATTTATTTGTTAACAGAGCTGGTTCGAACTTGGAAATTCCAAAATTCCCTTTATCTCAAATCAAAACAAAAAATTCAAAATTTCAAAACGTCTCCCACTAAGCAAAAATGCCCCCAAATGGTTTCAGAAGTATGAAGATGATGGTTTTGGACTTTTTCTTTGCAACAACATTCTGCTTTTTCATGTTGACCTATTGAAACAAACACTTTAATAATTTTTCATTGAACATTTTGATGAAATCAATATGTTCCCATGAAAGGTTTCAATTTAGTCCAATCAGCATTTTCTGAGACATACTCAGTCAGAACATTTTCAACCAGCTCTATTTGCTAACGTTTTGAGGGGCTCAGATATTGTGGTGATGAGGGCCATACAAGGCGATAGATCCAGTCAGATTTCTTCCCCATTTGTTTCTGGAATGCTGACATTTGAAATGGATTTAAAACACAAACAAACAAACAGAAAACTTTAATGCAATATGGCATCTTTCAGTTGGATTAGTTATTGATAAATAACATTTAAAAATATAATAGTAATAATGAGATCTCTAGATCTCAAAGTGGTAGAAGCTCTAACGAGTAAGGTGGCAAACCACTTCCATTTTTAACCCTCTTGTTTTCTGGTGCTCACCACTTTGCAAAATTATGTATATAGGAAATGGATATTTTAGAAATGGCTCATATCAGTTTTTGGTAGTCTTAGTTTAAGACTTCTTGCAGTTACTTTATTCCCCCTTTTCTCTCTCTCTCTCTCACACACACACACGTGCAAAGCTAGCTGTAGTCTCCTTTGCGGTGGTGCAGAGGGAACCGCACAAAGCAGAACTCTAAGCAATTAACAGCTCGGAGTGGATTTCTCCCCCCGCTCCTTCCCTTCCAGTCCTAAGTTGGTGAGTCACAGCTTTGAAATCTGCACTGGATGCCAGCTGAAAACAGAGGCTTTACACGATCAAATTGACAGATGATGCAAGGGCTGCCCTGCTAGGCACAGACTCATCCATATTCCGAGTTAAAAGAAATATTGCATTTTTAAGAGTAAAGAAACATATTTAAAAGATAAAGGAAGAGAAAAGCTTGCTGGTCATTAATTATAATAATAAAACAGGGGAGGGGGAAAAATTCACTTTAAAGACACGTTAAAGCCCCCTAATCTTCAAAGAGATAAAGGAAGGCCAGCTGCCCCCAAGTGAAAGAGACTCCGCCAGGAGGCAGCCGTGATTCCTAAGCTGAGGAGCACTGGAAAGGTTACTCCTGCACCCGTCAGGAAAATAGGCCAGGGAATAAATTTGAACGGAGATTGACTGAGTTCAGATGCTAGAAGGGAGAAGGAGAGGAAAAGCTAGCCTGAGGATTGCTGTACAGAGGTCTGGGGGATGGGGCCAAATGGCTGATGTCAGCTCAATAGATTCACGGGCCTGGGGCCTCACTAGGGTGACCAGATGTCCCAATTTTATAGGGACAGTCCCGATTTTGGGGTCTTTTTCTTATATAGGCTCCTATTACCCCTCGTCCCGATTTTTCACATTTGCTGTCTAGTCACTCTAGGCCTCACGAGTCATGACTTTAATTCAAAGGAGAGCACTCCAGTCTCCCTTTAGTCACGTCCTCCTCCCACCCCAAGAATATGCTTTAAATGCCCACTGAATATTGTGCTTTCCCCAGCCTGTGCAGATCAATGGCTGTAGCTGACACTGGGGTGGTAGGTTGCTTTGACTAATGTCATTAGTATCGATGTCTGGGTTTTGACTATGGTTGGACCAGGACTGATGGGTATTTAGGTCCAGATCCTCCTATCTCCCTTTGAAATCAGTGGAAGTTAGGAGCCTAAATCACCTTTGAGGATCTGGGCCTGTGGAGCCTGATTCAAAGCCCTTTGAAGTCTGTGGGAATCTTTCACTTGACTTCAATGGGCTTTTGTTCAGGCTAAAGGTCCATAGAACATTTCCTGTGTTGGATATGGCATTAGACAAATGGCGGTGAATGAGGTGGAAGATAATGTAGAGGGTATGACTCTCCACTGCTTCACACTTTGTGTAATGATTCACACACACTAGCAAAAAGTGAGTGTCAAAAACTACCAGACCTGCATGGTTATCATCCTTTCCTCATATTTGTATTGCAGAAGGACAAAGGAGAGCTCTGATCATGAATCAGAACCCCATTGTACGAGGCATGATACCAGCCCAGAACAAAGACCTTCAACTGGGGTAAATGACTACACAAAAGATATAGAAAAGTTGAGAACTAGACCCAGATTCTCTGCTCTTCCAACTTGCTGCCCACTTAAACTTTGTGAACTCAGACGTAACACTCATTGAAATCAATATTCTGCTTAGGAGTTGCTTCAAATTTGGCATTGAACTCAATGAAAGCAAATGAAATAATAATTAAAACAATAGAGAATAGAAGATTATTTTTATGCTCCAGCTTCGTTTGTATGACACAATCTGTCCAGGGAAGAGGGTTTTGTTGAATTCCAAGTAATTCCCCATTCTGTTGTACAATAAAAAGAATTCTTATGTGTACAAACTTTTAAAGGTTCTAGAACACCCACAGCTTCGCGATCAAAGGCCTAATAGAAAGGACAGTCAAACGATCATGGGACAAATGGCTACTTGTACACTGGCTGGGCCAGCAAGGTCACTGTAAAGGAGAAACTGGAGGATACTCAATCGTCCATGCCATGTATAAAGGACCCTGTTTGAAATAGATCGGAGTGGATGCAGAACAGCAGTCAAAGCTATCAGTGACAAGAAATGTTTGAACCAAAGCAATCTGGACAGGTGCGTCTGGAACTGGGGGCGTATATTTGCTGCCGGTACTCCTCTCCAGTACTCACTTCTTCTCTCAGGAAAATATTATCTGAGAGCAACTGGGAAAGCTTCATTTGAAATAGAGGCAGAAGTTAGCTGACGTAGTAGGGGTGTAAGCCTGCGGCGACTCACCCTTGGCGCCTCCTGCTGGTCTTTCTGGGAATTAGCATGGTCCAGCCCTCTAGAGCGCCCTCTTCTGGGTTTGGCCCCGCTCGCTAGTGGCACCGGTGCCCCTCCCTGGGCCCCAGTGCCCTCTTACCTCAAGTACTGTGCCCCACAATATCTCCACCGGCCTTGGGGTCTCCCCTCCTCAGGGAACCCCCACCTTGCCTCAGTCTAGGCAACTGCCAGTCACCACCTGTCCCCGCTCACTGGGGCGGACTGCAATCCAATTGCCACTCATCACCGGCAAGGGCGGGGGTTGGTCTGCTGCCTCTGCTTGCCCCGGGGCTGCCCCTGCAACCCCATATCCCTTGTGGGACCGTCTACCAGTCCCTGCAGCCTAGCCTAGCCCCAGCCCTGCTTCACTCTGGGTAGCCTATCAAGTCTCCCCAGCAGCCAGGCCCATCTCCCTCTGTAGTCAGAGGAGACTGTCTCTGCTGCCTTGGCCTCTCAGCCCTTTATAAGGGCCTGCGGAGTGTTTGGGGCGTGGCCACCCTGCTGACCCTACTCTCCCAATCAGCCTGGGCTTTACCCTACTGCCCCAGCCTTCTCCCTGGGCTGACTTTAACCCTTTGTGGCTGGGAGCGGGTAGCCACCTTGCTACAAGGGGTCTGAGTTACTTAAGGGAGTTTCTCCAGCAATGCCATGACAGCAGGATGGCCTGTAGGTAGGAGATGGTATTTAAATGTGGTGTGTATGTATGTGTGGGTGGGGAGGAGGGGAAGTCATTTGGCGGTGCAAGTTACAGTCCAAAATGCAGAGCTTTCTAGAGGGAGTTAAACACCATTATCCACTTAAAACATTCCTCATGAACGTTGAAAGGCGTTTCCTAACAATGTAGAACCTACAGACATGCTGAGGAAATTAGAGTTTGCTGCCTCATGCCTAGATTGTCGCTAGAGCTTTGTAAATGCAATTTATTGGATTATTAATAATATTCTGTTATACTTCTTTTAAAAAGAACCAAGTCCAACTGGTCATCTGCCATCTGGATGTAAATCATTTCAAACAAACAATATAACTCCACAGAGTCCAAACTAGCTAGCTTCCAGGAGGGCTTCTGGAGTTGTAGCCATGTGCTTCAGCAGATTAATTCGCTAACCTGTCTGTGGAAAGATTACTTTCCTGATCTGCTCTACACACACAGTGAGTTTACTGTGTGGAATCCAAACTCATCCCCTTCCCTGGAGTTTAGCTTTATGACAATGATAAAAAACAAAAATGGTACCTTAAAAATCACCTCAAACCTTCTCCCAGGTATGGCTGCTCTCAGGGTTCCTTCCTTAGGGCTGCTCAGACCACAGATCCTGCCTTCTCAGAGACAATCCCACTTCATTTATATCTGGGTAGAGGAATGGGTCATGTGTCTCAGTGAGCCAAAAGAACCCACCCAGACCTTTCCCACCAGAACCAGAACTTGCTAACACATTGGGGTTGGCTTTGGCCAAACACAATCAGCCAATTACACTTTCTGTCCTGGCTACTAGAACAGGATGAGAACAATTAACGGTCAATTAAAATGGAGTTTATTGAAAACAAACAGAGAATATAAAAATCAAGATCAGAAGAAAACAAGTCTCAAGTATCCTGCCCTCAATTTACATAGACGGAAACAACAACAAAAAAAAATCTTGAGTCTTCACCAGAAGGATTCTCAGCAGACAAACCTTCACCTTAGTGCCTTTTCTAGTCTCCATGGTACATATCACAAACCCAATAACCTGATGCTTGGCCAAAATTCAGGACTGGAAAAGCAGGAGTGAGAGTTGAAAGGACATTGGCAGAGCAATAAGTGAGTCCGGGCTGCTGTACACCCACGAGGCCTGGTTTTCCTCATGGCAACTCTGGTAGATCAGGAGTAACTCCACTGAAGTCCATGGAGATACACCATGTAGAAGTGGTACAAATGAGAGGAGAATCAAGTCCACAGTTCTGTTTAAAGGGAGGAGGGAGATCAATAAAGTGAGTCCATATATCACTATCGATGCTCTGCTAGGCTTGGGATCAAACTGTAAAAACACTTTTTAATTAGAGCTGGGTGAAGTATGGATTTTTCATTTCACTGGACATTCCATAACATTGGGGAAAATTGTTTTGGGTTGGATCAGCCCCCTGAATTTAGAAATTTTTTTGACAAACCAAAGAGTCAGAAGAGCGTTGGTTTCAAGTCACACACGTCATTTTGATTGCCATTTTTTGTTTTATTTTTTTAAAATAAGATGTTGAAAAAGTCTTTTCAAAGAGCTTGAACAATTCAGCAAAGTCAGCACAAATTTGTGAAACATTTCAGTGTAGCCAGATTTGTATTTCCTATCCCGCACACACATACAGAAAGCTCTACTTTTAAAGCAGCTCAGAGCACCCCTCATAGACCCCAACACTACTGCTTGGTAGATGTTACTATTTCCCTTTTCTACCGATATCTTTAATACCCACCTAGCCAGAAACTGAGTTGTTCCTGATCCATCCTTTACTCTCTTGCTGAACAGGTCCTTTTACACCCATTCCTGGGACTACTTGTCAGGCTTGATAGAGTTCCTTTCTGTATGCGCCCAATCCGGGCCACGCATCCAGTGAAGCATCCAGACGCATGTTAGATCTTGGAGGAACGGATGTTGGAACACAGCCTGATTCTCACAGCTTTGGTAGGCTCAGAGCCCCAAACCTACTTCACTCAGGTGAGGTAGGTTAGAAGTAGTATATCCATTCTGCGGATGAGTTCAGTTGAGACACAAAGCAAGTAACCTGCCAAAGGTCAGTTAGCGACTAAGTGACAGAAGAAGTCAGGAATCCTGGTATCCAGTCCCCTGCCCCAACACTCTGCTTGTGTCCACTAGTGTTCCATTGGCCTCAGCCAGTGAGCTCCATCATTGATGGACCATCTCTCTAGCCTCAAAGGGCCCTAGGGACTTTTACAAGTTGTTTCCAAGGTAAGAGCTTATACTGAGAGTATATCATGATGATCAAGACCACACTTTCTCTCCACCTTGCCAGCCAAAACTAACAAACACCCAGCTCCTCATTCATTATTCTAATTCCATTGTAAAACACGCCAAAGCTGGATCTGTCTGAGGTCTTACTTGATTGACTGCCTTTGCAAGAGAGGCAGGGTCTAATGAATTGGGTGAGCTTGCAGGTCAAGTTATATAGGAGCTGCAAAGGACCTTACAGCTATTTCAACCTCTCCCACAGAAGTGTCTAGAGGGAGGTATAGGGAGCCTGATTACACAGGTAATTCAGATTCCCTCAACAAGAGGGATTCTAGACCGTGGTGCAGCAGCATTGGCTGCATGGTACATCACAGCTACTCCTGCCACAATGTCCACCAGCAGGAGTCGCTGTAGCGGATGGAATGTGTTGGCCTAGGATGCCTGTTTTTTTAAGGGTTACTTTCTCCTGTATCTATCTGGACCATTATTTCTGCAAGTAGACTGTCCCTTTGATGGTTTAGAAGCTCAGCAGAGCTTTAACCCTTCACTGTCCCTGCTGCTTGGTTGCCATTGAGAATGTTTAGCATGGATCTCCTCTTTTCCCCTCCTCGCCCCGAGGAGGCATCCGTTCTAACTGAAGCCAAGTCTGCCTGCAGGTTCCTGAGGGACATGCTATGTGGGTAATGAGACTGATTCCTTAGCCATCTTGCAGCATGCTGGTCAAGGGACCTGGTCAGTTAATCTTCCTCTTAAGCAGGAAGGCGGGGGGGGTTGGGAGGAAGAGGGAGATAGAGAGAACTGCCCTCATCAATTACAAACATCTGTGTCTCCCTGATCAGGGCAGACCAAAGCAGAGCAGCTGTTATCTCAGCCAGAGTGAGATTCAGAGTTGAAGGGTCTTTGAGTTACACAGAGCTATCACAACAGGGCTTTATTTTGCATGACATCTTCTATGCAATCTCTGTGTCCAGTTGCCAAACATGGCTGTCTAAACTTAAGTGCCGAAAGACACAGTCACCTAACTGGGGACTTTGACACTTGAATGTTAGGGTTAGGTTTGCACCAGCCCCTGAGGTCTCAGCACACTTGAACTTGGTGCAAGTCCAGATCAAAATGGTGTGACTGATCCTAAGATCTATAATGAACCTAGCCCCCAATCCTGGATTAGAGGATCCTTTGGATCTGGATCAGAACTTTGTATCTCAGTCCCATCCCTACAGAACATGGATTTAGGTGCCTACATTTCGGGAGTCCCCACTGGATCCATTGCTGGGATGGGGAAGGGTTTGTGCATAGGTGCCCACCTGTGTCACCAAACCCTGCTAGAAAACAACAAGCAGACAGTTAGCCCTGGTCGATGCTTTACATTTAGATTGACTTAGTGACGTCATTCACACCCCTGAGCAGTGTAGGTGCAGGTAAGTCAATGGAAGAATTCTTGAGCCCACCTAGCGACTGCCACTCTGGGAGGGGGGTTATCAGTGCTGGAGTGTAGAAAAGTTCAGTGCCACTCCAGGCTATATCCCCCATCCCTTCTCCTGGCCAGGTAAAGGGAGCAGTGGTTGAGGGAAACCTTGGCAATGTAGCTCTATTAGCTCTATGCTGCTTGGGAGCTGAATAATGCTAGGGGCCCTCAGAGGCACCATGGAGATGCCAGGCCTTGGCATGGAGGGCCAAAACCTCCTGCAGCTCTCCCAGGATCAGCAGTTCTTAAGGGGTAAACATGGTAGATCATCAGGGAGACAAACCGCACTCCCAGGCAAACAGATCCCAGAGATATTGCATGAGGGGACAGTGACAGAATGCACACCAGTGTCCACACCCTACACACTAATTGTAAGAGTCGTAGTATAAAATGTGCATTGCGAGATGTCACTTAAAAACTCATAAATGGCTGATCAAGACTGCCCCGATAAAATGTGTGGGGCAACACTCTATGTGAAGTTCTACAATCCCACCGTATAGTGGTCTTAACTTATGATCCAAATGGACAAACAGACCTGTCTCAAACAGAAGACTGCTAAATATGCAGTTAAGTTGTAAAGAAAGCCATCAAGCAGGAAGGGAAACCAAAAAGCAGCAGGGAACATCTTTCCCTCTAGGCTCTGGGTATCCTGAATCTCAACTGGAAATGTGTTCCAAGAGGGGGATGCACATCATAAAAAATGAGGGACAAACACCCCAAGGCATCCCTCCTCTTCTCTCGGTCCATCAATTCACTACACCAGAAGAGCAAAAGGAAGGAGCCACTGAACTAGACAAGGGGTCCTGACCTACGAATTTTGTTCTGTAAGGTTTCTGAGAGCATGTGGTGAGAAAACTTCGCTTTGAATTTAACTGAGCTGGTTA
This sequence comes from Dermatemys mawii, assembly GCA_007922305.1. Lineage (NCBI taxonomy): Eukaryota > Metazoa > Chordata > Testudines > Dermatemydidae > Dermatemys > Dermatemys mawii. The sequence goes on from ML677361.1 coordinate 633,884, forward strand.
CATGAGGCGCCAGCTGCATTTTATCTAGGGATGTGGGGGCGAGGGTGCTGGGGTCACTCTGCAATACAACCCAGGCCGGTGGTAGCTCAGGTGTGCCTGGATGGCTACAGCACTCACACAGGTACAGCTGGGAGTGATTCGCATACTAGAGGCTGTTTGTGAGCCATCCAGGCTGGAGACGTGAGCAGCCAAGCAGTGTAAGGGGCACCCAGCTTTAGAAGGGATGGGGTACAGCTCCTCATTAGTGTGGATTGTACCCCAGGACCCTCCCAGCTGCTTCTGCCCTCAAAGACCATTGGTCAGGTGAGCTAGGTCTCTGGAGAGCAGCGGAAGGGAGAAGCTGGCACTGATGCTGCCTGGGATGGGGCTATCCAGAGGATGCTGCTGGTCTGACACCCTAGGGCCTTTCTCTGTTCACTTTACCACAAAGAATCCACCTCCCAGACAAACCCAGGAAGCTGGAGTCAGACACGCACATCACCAGCCCACACCATGGCCACAGTCAGCAGCTCTCTCCCCCGGCAGTGCCCTGAGCCTGACTCCTGCTCCAAGTCTGCGTGCGTGTAACAAGAACCCTCCTCTTGGACTATATACTCTCAGCAACGGCTCCAGTCAGATTGTTTTCCTGCCTGTTAAAATACAACAGGGACAGGGTGTGGGGAAAGGAGAGGGAGGCCAGGCGGTCTGGGTTTTCCTATGGGGAGGAGGGGGCCAGTTCCCAAACTTAGTGAGCCTAAGTGGAGTTGACTCCATGTTTCTCCTCCTCTATTGTTTTCTCTCCAGATCTTTGAGCCTGGAAGCTGGCCACAGGCCCCTCAGCGTCTTAATGGCACGTCCATTTCTGTGTTTCATTCCTACTCCTGCTCACGGCTGCTGGCCAGAGTGATTCCATGAGGCTTGATGGCTGTGTCAGTGATGGGTGAACATCAAAAGGATTGAAGGCTGGGGACTCACAAGGAACTAGGAGTTTGGATTCTTATTCAAATCGTGCAGATCCTGTTCGGTTTGCAAACTGTGTGTGGAAATCGCCGGGGAATAGCCTTCCTCATGCAATTGCTGGGATTTCCTGCTCCAGCGGTAAATATCTCCAACAGCTGGAGATGGGCCACTAGATGGGGAGGGCTCTGACTTACTAGAGAATTGTTTCCCAGGTGTCTGTCTGAAGGTCTTGCCTGTATATTCACAATCTAACTGATGGCCAGATTTGGGGTTGGAAAGGAATTTTCCCACACGTCAGATTGCCAGATACCTTGAGAATTTTTCCACGTTCCTACTATGTGCATGGGTCACTTGCTGGTTTGAACTAGAGTAAACAGTGGATTCTCTGTAGCTTGAAGTCTTTAAATTAAGATTTCAGGATTTCAGGAACTCAGCTAAAGGTAACGGGATGGATGAGGAGTGGGTAGATTAGATTCCATGCCCTGCAATGGGTAGGAGGTCAGACTAGATGACAAAGGCGCTGACTTTCCAAAGTGCCAGGGGGCGCTCAACCCCCAGCTCTGCTACAGGCACACCCTCACTCCTCTCTTCCCCCACACAAGGACCCACCCCACCTCTTCCCCACCCCTCCTCTTCCTGCTTCCCCACCCCCAAGCACGTTGCATCCTCGCTCCTCCCCACTCCATCCCAGCCTCCTGCATGTTGTGGAACAGCTGATTGCAGTGGGCTGCAGGCACTGCGTGGTAAGGGGGAGCTGATAGTGGGGCTGCCAGTGGGTGCTCAGCACCCACCATTTTTCCCCCCCATGGGTGCTCCAATCACTCATGGAGTCGGTGCCTATGCTAGATGATCATGATGGTTCCTTCTGCCATTGAAGTCTATAAGTTGCTCCTTATTAAGTGGCAGGACAAGATCAGCAATAATGATACTCGCAGCTGAACCCACCAACCACCTCTCTCAGCCCCAGTTTGGTTTTAGCAGCTTGTTTGGGCTGGACATATTAGGATGGAAGACCAACAAGTTATGAAGCACATTTTCTAAGGAATGCCACTGCCTTGACAATGATCACATGGGCACCAAACCCTTCAGTAGCGTGATAAGACCAGTCTGCGGCCGTCATTGGTGAATGTCCAACCAGACAGCCAAGGACACAGATAGAGATCAATCCAGGTGGTGCTTAATCTGCCAAGAGCCTATGTCCTTTTGGCATCTGTCATGATGACAATGAGAAATACTGCAAGCGAAGCAGCAGCTTCATATAGAAATGCAGAGGAGTGGGGGGAAAGGAAAAGAAGGCCTTGTCTGTACAGAAAAGTTGCCCTGGTTTAATTCAAATACGTTTTTAAATCCATCTAAACACTCTTTAAACCAGTCGGCAGCTGGTTCACACTGAAACCAAATTAAGCAAGTGCAGTTCCTTGTGGACACCCTTAAGTAAGTCCATTTAAAATGACAACTTTAGTTAAACCAATGCAACTTGTGCATGTAGTAAAGCCCTAGGAGCTGCACAGGGGCAAGATCGATATGGAAATAATTCCTGTAGCTTCAGCTAGTGAGAGGCCCAAACCCAGACTGGTTCCAGACACTCTCCAACCCCCAGATTTGATCCAGATAAAGATCCAAACTCTGTACCTTGGAGCCCTCTGCAGTCTGGGTGGATTAGGTAGGAGCATGCAAATCGGCTGCATGGTGCCTGGGAGACATGAATACGTTTGGGTAGCTCACACAACCACGATTTAAATAGCACATGCCCTGTCTGTAACATGTTAAGAGTCATACCCCCTCCTTTTCCACCCTGCTTTACCTTGAGCCTTGCCATGGAGCAGCAGGGAGAGCCCTATAAATAAATGACAATGGGAAGGATACTATAGGTTCTCCAGAAAAGCCCTTGCAATCTGAGCTGGAGACGAAGAGGAAGAGGGAGGGGGGGAAGAGGGGCGTGTGGGGTGACAGGGGAAGCTGACTGATGGTGATTTAGAACCTGTCTGAAAAGCAAACAAAAGCAATTGAAAACGGCATCATCTAGGAGAACTTAGTAGGTTGTATTTTCACAAGCGAGGACTGATGGTAAGACCCGTCTAATCCCCCACTGGACTTTCCACACTGAGTCTGACAGCGCCAGCTGTTTTGTCTTGCAGCTGATTGTTGAAATAACATGGCTAGACCCTCGCACTATTGAAACCATGCGCGCGTGTGTGTGTGTGTGTGTGTGTGTGTGTGAGAGAGAGAGAGAGAGAGAGAACAGGGAACTGGAAGAGAATATTAGAGGAAATCTGTTAGTGTTTCTAAACCCCACAATATCCCCCAATTTCCTGTAATAGCCAGGTTGGCATCTCATGTCCTGGTAGTAATGGATAGTGACCCTCAAATCACTCTGTGCTGGGACTCCACACATCACAACCCCACAGGGATCACATTCTGTTTGCTTTCAGTCCCAGTCAGAGCATGATAATACATGTGCTTAAGTGAGGACTACTATAGCCAACTGTAGTGGAGCCAGGAGTGGAATATGAAACCACCACAAGGCAACTTCTGAACAGAAAGAACATTTCAGAAGAGTAACTCGCCACTCACATACCCCCTCTTGGCGGGGCACAACATTGCAAGGGCTTTCTCCTCAGTCACGTCCACTCTTCCCTCTAAGCTGTGTGTGAGCACACAAATCCTAAACCCCGCACACATGGTGAAATACTGAACGCACAAAAATTTGTGCAGGAGAAATTTTTTGCGCACACAGCCTGTCAAAAATTAGAGGGAACATTGGTCACCTCCACCAAACCCACATCAGGTCTGCTGGTGATCCCCTTCTGATGTGGCCCTCCAGCTGGCTTATGTCCTATCCAACCCCTCCAGGGTATCAATGTCCCAAACGAGTCAATGTCCTGCCTCATTCCTAGCTGTGTCCGATAATTGTAATTAAGCCAATCAGGATCACCTGGAAGAGGTGAGGGAAGAGTTGCTGCATCACAGGTGAAGCTAGGCCTGATTTCTCCATCCTGTGATAGACATCATAACATGCCTGATTCTACCTGCTGCTCTTAGCCCCTTATTGTTCAGCTTAAACTATTCAATTTTCCATTTGATGGCAATGGATTCTCAGGACTATTTTCTTCCAATCCCTTTGGTAACTTTTGCCTTGGCTACAGATGGATCCAGCCTCCCAATCCACCTCCCGTCCCATTGCCATCTCTGAGATTTAGGGGTGTTCAAAATGGAAACCGAGCAAAAACACTGCCGCGGGTGGTATCTTGGTATGGGGGCCAGCCTCCCAGATCTGAGCTTTAAGGGATTCAAATTTAACTCTGAATTTTACCACTTGGGGCCTGTTTCCACTCAAGACCCATCTCCGGGCTGTGTGTATTTCAGATGTGGGACCGCAATGACCTCTCCAAATCCAGACTTTGGAGTCTAACCCAGAAAAGGAGAGCCGGGGGGGAGGCAAAGAAACAAAGCACCCGAGTGAGCTAGCTCTGATGCACTTTAGCTGTGAATGCAGGTAACGGACAGACGCTGCCTCAAGAAGAAAACAATTCCATAACCCTCACTTTAGACATTTTCCTGAACAATTGAAGGAGAGGAGGAAAAAAGGCGAACCAAAGGCCCCACATCTAATTGATTTCCTGATGCAGACTCCTGTTTTATCACTTGCTATTTATTGAGTACCTGCACTGGAGAGCTGTAAGGTTTCTGCTCTCCTGGGATTTCTCTCCTTCCCCCCTTCCAGACCTCAGCAAGGATGATGGACTCATTCGCTTCCATTCACCCTGTCAACAGCCCCCGGCCTTGATAGAGATGGATTACGAGCAGTGCAGGCAATCAGGTACACTTCATTAATATTGCATTTCCCCGGTTAGCAAGCGACCGCGGGCAGCGTATGCTCTGTGGGGCCCACGTGCGTGGTGCCAGCCCATTTACCGCAGGTTGCCGTTGTGTCTGTGGGGGTAGGGCTGAGGGACATCCAAAAGGATCTGTCTCACATCTGATATAATCCCTACATTTCTGGGCCGTTCCTAAGAATGGGCTGAACCAGCTTTGATAAGGACCCTGTAGTGTATTTAACTATGCAATTGTCTCTTGGTTTCTATGTCCTGCGCCAGTATCTCTCTAAAGACTCTGCCAACTACCGAAAAAGGCAGCCATTTTGTATTCATTTTGGTACAGACTCAGCAAACATACACTCTGCTCTCTCCTAGAAACTTTACTTTCATTTCTTTCTTGTTCTTAATGTGAAGCAAAGGACATTGCCATGCAAAAAGCAAACATACTTTCTGTTAAAAAAAGGTCAGACCCCTCATGTATACTGATTCTGAATCGACGCTTTTGTAAGGTTTGAATAAGTTTAGTTCAATTCTTTTTCTCTCTTTTTTCCCCATGTTTACTCTCTTCTGTATTTCGGTCTTCTCTCAAGGGCCAAAAACAGAAACATCAAACGTACCCAGAAAATTTTGAATTTTTGTTCAAAAACCTAAATACTTTGGCTTTTGAGCTTCCAATTTAAGCAAACTCAAATATTCCTCAGCTCCCGCACCCCCATGTTCCCAACCAGCTGTAATTGTGACACTTGTGGGGGGAAACCAGGTGTTTCATGTTCTCCTGATATAACAGCTGCCACGGAGAAAAGTCATAGGCTGCCTCTGTTTTACACAGGCAGGAAATCAATGGTCAGAGCTGACCAAGGGGTGGAAAAAAAATGGTTGAGTAAATTAAATTAGAGAATTTCTACACGGCTGTAATTGACCTTTGTAGTAGGTTATACAGCTTCAGAGCTCCCTTGGGAAGAAAGTGGGCACTGCTGTTGTCTCCCCAGATCCCGGTGGGGTTGCCCCAGGGTCCTCCATAGCAGAGACAAAGTTGTCTATATGATGCTCCACAGCCCACAAAAGTTGGAGTCCAGAGCCTTCAGAAGAGAGAGAAAAACCATCCTCTCTCCTTTCTGAGGCCCTGGGCAGCCAAGAGTCAAGAGTGGTTTCTCCAAGACAGTAACCTTTGCTTCCAGGAGCCAAGGAGCTCTGGGTGATAGCCCTACCTTTCAGAATGCCACCCTAAACTGGGTTAGCATGATCCTTTGCAAGGACCTGCACCTTTCCAGACTTGAGAAGCATCACCAACACTTGCATTTGGCTGACTGTGCCCACTGGAGCTCTTTAATGCCTTCTCGATGGGGATCTATCCCACCATAGGTACCCTCTCATGTTTGTTTCCTGCCAGCATCTGAACCTTCCAGGCCTACCTGGGCCAATAATGGTGAAAAGTGAATTTTGGCCATGAGTAGTCACGGAGGATGATATTTACACTTATGCACTGTTAAAGTTTCGAGAAGTCCACAGAGGATTGTGCTGGAAAAGGTATATTTTCCCCAGTATGTACTGATAGATAATCTCCTAAGTCATTCAGTCATGGAAGAGAAACACTAGCCCACACCTTGTATGGCTAACTAGCATAGCATGTGTACCCAGACTATTCCAAAATTATCTGCACCCCAAGAATTATTCACCAATCCTTTGCAATTACAAGTACGGTGGAGAATTTCACCATCTGTTCACACTCCAGAACAGAAAAGGAAAAAAAAAAAACCTAAGCCACATTTGTTAAATATTAGTGGCCAGTTCTGAGGTCAGCTCAAGATGTAGGAATCTCAGCTATCACTGGGTGATGGCAGTTAGGATAAGCTAACTTTGCCACAGTGACCACTGTACCAGGGTGTCATGTCAGAAAACTGCCTCACGTCAAGTTTGTGCTGCTATCCCCGCGTCTGCCACCCTGCTGAGGCTGAAACCACTCATGGGGTAGGAGTTAGTGTCCTGGTCCCATCCCAGAACAGTGAGGTGGGAGTCCTGTCCTATTCTGGGGAGTGAGGAGGATGGCAGGCTGGGGAGAGGTGTCTAACAGCCAGCCCTGGGTGGGATCGGGGCCTGGCTCTCTCCACATTCAACTCCAACCCAGGCCCCTGCTGCTCTCTAGCCAGCAGGGAGGGTCCATGCGCCAGAGTCTGCTCAAGACAATCGGCTGTCCCTCCACCCCATAGCCCTAGGGTGGGAGATTTAGCCTAAGAAAATATTGTATTAACATCTGTAGCAAAACCAATACTGAAATAATTATAAAAAACTTGGGTTTTGGTAAAAAATTAATACCCACTTGATAAAAATTTGAGACCCCTCCCCTTCTTCTCCCAAAACAATACACACAAAAAATTGCAAAAATAAAAAGGGTTCATTTTGAAGCTTTTGCTATGAAACCACCTTTCATTTTTTAAACCAGTTTTATTAGCAGTTGACATATGTTCCTCGGTCGAGGGTTTAAATCCCACCCTCCACCCCCACTCTTGCTTTTAAATCTCAACTAAAATAGCTCTGGAAATTCTTTCTTAGCAGACACGAGCAGGTGTTTTTGCGATGGAAAGGTAAAAAGTTTCCTCATTGCTGCATCATCTCTTGGCCCCTCACGTCTCTTGAAAATAAAGGCCTGCCCTGTGCTTCCAAGGGTTCGTTTTCCAATATATTGCAGGAACAAAGGGGAAGGCGAGTAGATTTTCTCGGTTGGGGGAGAGAGGAAGCGATTGGGGAGTTTGTATTCAGCAGCAGGTAGATGGCCTTTTGATCCCAGGGGAAGCCTAGGGCACAAGGGCCTATGGATCCAACTGGCGAGACTGGCTCCAGAGCAACTCCTCTTTCTCTAATTCCCTTCTGAAGTACTGGAGCCACTGTCACATCTCATTAAAAAGAAGCAAATGCCCTTGTTTTAATTCCCAACCAGAGTGGACTGGATAATAGTATTAACCCCAGCAGGGGGCTGCAATAGAAGGCAGCTCCTTGCTTCAAATGTTTAGACCCTCCCTCCCCCACAAAAATTGTTCTCATTAGGGCAGAAGTCCAGAAGATGTCGCTTTTGTACCCTTCTCTCGCATGGTATCGAGGGGCTTTGTTCTGTCGGGAGTCCTCCTCATCTCAGAGCAAGACCAGAAAATATAATTGGCAGCAGGCAACAGCTTGTTGTCAAGGCGCCAGAGAGTGAGACACACAAGGGAAGGGAAGATCAGCAGCACCAGACTCGTGATTCCCCATTTCCTCTTGAGAGGAAAAAAACTAGGTCACCCTCAACGCCACCAGCCCAAACCATTGTGCCCTGTCCTGGCTATTACCAGACTGGAGTGTCAGCCGCTAAGGTAAAGGGTCTTTGTGAAGCCTCTGACTCAGCTGTAAGAATTGGCTCTGGATGGAAAACTAATCAATGAAAGAACCACAGCTCGGGGTGGGGAATGGGTGATTTGTTTACAGTCTTAGCCCTTTGATTTTTAATAGGATCCCCAAATCCAAATTGCCTGGGAGTCAGATTGATGTGTGGCATAGGTAGCCATGGAGAGGCATAACAGATGGTAAGATCACCTCCACAGGGCCCTCCCAGTCCTTCGGTGCAGAAGGGTAAAAGGACAGTGTATCTTTCTACTTGGCCCCTCCCTACCATTTTGCATGGGAGGGAATGATGGTACCTAAGGTCACCCATTGACCAGTACATATGAACTGGTGCAGGATGGAGGAGTAGTAATCGCACTAGTTAGGGCCAGTATCTAATTACAACCCTCTTAGTGGGTGCGGGCATCAGAGAGGGGATTTTGCCTTTGGATCTTTGCTTCTGCAGCAGGCCCATGCTCTGGTCTGCTTGTATAGTCTCCATCCCACCTTGCTGACCCTCATTTTTAAAATGGTTTCTGGAAAAAAAAAAAAAAAAAAAAAGTGAGATATTGCAGGGGTTGTTACTCCACAATAATGTTACCAAATGGTAAGTATTTGACAGAAGGCGGCAGACATGCAGTGACTGGTCATCATGGGCCTGGCCAAGGGAGTGGCCAGTATGAAGGTTAAATTGGGACTCTAGGTTCAAGGGTGAATCAGGAGGAAGGGCAGCAGCAACAAGACTTTGCAAAGGGAAAATGGCAGGACTGGAAACTGGGCCCTTCCCAGTTTTGGATCCAATCCACCACTAAAATGGCAGAAGTAGATATCTGTGGTTTAGTATCCAATTCTCCCATGGCCCAGCAGGACTTGGCTTTGAGGTGATATATTTAGACTATTGTGGGGTTTATAGGTCTGATTCTCTGTGTTCGAACAGTTTTTACATGTTGGGTCTCCACTGATCTCAGTAAAACTACTCTGGTAATGTTGATTGGGAAATTAATTCTCTCCCCTGTCCCATAAAAAATTGTCTGTTGACAAAGAACCCCCCGCCACACACACACCCACCACTTTCTGTTTCTGGGGAAAAGTAGTTTTCTATTGCCAAAAACTGCCAACCAAATACAAAACCCCAAAAGCTAGAGAGGAAAGTGGATTTTTTCCCCCCCAAGAACATTTTTTTTGCTGAAAAGAACCCCAAACAAAAATCAAAACAAGAACGCTTCTCCTCACACAACCACATTTTGTTAGGAAATTGTCAACTAGTTACTAACCTTAACTGAAGGAGGGCATTGGAACCCCATAGTTGAACTCCATTGTTGGTAATGGGTCATTCATTCTCCTAGTGAATAAGCATGTCCTTCCACCCTCACAAGCTGGGAATACTTGTGTATGGTGCCAGTATACACCACATTTCCCTGAACCCTGCTCCATGTGCAGGAATGGAGTAACAGATTCAGACCCCAAATTATCTCCCTCTTTCTTAAGACCTTGATTTATTTAAGTTGCCAGGAGCAGATGCTGGGGTCTGACAGGCAGCCAAAGATTTATTTTCCCATAATAGCTTGTTCTTGTCTGATAACATAGCCTGGAAAATTCAGAAACTTTTTGGGACAAACACTGGAGAGTGGCTGATTGACCATTCAGTGGCCGTGGTGGAATGGCTACCATTTTGTCTGACACAGGGATTGAACTGGAGACCTCCAGAGCTAAAAGTGGGGATACTAACGCAACATCCCCTTAGCCTCCTGGCAGAGTTTTCCTGAAATGATGCCCTGGTACAGTGGTGTCTGGATTGGCATGGGGGAGGGGGGGACCTGTAACCCACACTCATCAGGGGTTTACAGCATCAGCTAACATTAACCAGATATTTTCTGATGACCGCCACTAGGACCATGGAGTCTGATTTCAGTGCTCTACAGAGCACCTGTCCACGGTGGGATCTGCAGACAAGTTACATACACTCCACTTGGGCAGGGCTGGTGGGATTTAGCCCATGACAAGCAGCCCAGGCCGCCCAGGCCCACAGAGATCAGGAGCAAGCAGTACTCGACTCCTCTCAAAAGCTAAGGGGGTACCACAGCAGAGACTGCCTCTCTCGCCGCGACCTGGTGTGCAAGTTGGGGGTAAGGTGATGGGGAAGGAAGCTGCTTCAGAAGACAAATGCAGCTGTGCAACCAGGAGCTGAGTAATAACCTTGGAAGGAGGAAGACGACTTCGCCTTGGAGAGAAATGTCTAATCATAACCACACCTGTCTCCTCTGCTCAGAAGGGTACTGTCAGCTGAAAAGAAGTAAGTCTGTTTGGAGTGGAGTTGTGGGGGGAAATTACAAGAAAGTGTTCAATTAATTCCTCATTTACAACACAGCACTGGGCATATTGCTGTCTCCATCTCGACCTCTCTCCCTCCAGCTAAGCTGAATCACCTATTATCAGTACCTTTAGAAACAAGCTGGAAATGAATGTTTCTTTCCTGTGGGGTAACTGTCACAAAGGATAAGAGTTCTCTTTAGATTGTTTGTTACAATTCTATGAAAGGTATAAAGCCACGTTTGAGAGAGATCCAGTTTATAGAGGCCTGTCAAGTGGGCATGATGCTGATTGTACATCAGGCATAGTTCTAATGAAGATTAAGCGCTCAAATTCTCTGGCCAAATGCCTTAAGAGGCAATATGGCCCATTATGTAAGACTCTGAATTGGGAGTCTAAATTTCCTTGCCAGTAAAGAGAATAATGATTAATCCTTTCTAAGGTGCTGCGAGATCTTCAGATGAAGAGTTTTATATAGGAGTTTGTTATTAACTGCTTAGCTATTGGGTGGAGGTTGAAAGAGACAGCATGAAAATAGACCTGGCAAAAAAAAATAAAAAAAATAAGTGTGACCTTGCCTTGAAAAATATGGTTGTGTCAAAAATGAAAAGTTGTGTGAGAACATGTTGATGTCCATGCAATTCTACAGGAAAAAGTCAAAACAAATTGTTTTGACTTCTCATTTTGTTAAGGTCAGAACCTTCCAATAAGCTAAAAAAAAGTTTCATTTTGGCTTTATAATTTTGACTTAAGCCTGCAGAGGGACACCTGGCCAGATTGTGGCTATCGGCCTTGGCCGGTGCTAAGATCCTGATGCACAGAAGTTTATAAAAAGAAATTAAGAAACCAGACTATTCCTATGAATTAATGAGGGCCCAAGACCAGGACTGGGGGTTGTTCGGGCTCATTATACAGACAAGCTTGAACAGAGGAGTCTAGAACTGGAACAGAACTTACCTGAAGCTCAGGGGTATTTAGAACCAATGTTCTCATCCAGTTTCATCTTTAATATGAATAACCGTTAAAAACCTATGGCCCCAGTTACACTGAACTTCCGCCTATTGACGTTAATGAGAACTGTGCTCATGGAGCTGAGAGCAGAATCGCCCCCCTTCCCTCCCGCCAATGACATTTTCATTTACATCAGGACGTCACAGTTTGTGATTTCACAACCCATAAATGCTTCATGTGAGCAAGCAGGATGCCTGGGTCCTCAAGCTATTGCAGGTATTTCTAGCCCTGATGAGTCACAAGATAGTCAGTGGTGGACCAACAACAGTTTTAAGGTCTATTGCCCAACTTGGACCAGGGCAATTGTTGTGGGATTTTTTTGTGGGGTGAGGGGTTATTCTGGGTATCTGTTGAAAGCTGCTCAGAGGTTTGGCATGTGTGAATTAGCCCTGGCTAAGGAGGTGGAGGAGTAGGCAGAGAGCAGGTGAGCCGCCCCAAGTTGAAGAAGAAAGGCTGCTTATCACGCAAGGGTCTCACATATCACCTGGCTGCAGAAATAAAGGCATTTGCAAAAACTGGATATCCCTAACCCATGTGGTGTGTGTGTGTGTGTTTTTACAGGACGCATAAATGGCTGCTAGGACTGGAGCTTTTGATTGGCTGTCAGTTACATCATAATCATAGCTTGAACGCACAGGTTCTTGAATGTTTTTAAGAACATTCAATTTCATTTCATAATAGTAATTAGACACCCAGAGGCAATACATCTCGGGGATTATTGCCTTTAACTTTCTGCTGTATGGCACATGCTATCACCACAAAGCAATGCACTGCCTGTCAGGTCACATTACTTAAACACAGTTTATATAGTCACCTATTAGATGAGACGTATGGATTAGAGCCATAAAATTGTGTGGCCAGTGGTGGCTAGAGTTAGCGTGTGTAACTGTTCTGGATAATGGCTTGCAGCTGTGATAGCTCAGCCGGGAAACAGCTTCAGCTCCAAAGCTAGTTCTCACCTCTCCTACCAGGGCTGCTCTAGGCACCAGCAAAGGAGGCACGTGCTTGGGATGGCACATTTCAAGGGGTGGGTTTTTTTTTTTTGCTTCAGCGGCATTCTGGCTGCCCTCTTTTTGCTTGGGCTGTTGCACTCTTGGTGCTTGAGGCAGCAAAAAAGCTACAGCCGGCCCTATCTCTTACAAGCTGGTTAGGAGCTTAGTCAGCCCACTGAGCTGCTGAACAAGGCAATAGATTTAGGAGGAGATGACTCTGTGGTCGGAGCCTGTAGATGGAGAAGTAAAAGGCGACAGAATTAAGAAACACCCAGCAGACTGGTTCATTTGCCACACGGGCTCACAGGTGCAGGGGTTGTCACTGGTCAAGTCCCAAGGTGGACTGCCTCCACTGCCTGCTGCCCATAAGCAGTCTCATCATTTCCTGGAGACTGGAGCAGTGAAGGAGGAGAGGGAAGGCTGGACTCAGGCTGTTTTCCTACAGCAAATTGTGTCACTCCAAAGTTATTTCACAGGTTTGCAGTCAGACTGGGCATCTGCAGGAGGCCAAGTGTCTGAAAATATAGGGGAAAGGTTCCCCTATTCCAGCACCAAAGGACAGGAGAATTGCAGCCAGCAGGTGACCCCCAACAGGTGCCTCCTACCCCTGCTAACAGCATCTGGGGAGACACAAAGGGCCTGTTACAACCTCTGCTGTTGGTGACTGCTTCACAGCTCACGTTTCCCGTTGCCACCCTGAATGGACTCATGAAAATTCCACAGTTCCCGAAGAGGCTTTAAGCCAAGCTGCTGCGAGGGGGTCGGCAAGGCCTGCTTGGGTCCGTGTCCTTCATGGAAAGTTCTCTCAGGAGCCTGCAGGAATTCTAACAAGGCGGCATTTGTAGGGATGCAGCTGTGCAGGACAATTGCGTTGGCGCTGACTCTCCGAGGCTGCGCTCCTCCCTCCCACATGCCCTTTACCTTTATGCTCAGGCGGGGGGGGGGGGGAGTTGTAGCTCATTCCCAAAAGCGAAGAGGTGAGGGGAAGATCCTCAGCTCATGATTTTTCTTCACAATTTTGCAAGGCTGAACTTAAACCGGTTTCATGAGCAGTCTTTTGCTGGGCTTCTTGATAACAACTCACCTGAACATTAACAAGCAGATTGAGAGATTCTAGGGCGATTCAGTGTCCCTTCAGGTCTTCCTTGATCCTTCCAAGGGCTAAGTAATCTGGCCCCCAGCACAGCAAAGCCCTGAAGCAAGGGAGAAGCCGTATGGAAGTAGTATTCACAGACTTAAACGCTTTGCCAGATCAGAACCAGATTGGTCCAAACCTTGTGGGATCAAGATCCAAACGTCCAGGTCAATATCAATAGAAGACTCGAGGCAGGGACAGTCTGTTCTGTGTTTGCGCTCGGCCTAACACAGTGGGATCCTGGACCAAAATGAGGGATTCTTGGAGCTATGGTAATACAGTAATTGTAAAACTGGGGAGTTCAGCCTTAAGTTCAAGTAAGAATCTGGCCTCGGATGGGCACTAAGTGAAGAGAGTCTCTACTCCGCTCCTAGTACAGGCACACATACATGTGTTCCCTTCATTCTTACATTTAGAGCAACAAATTTTGGTCTTCTCCCTGCTGACTCTCTCCTCTCTAGTCTGTCGCATTTAGCACCAACCACCCAGATCCTTTTACGTGCCTGGGATGGCACAGAGGGCCACCTGATCTGACTGCCAGGATGAGTCAGCAGATAAGGCCCTGCATAGGGCTAAGGAACCTAGCAGCCCATCAGAGGGGCACACAACTCTGATTTTAATGGGAGCCGTCCCTGTATCTTGGATGGCGGAAGTGGATCTGTAGGCCACAGTGCAGCAAACAGGCCAGGGAGCAGTACAAGGCAAGGATGTTATTGTACATTGCAGATACAATTCAATTATCTGCAACTGACAGTCCAATCTTCTATACCAGGGACTCCACAATCCCCTCAATGTGGACACCTAAGTTGTTATTCCTTTAAGGTGAATCCAAATTTCTTTGGAGACCAGAACACAAGGACTGCTGCAACTGGGGAAAGACTGGTTCTCCCTTTCCTTGCCCCATGTGAATTCATTGCTCTCTAGGCCAGTGGTTTTCAACATCTGGTCTGTGGTCCCCTGGGGGTCCCCAGACTAACACTTCCAAGGGGGTCTGTACCTCCATTTGAAATTTTTTAGGGGTCTGCAAATGAAAAAGAAAGATTGAAAACCACAGCTCTAGGAAATAAGAGTTAGACTGGGCACTAGAGGAGGAAACTACTTTAAAGGACAAAAAGATACGGGCCTAATTCTCATCTCCCTTACACCAAGTTAACTTCACTGGCTTCAGTAGTTACTCCCGCTTTGCGCACAAGTCTGAGAGAGATCAGAATTGGGCCCTACTGCTTTAAACTAGAGACAGGCCTACCCTCAAAACACAAATCCAAACACCCATCCCCCTGCCCGCTGCAATTCAGCTCCAACCTTGGCTACTCATGCCTGTCCCAATATGTTAGACCTTTTGCCTCTCACGTAGGGCTTTGTCCTAGCTGCTGTACTGGCCTCCCCCTGCATAACAAAGGCCACTGTAGTTTACAAGCAGAAAACTATTCTGCAAGGCCATACAATGAGCTAGTGAAACAGTATAGTCACCTGGGGACAAGCGGAATCCAAGAGGAAAGCAAACAAGGTGAGAGCACAATAACCCACTCTATTGCAATGATTTCTTTTTCTCTTGCTCCCCCCTCAGATGGTCTCATTCATTTTGTCCTTTTCCCTCTTGCTGTTCTATTTCATGGACTCTTGCCTCTCCTCTTCCTTCTGTTTGCCTCTCCCTTCACCCCCCTTCTCTTCTTTCCCTCTCACCCCTCCTGAGGATCCAGGTGTAATACCCTCGTGGTGTGGGTGTCACTTATTTAGCTCTCTGATGCGTGCATCTTTATAATAGATCATTTTTACATCTAGGCTTGATAGGATGAATTTTTTATTGGTGAATGTCAGTAAACATCAATTTCCCGCATGAACTGATGAAAAAACATTCCACTGATAATCAAAATTTACAGATAGGCAAAAGAAAAGTGTTGCTTGAGAACTTAGAGTTTGAGTTCAGGATATTTACTGTATGTATTTGAACATATGAGGTTGACAATTTCTGTTCAATGCTGCTAAAGCTTGAACTTGGAGTCTCAATGTCTACTACTCTTAAATAATTGTCGGCCCCCCCCAATAATTCCCCACAATTGTGAAATTTTAAAAAATAAAATTTTTTAAAAATGCTTAAAAATAAATACTCTCCATCCAAATTATAACAAGTACAAACTGAATTCTGCCATGCCTGTGTACACTGTATCTTTTGGAATATTTTACATTTCACGCAGGATGCTTTGTTAAGGGTTTGGTGGCACATCTCCCTTTGGTTAGACTAGTAACTTCTCCCAAAAGTCATTAAATACTTTTGTTGTTTTATTTTTAATAAACACGCTTCAAAGACTGGCCTAGCCAGCTCATTGTCCTTTGGGATCGCTCCACTCGTTTCTGTAGCTCAACAGAAATGCTGGTTGTTTAAGGGCCTCCCCCTACCCATCATATTCTCCTGGGGCACTTTGCAAAATTCCCCTCCCTCCCCAACGCTGTCCCAGGGCTCATTAAATGTTAAATTATTCAGGAAATAAATCATGGTTAAGGGCAGATTTCAAAGCTAGGAGAATTCCCCATTCAACAGGCAGATGGGTTGAATACTCTCATTTAGCCCTGCAAGCTGTGAGCCAAAAACGAGGAGGGCATCCAATGAATCACCTCTTGGCCTCCCAGCCATCTCGAAGCACAAACAGCTTAAAAAAATAAACAAGAGGACTCATGAAAGAGAGAGTCAGGTGGTTTTACAACCTGACACAATGCAACAGGCCACCCCTCCACTCTAAGCACTTCAGTCCTGAGCTGACACACGCCCTCCTCTTCCCATCCTGCCCTATAGGCCTCAGTCCCATTGCTAGCTCAGTCCGAGCCCCTGCTCGCCTGGCCCAACTGTGCTGCAGATCTCTCTGCATCTTAGTCCTTGCAAACCCTTACAACTCTGCCATGGCACTGCAGAACAAGTCTGAGCTCCAGCACTCTCCTGCATTTGGCTCTGCAGCGTCTTACACAATAAGGCCTGTGCACCTTTATCATCTCCTGCAGCACTCCACCTGCCACTCCAGTTCTGGCTCAGCTTATCCAATGCCCCTCAGCTCCAAATGCCCCTACTACAGTAGTCACAAGCAGGGCCAAATTAAGGCCATTGAGGGCTCTCGGTACACCCTCAAAAGGATCTTCTGTGGGCAACCGCACCATGGCCTGGCATTACCTGGGGTGGCAGCAGGTTTCCCTTAAGATGAATGGAGCCGGTCACAACTCTTGAACCTATTGTTTCAGGCAGTCTTCAGACTCAGGCAGGCATTGGAGACACTAGGGTCCTGGCTCCCATCCTTTCTTTGCTTCCATAAGGGCTAGAAACAGCTTCCCTTTAAATGGAAGCAGAGATTCTGATCTCATCACATGACTCCAGGAGCTAGTACCCCAGGCAGGGACACATACTGCCTAGGCCTTAATCCAGCCAGGCTCTTAAACACCTCACAGCTCTGTTAATGCCCCTCAGTCATGACCCACAGTTATTTCATTGCTCCCATGCAGGGTAGAGATTATCAGCACTGGAGGCCTTTCACACCAAGCACCAATATCCACTGCAGACTGGGATGGGACAACAGCAGCAGCCTTGCATGTCCATCCCCACCACCTGTGTTCAGTTCCTATTGCTGCTACTTGAGCCAAAACAGCCAATCCCCAGGGCACCTCTGGTAATAGATGCATCCTTGGGACCACAGAGGGACAGGGGGTTTATCAGCTGCAGAAACCCTTTCAGCATTAAAGGGACATGCAGGGAAGAGGAAGACAGAACCCCAGCAAAAGAGAAATCAAGGGAAGTGTCACAGGGCCACTACACTCCATCCCCCTGGGGGTGGGGCAGGCCCATCATTAAAGCTAATAGGCCTTTCCTGGGCTGCAGGGAAGCACAGGCCAGAGTCAGAGGTGGCTCAGTGGGCCACCCCCTAAAGGGGACAGCCAGGTAGAGGGACCCAGGCCCTCCCTCCTCCACCAGGTCCCAGCCCAGAGAGGGGCAAATGGGTTCACCGCTACATTGGTGGAGAATCTATCTGCAACACACCAACTGCTGCCAGGACACTGGCTAGTCCCTCCCTGGGCTACTTCCTACCGTGACTCCTGCCATTGAAGTCAGGGTGTTTTCAGAGTCTCTGGGCTCTTCAGGCAGCGACTGCCATCTCCCTGCAGTGTCCACAAGTACTTGGGCCCCTGCCTAGGCATCTCCAACTCCCACAGTCTGAGATCCTAGCAGTGCCACAGCTGGCACCAGCAAAGTGCATCCTTTCTCCTCCAGGACCAGCCCAGAGTGAGCTCAGCTGTTTCCCTTTATACAGCAGCACCAGCTGGAGCATGCTCAGCAGGGTCAGGAGGCGTGGCTTCTGCTGGTAAGAGCACTTCTTTAACCCCTTCCGCCCCAGTACGGAGCCAGTACACCCCCGGCACAGGGAGCTTGCTGAACTCACACGATTCTGCCAGCATCCCTGGAGGTGCTGGGAGGAACAGCAGCTGTACATTTAAATGACTGATTCTCCGGGGCATTTCCAGGTGCTTGCCTCCTCCTCCCCATGACTCGTTAATTGCCATGGGGGAGGTTTTAGCCCCACTGGGGTTATGCAATGTC
Source organism: Dermatemys mawii (assembly GCA_007922305.1). NCBI lineage: Eukaryota > Metazoa > Chordata > Testudines > Dermatemydidae > Dermatemys > Dermatemys mawii. The sequence goes on from ML677361.1 coordinate 652,016, forward strand.
TATGCCCATTAGAAAGGTGATTCCTTGTCTCTTATCTCTGCTCCACATGTCTGCTTACACTAGGGGGCTCCCTTACCCACAGAACTGTTGCTGAGCGGGGGTCAGGATTCAGAATGGCCTCCCCGCTACTCCTCAGATCCAACCTGGGGCTGGAACCAGCTTAATAAGAAAGAACTCCCATGTCTCGTTTGATGCTTGGAGTGGCAGGGGGATTGTTTCTGTGGCTTCTTCCTTATCCGTTACAAACTAAAGTAATGCACAGCTGCCATTAGGGATCTGAGTGCTTTTGGCCTGGATCCTTATTCAGTTCAGAGAGGAATCAGCCCACGTCCTTGTTCTGCTAGCTTGACACCATTCACTGTGTTTGGAATTAGGAGGTTACCCGTGCTCTGGGTTTGGCCCCAAGGGTTAGGGAGCTGGGGATCCTCTCTATAAGTGCAGTAAGCTGGATGTTCCACCCACCCAGGCCCCACGGGGAGAATGCATTTCTCTGCCATCTTTAAGTGCAGTGTGTTGCCTGCACTTTAGAAAGAGTAAAAGATTAAAGAGTAGGGAAAGGCTGATGTTTGCCCAATTCATCTGGGATCCCAGCCGCCTTGCTTCTGTGCCCATGCCCATGGCTCTACTGTCTGCTGATGCTTCTCAGACCAGACCTGCATCCTCTTGTTTCTATCATCCTGGGGTCCCCATTCAGCTCTGCTAATGCACCTAAAATCTACCATGCAGCACCCCCTGCTAGTCCAGTCCTGGATGTCCACATATCGATGTCCCTCAGTCCTGACCTGCACCACTCTCCTGCTTTTTTCAGTCCTGGTCCATCCCCCAATCCAGTTCCATCCCCTGCTATTCCAGCCCTAGTTCTCCCCTGAGCAGAAATTGCAAATGCCACCAACCTGTGCAGATTTTTCAAGTGGTACAAGTGATATCCCTAATTCCTTTATGTCCTGGTGATGAAGGGAAGCCTTCATAGAGGAAGACTTAGCCCCACTGAGCTGCATAGCCCTCCAGCAAGATCTGCCTAATTTGTTTATGGCAAGGTGTGAGAGGGGGTCCTTGTAGGCAGGGCTTTGGAGCAGTGCTCCAGCTCCAGGCAAGAACCTGCAGCTCCACTGCTTCGCGCTCCAGCTCTGGGCTCCGCTCCAAAGCCCTGCTTGTAGGTTCTTGCACATTGGCTTCCGAGGGCAAGTTTGACCCAGCACAGGCAGCACACTGGATTTAGCCAACTTGAGATGGTAAAAAGTGCAGCGTCTAACAGCAGCAAAGAAGCATTCATTCCTGCTGTGCAGACTCCATGAGTTGTGCACAGCATACAAAATTCATTGGTAAATCACACACATCCATGGGGAGCTGGGATTAGAACCCTGATTCCTAGAGCTCTGAAAAGCACAGGCCTCAACTACTTGCATCTTCTAGGTAGTAGCTGTAGCATCTCTCTGAATCACTGCATGAGTCAGCCAGAAGAGGGCAACATCTGTATATCTAGTCTTGGAAGGGTGAGATTCTCAGTAAATGTCAGCAAGTCTTGATTTCACTGTACACACACAAACAAAAATATATCTCCATCGATAATCATTGAAATGCACAGATGGGCAAAGGAAGAAGAAGCTGCCTGAGAACTTACTAGACTTTAAGGATGTTTACTTAGTATATTTTGACATGATGCTGACAATTTGTGTTTTAATGTTATAACTTCTCGAATCTCAACCCCTACTTTCATTAAACAATTATCCCCCCCATAACTTCTTGCAACTGTGAACATTTAAATGAATAAAAATAAAAAATGTTTAACCCCCATAATTTTGGGCAACTGTGAAAATTTAAATAGATAAAAATGCTTAAACAAACATCAATATTATCCATCCAAATAGAAAAACCCTAAAAACTGAATTCTGTCAAGCCTACTTATATCACACTATGGTGATGAGAAACATCCAGAGAACAGGGCAATATAGAATGGGGCTTTAGGAATGAGGTTGACAATAATGTACTGGGAACAAGCCTCTGGGCAAAAGAGAGGGAAAAGGAACCTACGGATGAATTTTCATAGTCCTGCTGCATGTTCTACTACAGGCAGGGCTGATTTCTGATCACCTGTGACTTGTGGTTTTGCCTCCTTGAATGATTTGGTGTCAGTCCTTTAGGCAGCCTAAGTGGGTAGCAGATAATTCCTCACACACACTTCTGGTCCTTAAATGGAGTTGGCTGGGTAGGTGGGTGGGGAACATTTTTAACTTCACCTCATGGCAATGGAAAGAACATAAGAATGGCTATACTGGGTCAGACCAAAGGTCCATCCAGCCCAGTATCCTGTCTACCGACAGTGGCCAATGCCGGGTGCCCCGGAGGGAGTGAACCTAACAGGTAATGATCAAGTGATCTCTCTCCTACCATCCATCACCCTCCTCTGACAAACAGAAGCTAGAGACACCATTCCTCACCCATCCTGGCTAATAGCCATTAATGGACTTAACTTCCATGAATTTATCCAGTTCTCTTTTAAAGCCTGGTATAATCCTAGCCTTCACAACTTCCTCAGACAAGGAGTTCCGCAGGTTGACTGTGCGCTGTGTGAAGAAGAACTTCCTTTTATTTGTTTTAAAAGGGTTAATCCATCACTACTGTTCATGGGGGAAGTCCCACAGGATCAAGTGTTTGTCTCTGGATGTTCATGATGTCTCCCAGGGTGCAGATTTAATATTTTCTACTATCATTAGGGATGGGAAGCTTTACATTTTGTCTAGCTTTTACACCCCCGAGGTGCGACTAGAAGCTCCCAATTTGGGAGCAGGGTCAGCTGGCTCCAGATCCCCCTAGTTCAGATTTTAGGCGACTTGTTCCACTGCACCCTGGTTCAGAGTGGATGTTTTGCCTGTGGTCCCCAGGGAGTAAATTGTGCTCACACTCTGTAACACACTTGCTCCTTTAACAGGGATGCATTTAAGAAGCCTCTGCTCACTGTTTGCTGGTTTACTCCACAGAAGATGCCTTTACTTCCCCAGAACCATCCCTTTAACAGGTCCGGTCTCCACTGCGTCTTCCCCTACATGGCCGGAGGTTTCCAGTTTCCTCAGTGGCTCATTTCACAGTGTTTCCATTCATAGTTTGTTTCATCGTCTCCTTAAAGAGGCAAGCGCCATAGTGGGCCACACTGTATCCTAATAAATGCCAGAGGAATTTGTGATTAAGCCGTTCCATTAGCGTTTTATCCAGCAGGCTTTTGATTTGGTCGGTCATCAGCCCCAGGCTCTGCCCTGAGCATCCCCCCCACCCCATCCTCCATGTTTATCAGACCCCGAGTGGTGGGAGATAGGGAAGGACTACGATAAGACTTTTCAAGTGGCAGTGTGCTGTAAACATTCCCACTGGTGCTGTTAGATTAGAGCGCTGGGAAAATGCCTCAAGCCACCCGGACCACCAATGTGTCATGACAGGGCTAGGGGCTGCAGAGTTGTTGAAAAGTCAGGTGGGAGGAGCTGGCAGGGCCAATAGTGCATAAACTAAAGTACTTGGCTGTCAGGCAGCAGGACTGGTTACTGCCTCACAGGATACATGGCACAAATGCAGTGTGTAATGCTCACCCACAGGGCCCAATTTTCTGGGGTGCTGAGCGTTGACTTCAGGGGAATTGGGACTGCCTAGCCCTTCCTGATCCCAGGCCCTTCTGGCCTGTACATATCCAGGCCATCACTGAAAGTGACTTAAGGTTTGGCTCCTAAATTGAGATATGAGTAGCCAACCCTTCAGCTGTAGAGCTGGCCACAGTCTGTAGGAGGCTATGTTTAACAGGTCAAACTAGGTAATCGTTACAGACAACTTTTAAATCGAGATTTTTCTGAAAGATCTGCTCTAGGGATGATTTGGGGGGAAATTCTCTGTGATCTACAGGAGGCCAGACTACATGAGCACAACAGTCCGCTCTTGTGTAGGAATCTATGAATTCAGTAATCCCATCTGGCCTTAAATTCTGTGACTCTATGCGCTTCGACGGCCTTTCCTGTTTTCCCACTGGGGAGACGTACAGCGGCTCAAAACTCAGCCTTTCCTCATCACAGGCAAGTTTGACTTTTTTCAAAAATGTGTTGTAATTTGAAGTGAAAAATATTTTCATAATTTCCAGACAGAAGGAATTTCTGAACATTTCACTTTGGGAAAATTGTCACTGTGGAATGGAACCTTCTCTGGAATGGAACATTTTCTCCAACGTGAGAAAAAAATGTCATTTTAAATTTGGGAGGGAAGTTTTTGTTAAAATCAACATGTTTTCCAAAGGTTCCAATCTGGATGAAAATGACATTTTGCATCAGAATCATGTTTCGAGAAAAAGCTCTTGTAGAATTCCTCGGTGTACTTCCATAACAACTTCCCACAGGCCTCCAGGGACAGCCAGAAATCTGCAGGAGTTACTGAATAATCTGGAGTGATCCAAGAAACAGCTATATTTGGGGGAGCGGGGAACAGAGGCTGTCTTATTGTGCTGTGTTTGTGAGTGCAAAATGGTAAGGTGCTACCATTCAGCATAGTACTCCTTTTGACTGGTGTAAGTGGCTTTGCACAGTATTGGGCAATGGAGACACTGGTCCACGCAGCTGTAATTTTAACTCTGAGCTCTGCCAACATGTACAAACTAGCCCATCTTTGCCGATGCACATCAGTTCTTGTACTGGACATGGAGTGCCTGGAATAGTGCTACAATGGCTGGGTTCTAATGTGCAATGTAGGCAGTGAGTTTGCAAGTCCCATGTGGCCTCATCAGAAGAGGGATGTGAAACCTTATAGGGTTTTGCAGAAAGTGATGCTAGTGGTACAGTAGGTGGTGCTCTTTGCACGGAGCCACTGCCCCAGGGTGCGGCATGAGGTTTGCTGGAACTATGAAAAATCTTCTCAGCCAGGCCCAAAAGTGCATAAAAACTTACCAAGCTCCATGTTTGGAAACCTGGAATTCGGATCTTATTGATCAAAAGGTGGCCAACACAGGCTCAGCTTTCAGCAAACCAGGGCTCATTTATTGGGCCAGATTCTCAACTGGTGTCAAGTCAGTTCAGTAAATCCAAAGGAACTGCTCTGATTTTCACCAGAATCTAGCCCATTGCTGCACATTTTTCATGTATTCCATTAGAGATAGGACCAAATCAACCCAACTGACTTGCGTACCCCGAGCTTCATGGCTGGCTTTGCAGTCTGAACCTAAAGCTACATTTTGCAAATGGTCCCCCCACATTAATAAATGAGCTGAAACAAACTTTGGAACCAAACAGCCCTGAACATTGAGACATTCAACAGTCAGCTCTGGATCTGAATGATGCTGATTGATCCTATGATGTGATTTCAGCTGAGCCTCGCTTTGAGTTTTTAAATTCAAAATAATTCAGAACTCCAGTCAAGACTTTTGGGGTGGAAACCACATAGGCTGCAGTGAGATTCCCATCGCTCTTGCATTTGGGCGCATTGCATACATAGCGATAAAGAGCCAAATTCTGCTCCCTCTTATCCTCGAAGTCAATGGATTTACTTTGCATTACGCAGATGTAAATACCAGCAGAATTTGGCCCATGTACTTTTTGCGGATCGATGAGCACTGTAAAGAGGGGTCACATTTCACTCCAGAAGTGGCTGCATTTCAGTGGAGGGTATAATAACCCTATATGTAGCGTTTGTAAGATCCTTAGCACCAGGGCTTTGCTGGTAAGCCAGTGGATTTACATCAGCTGAGGATCTGACCCTTTGGGAAGACTAGAACAATAGGAATGACAAATGTTCTTAGAAACCAGTAGTAACAAAACAGCCTTGATCCTCCCATTGCTATGCAGTTCAGTGGGAGCAGAATTGGGCCTCTTGTGTTCTACTCAACTCACAATCCTGTGCAATCTCAAAGGTACATCCTCCGCCATAGGTTGGGTGATCAAGGATCCAGGAGTGGGGCCTGGGGGCAGTGAGACTGGGATCTCCTTGCAGTCTCCATTCCCAAATCGGGGGAGATGAGGTTGAGAAGTGGTTCCATATGGAACAGCACCCAAAGCCAAAATAAAACTTTATCCATGAGGCTGGCGACTGGCACCGCAAAGCCAAGACGGCAGCTTTCACTACACAATACGGCATTGAAGGAGGAACACGGAGAGGCAGGGGAATGCATCCTGCAGATCGTATGACGCCCGTGTCCGCTGCATACCCTGTGCTCTGCAGTTTCTTAGTCACAGATTATAAATCCACAAGTGCTAGTGTTGAGGTACAACTGCAGCAGGAGGAGAAGAGGGAAACATAGCCCCACCACCACCATCAGCTCCCCACCCTTTGCGCATTTCTAGTGGCCAGTGGCTCTGATAAAGACATGGTGCAGATCTTAACACAGCAAAACCTGCATGAAATGCATGAGGAGAAAACAGTCTAGACAGCCAACCAGACTCCCAAATCTGCCCTTGCTCACACCATTTACCCACTGGCTTTAGTGGAGTCGCTCCTGATTTACACCGGAGTGACAACAGAATAAAGTTCAAAAGTGTGTACAAGGGGCTGACTGCTGCTGGATGCTTCATGCACCAAATATCAGCCCTGGGTCCCCTGCTGGTTTTACACTGGTGTGACTCTATTCTCGCCAATGGAGCTAGCCTGTTTTTATGCTGGCAAAAATAAACAGGAGAATCAGGCCCACCCGTTTGGGTGTAGAGATGAAGAGTCGGATTCTCTGGTCCCCATAAGCAGCCCAAAGTGACCTTAAGCTGGTCAGAGATTCCCATTGGAGAATTCCCACTGTATAGGGGGAATCTCTGCCAGGGAAAAGCCACTTGCTGTGCAAGTTGCCCCCATCCCCAACAAAAGCAGGAGGAGGGGGCGGGTTGGGAGAGGAGCAAGGTGGAAGGAGGTATATTGGAGCTTATAATTTCAGCCCATGTTAGTGGGAGGTTTTTTCCTGCTCAAATCTGGGATTGAACTAGCCCTCCCTGTTCCATTTGTGGGACAGGTCTTCTCCCCGTGCATCAAGGACAGAGAGGAACGAAGGGGTGTGTGGGGGAGTAGGCTGAAGTTGGATTTGACTAGAGTTGCAAGTGAAGGTCCATTCTGGTATTTATTTTATCTGAACAAGTTTACACCCCCACCCCCAATAAAAACCAAACAGCTGCCCCACCCACCTGCCTGGGGATTTATTATTGGGTGTGGGGTTTTTTTCTTTTCTATGCTCATTCTTCACTGGTTTGTGTTGCTTCTTTGCATTTGGATTGTGTTTTTCCTTAAGAGTCATCATAGAGATACTCACACAGAAATGCTTCCCTACACACCCACACAGTCACACACACCTTGTCCCCCCAAACTCTTGTCTGCCACCTAGATTGCAAGCTCTTTGGGGCAGGGAACAGCTCGTTGTTCTTTGTACCGCACCTTGCACAATGAGATCCTGCTTCATGACTGGCCTCCTAGGTTCTACTGCAAACATAAAACAACATCATTACTACTACTACTACCCAGGGTAAGGTCCTAAGCCAAGGCAAATTGATTTTAGTGCAGCTAGGCCCCTTTAGGTCAGTCAAGTATCCTGCCCACAGAGCCATACTAGTTTGCTCATTTTGTTTGCTCATGCATCATCGCAAATCCTCCCTGAAACACTGCGTGGTGCCGGGAGTTTATTGGACATCGCTCCTGCTGGAGTCTATTCTATTTTCCAGCCGAGGACAGATCATAAAACACTCCCGGATCCAGACTATCTGGAAGCCATGAGGAAGGAGGGGTGGGGGGATTTTCTTTGAAGTAAACAGCTGGCCTTCTATGCTGCTTTGATGCAAATTCCCCCTGCCCACCAATAGCACCTTGGTCTCCACACCACTTTCATAGCTTCTACGCCGGCAGCGCTGAGCTCTGGGGTCCTCCCACTTTCCCCTATTGGTTCCACAGTGAGTAAATCTCCGTCCTTTCATGACTCTCTAATTTATTATTTTTACATTTGCCGTGGGTCTCTGGCCCTGTTATTAATGACAACCTCCAGGAAAGCTCCTCAGATGCAGAGCTTGACTTGCTGCCCAGGAACTGTGGACAAGTTTTTCCAAGACAGCCTCAATAAAGCAGCAGGTTTCCATTAAGTCAGAGGGACTGGACTCCTTTACTTTTGGGATCTTGAAATCCTCTGGAGTGGGATAAATCTTGTATGTTTCACTTTCTGAATGTTTAGCCTCATTTTCTTTTTTAAAATAAGAAAACTCCTTGTTGTCTGACACTGGCATTAGCAACATCCTTCAAGAGATGCCCAGACTGCAGCCTGGAGTCTGCCTGCAGCTTGTGATATCCTCAAATGTGGTCCACTTGTGGTCTCAGCCCTCTCTGTAATTGGCGGGTTGAAGCACCACAGGTTTTTATTTGTGGTGAACACAAGCAACAAACAATTCCCAGGAGCCCATCCAAGGTAAGAAGGCAAGCTAACTTTATGGACGTGTGCATTCATTGATGATGAAATATGCAAATATATATGCAAATTAGACATGGCCCTTAACCAGCTACTGACCTCTGCATCACAGCAAGTGAGTGTTCCCAAGGTAACTCACCAAATTGTGTCTAATCTGAGTACAAAATATTTTATATTCATTGGTAAGTATGAGTCCATCTCTAAGCTTTTGATTAAATGTACTGCACCTTTTTATAAGCCTGTCAAATCTTCCTAAAGAGCAGCATAAATGTTTTCTGCAATGGCATTGACAGCGTGGAGGAGCGGGGGGAAAGAGGGCTGTTAGATAGCTTTTGTATACGACCAGGAATTCTTTAAATCAGCACAGTATAAAATAGTACAGACCAAATTAGTGGCGGCTGTATCAGGTGATGGTCAGTATAGACTTTGGCTTAATTTGCTTGTAGCTTGTGCCTTTTGTATTCAATGTACTCTAGCACTTTAGAAAGCAATGGGCTAAACACAGTACTGTCAGTTCAGACCAATATAGCTGCTCTTATGTGCTCGGCATTGAGGTTGTGAACTTAGAAAGATTTTTTTTGATAAGGATGCTGGTGTTACTAATAAAAATGATACCCATATATTTATATACTGTAGCTCCTTTCATCAAAAGGACTCCAATGCATAGAAAGGGATCAGTTACTGAAATGTACAGCACCTAACACATGGCCAATACCTCTAAGGTATATCATAGATATATACACATAGAACCAGGACAGTCCTACTCTTTCTGAAAAGTGCCATTCCAACTTTAACTTGCATCCACAGGTGCCAACTCCGTGGGTGCTCCAGGGCTGGAGCACCCATGGGGGAAAATTGGTGGGTGCAAAGCACCCATCAGCAGCTCCCCGCCCCGGCCCCTCACCCCAGCTCACCTCTGCTCTGCCTCCACTTCCTCCCCTGAGCGCGCCGCGGTGTCCTGCTTCTCTCCCCTCTCAGTGATTGGAGGTGGGGGAACGTGGTGCACTGGGGGAAGGAGGCGGGAATTTGGGGAGGGGTCCAATAGGGGCAGGGAGGGTCAGAGTTTGGGCAGGGACTTTGGGGCAGAGGTGGAGTCGAGCTGGGGCAGGGGTGGGGCCAAGGTGGTGTAAGCACCCACCGGTGCCGGCAAAAGGTAGCGCCTGTGCTTGCATCTACATAGCCACCAGAGAGAAGAATAAGGGCTTGCGTAGATTACAGCATAGATCATAGAATATCAGGGTTGGAAGGGACTTCAGGAGGTCATCTAGTCCAGCCCCCTGAAAATCTAGATAATGTAGATAATCTAAATCCTACTCTTATCCTGTTAATAGGGGACTTGAGCCTACAGCTTTTTGATTTCAGGGCAAATGTACAGCCAGCTAAGCCTGTCAGAACAAGAAATGAATGATGGACAGTAGATCTTTGTGGGGTTGGCTGTGAAGGACTCATAACCTCTCTGGATTGGAGAGGGGGAGGGGGACCGGTAACACAGTCACCAGTGAGCTGCATACATTTCATACTAGTAAGCTATTACAATTTTTATGTCCTATGCACAAGGAGGTCTATTGATGGCTGCTCTGGGAATAAAATATATTTTGTTTTTTAACTTGAGAGTTTCCACGTAAAGAATGCCAGCCTGCAAGTCAGATAATGCCGGGTGAACTCTTGCAGTGTGTTTGATGACCCGAGGTGGGGGGATTGGTGTAGAAGTTCATGGTCTGGGTCCTTATCTTCAAAGCCCTAGGCCTAGGATACCTAAAAGACAGTCTAAAGCTCTTGGCCCAAACCCGTGGTTGTCCACTTCATTCCTCTGGCACAGCAGAGCTCTCACTAATAAGAGTAAATTCTCATCTCTGCAGGAGATAGAACTTTCTCCAGGAACTGGTCCAAGACTGTGGAATGAAGTCCCCCAAGAAACTCAGGACCATCACAAACCTCCCCACTTTCTGCTCCAAGAGCGGGGCACATTTCTTTAACCTCGCCTTCTCTAATAGAAAACCATAGCAACAAGGATATTTATTTAATAAACTTATCAAAAGAAGACATTCCATTACACGTTTCTCCCTCTGGGGAGAGGATGAGAGAACAAATGTGTATGAGAGTGTATAGTCATGTTGCTTAATGCTCTGCTGGAAGATGTTTTGATACTACAGTGATGAGTGTGGTATACAAATGTATATAGACTAGAATGGGCGATTTTTAGTGCTGCTGAAAGTTCTGAAAAGATTCAGGCACAAAATCACTCTGGCCCCATCCTCCTGCAGTAGTTTTATGCTTCACAACAGGCCCCATATCCTGTTAAGCAGTGGCCCGCTGCAATAAACACAGTCATTAACCACATTTCAGAACAAATACACAATAATAACGTGATATTTATATTTTTACCACTCTGGTGGAATTTTGGCAAGTAAATAATATTTTACCACCATGGGCCAAATAAACGTCCTGAAGTGGAAATATCATATTTCCTATGCCTGTAATAACCACACTGTTGTTCCGAAGGGAGTGTCAGCTCTGTGCTCCTGAATCAACTAGACTCTGTGGAATTTCCCCTCTTCTCTCTTCACTGTACGATGACCTGCAATACTGGGGCCTGATCCAAAGCTCTCCTTGACGTCAACAGAAAACCTCCAGTTGACTTAACTAGGTTTTGGACCAACACTATGGCCATTAAAGAGAAGGAAGGATGAATGGGTCTGGTTAAAGCAAGATACTGCAATCCATCAGTCAGCAACTCTTTGCCCAACTTCCACCATCTCTTTCTCATGGGATTCTTGATCTGAAGGGGATGGACAGAGGGAAGGATCTCAAGGCATCAGTAAAGTAATTACATTTTTCCTTTATTTTCTCTTCCCTATTTCCTTTCCTTCCTCTTTATAAAAAACAAGGAAATTAGATAATCAAACTCCCCCTCCACCAGGCCTTTATTGCCTATGTAAGATTGAGAATTTAAGTGCACTGAAGTCAGGAAATTCCAGGTTTACATTTCCAAATAAACCATGTGCTGACTGCATTGGGCATATGGCCTCCTCCATGATCTAGCCGACTACTGACGAATACACAGATGGCCATAAGCAGAGACATGCCATGTTCCTGAGTTTCCATGAGAACTTTAACCTCTCTGCATTTTCTGAAGTTTGTTTAAATTCTCAGCCTCCAAGTTTCACTGATGTAACTTCTTGCACTTCATGGTAGCCTTGTTTTTTATTAGGAACCAGGGCCTCAATCTTCAAAAGTCTGTAGACACTGAGGTGTCATTGAAATCAATGGGGTGTTTGCGCAGATCCTCAAAGGTATGTAGGTATCCAACCCTGATACTTCCATTGACTTCAGTGGGCGTTCTCATATGAGACTTCAGGACTGGGTCCTTATTTTCCATGTGCTGGGTGTTGACTTACCATTGTGGGCCCATGCTGTGACCACATCTGCTGAGCTTTGAAAGTCAGCATCCCCTATAAATATGCAATTATTTAGGTTACTTTGGGCTACACCTTCCCCTCTTATACACAAGATGGCGCCCACTGCAATCAACAGATTAAACTCTACAATGGGGTCCATGCAGGTGGCTCTTTTCATTGCACTGGGAGTTGCATGTTTGAACCCAGAATTTGACCGTCTGTACAGCTGGTGACTTATTAGGCCAGAATAAGATAAGGCTGCCCCTTTGCTGGATGCCGGTACTGAGACCTGAGACTGTGTTCACCTAGTGTCTGGCCAGCCCTCCCTTCTTTTTAATGGAAGGATCAACTCCTCTGTTCGGGTTCTATAACTCCAACTACGGAAACAGCTGCCCATTCTCTTCCCTGATCTGGATCAATACTGTCCCTGCCGGGTCCCAGCCTCAGCATTCAATGGCATGCATTATTTATCACTCATTGGACTGGATGCTTTATGGGTGCCAAGGGATCAATTAATGAATATTTTCTACCAGGGTTCTCAGCACCCTCCAGAGAGTCATGCAGCAGCAGCGACAGGCAGTGAAGGGCTTGTGGGGAGTTCAGGGGTGGAAGATAAATCTCAGAGATGTCTCCCCCTTTGCAAGGCATTGGGGAACTAAGCGGGAACCCAACACAAAGCAGAACATACCTTGTGCAGCCACACCTCCCTGAGGTCCAGGAGAAGACTTGAGCCAGCTTTATCTACGCACCATCTCCATCACCTTCCTCTCCCCTAATGACCCTACCTTACCTTTAAAGGGTCTACTACTGAGGATGGAACCATGTGGTCCCACTCCCCTCCCAACCTGCTCAGGGATGGAGCACTGTCCTCCTCTCTCACTTATAGTCTGCAGGTGGTAGTGATCATTTTGTATGCAACTGAACGGCCTCCTTTACAGGCTGTCCAAGGTGCAGCCACCTTGCAGTCTTAGGCCTTGTCAATACACTAACTTGCACTGGCTAATTTAAACCAGTTTAGTTAAGGGTTAACCCTAACCCTAGGGCAAACCCCTGTGTGGATGATCTTATTGTGGTGGAAGAGCAGCTCATTGGGGTTTAGCTTAACCTTGTTCCTAATCAATTTAAGCTAAACCCAAATAAGCCAGGCTTAAGCTGAAATAAAAGCATCCAGGTAGCAGTTGTTTAACAAAACTGGTTTCAGACTCGCACCTGAAATTAAGATGGCACAGTTCTGTGTAGATGAGACCGTAAGTGCTCAGACAGTGAGAGGGCTGGCATAAGGACCTTAATAGAATACAGTGGACTAGACTTTCCCATTTCCTCAGTCTGAGATCTTTAGCGGGGTTGTGTGTAAACCCACCTTCACTCCAGATAAGTAGCTACTCATCTGCTTCCCACCCCCAGTTAGCAGCTGCAGGGGCATGGAATCTCCCTGCAGTCCTGTTGCTGCTAATTTGAAGGTCATTCTGTCTCCTGCTCTGGCTGGGTAAAACAGCTTGTGAAGGAGAAGCAGTAGGGCTTCAGGGACATTTCTCACTCCTGCTATGAGATGGGAATAAAGACCGTTGGCCCTAAAGAACTTTCCCATGGATTAGAGGGGCCAATAGAGCTTTACTGACCAACCAATTCAGAGTGGGGATCGGGCCAACTGGTTCCCCATTGAAGCTCCAGCCTCTAAAGATCCCTGGGAGGTTGGTAGGAGGCAACTGCTTCCTTCCTCCTAAAGAAAACACTCAACACTACAAGAAACTGGGGTTCTAAGGACTTTGGGAGGCTGTTGACAGGAGACATGGCCCCAGAAATCCTATTAAAGGGAGATGGGATATAAGGGCAGAGGGCTAAGTCAATAAATTACCAGTTTTCTTATGAATCTACCAGGTTTTGCGGGATCTGCATGGAAGGCCTGATCCAAACCCTATTAGAGTCAATGGAAAACTTAATCAAAGCACAGAGAAATCACAACCCCTTGAAGGAGTGAAACTCAGCCACATTGCCTTGCTGGACCTTCATACTGCAAGCTCTCTGGCTGTATAGGAAAATGTACATCCATCTGGATGGCTCATCTCTCTTGATACATGCCAGCACATCCTGACCAGATGACTAGATCGATTGCTCTTCATTCTAGGCCAGTCAGAGAGAAATCAGGCCAGAAATCAAGAAAGAATTACCTACTCTTCCTTTGGAAATCAACCTGCAGACAGACCTCAGAACACACTCGCCATGGAGAGGGTTGTAAAGTGGAGCAGCCCCAAGGACCAAACAGGCCATGGACAGCCCTCAGGATTGGGGGAGCTCACGGGCATGCAGCCACCTTAACTTGACCCATGGTGGAGGGCACTGCACACAAGTGTAGGAACGGACCCTCTGCTGACGTGTTTACCCTCTAAATAGACAAGCATGGAGAGAGGAAATGATTTGTGCAAGGTCAGACTTGGGACTGGAGCCTGCATCTACTGCATTCCAGCCCGCTGCCCTATCCATTGAACCAGACTGCCTGTCTTATGAGGCACTCGTGATTACTGTGACAGTGCTAATCACGATTCCTACTGGAGTTCATGCACTGCTGGGAGAAGCAGATAGCATCTAACCCAGGTAAACGCATCTCTCTCTACTTCAAAGTGACTTAGCACAAAGGTGAGTGACTGCTCACGGCATGTTCAATGCCACTGATTTCCTTAGGCCACAAGATACCCCGGGAAGGGTACAGACCTGTAAGCCGTGGGGGAGACTCTTCCTGGGCCCGTCAGAGTGCTCCTTTAGCAATCATATCGGGCTGCTCCCTGCTGATTCCCAACAGATGTTGCACTAATGAATAACAATGTAATCTCAGTTCCTTAATATAGTGCTGGGGTGTGATAAGTCTGAAATTGCTGTCATCGTCGGTGCGGGGATGGTCTGGTCATTGTTCAGAACTGTCCTCCTCCGATGATTATGTGAAGGGGAATTTATTTTCTTCCATCCACTCCCGCTCCTCTCCCTCCCTCCCCCATATTCAAAATATTTGGGCCAGGCCATACATTTTGATGGGGCAAGCATGGATTGGAAACTGGGGAACCACATAAAATCAGGCCTAACACAGAACGCACAGTTCAGTACCGTACACCAGGGGTCTTCAAACTTTTTCCTCAGCGGCCCCTTGTCGCTGAGGAAAAAGTCATGCGGCCTCCTGGGGGTGTGTCCGCCGAAACACCGCCGCAGAAAGCGAAAGCTTCCACTTTCCACGGCGGCATTTCGGCGATACTAAAATAACTCACCTGGGAGTTCGGCAGTCTCCCGGGTGGGATTCGCGGTGGTGCCAGGGTCTCGTGCACCCCCAGGGGTGGCCTCGCACACCCCTGGCGGTGCGTGCACCCTTGTTTGATGACCACTGCTATACACATCAAATGAGTGAAAGAACCCAGGAGTCCTGGCACTGCAGCAGCTACCATGATTATTTGCAACATATTTGGCCATTGTATGGGGCTATTCATGACTGTAAAGCAGGGGTAGGGTGACAAGATAGCAAGTGTGAAAAATCGGGATGAGGTGCAGGGTAATAGGTGCCTATATAAGAACAAGCTCCCGAAATTAGGACTGTCCCAATCAGGACATCTGTCACTCTGAGGAGGAGTGGACAAACTTTTTGGCCTGAGGGCCACATCTGGGTATGGAAATTGTATGGTGGGCCATGAATGCTCATGAAATTGGAGGTTGGGGTACGGGAGGTCGTGAGGGCTCTGGTTGTGGGTGCGGGCTCTGGGGTGGGGCCAGAAATGAGGAGTTCAGGGTGTGGGAGGTGGTTCTGGGCTGGGGCAGGGAGATGGGGGTGGGGGAGGAGGTGAGGGCTCTGGCTGGGGGTGTGGGCTCTGGGGTAGAGCTGGGGATGAGGGGTTGGGGGTACAGGAGGGGAATCATGGCTGGGACTGAGGGGTTCAGAAGATCGGGAGGGGGATCAGAGATAGAGCAGGGGTGCAGGAAGGGGTCAGGGGTTCAGGCTCCAGGTGGCACTTACCTCAAGCAGCTCCCAGAAGCAGCAGCATGTGCCCCTTCCGGCTCCTACATAGAGGCACAGCCAGGCAGCTCTGCGCACCACTCTGTTTGCAGATGCCACCCCTCCTTCTCCCATTGGCCACGGTTCCTGGCCAATGGGAGCTGCGGGGACAGTGTGCGGAGCCCCTTGGCTGTCCCTATGCATAGGAGCCAGATGGGGGCATGCCACTGCTTCTGGGAACAGCGTGGAGCTGGGCAAGCCCCCAACCCTGCTCCCTGCCTGGAGCACTGGACCCAGCAAGAGCTTGAGGGCCGGATTAAAACATCTGAAGGGCCGGATGTGGCCCCGGGCTGTAGTTTGCCCACCCCTGTTTTAGGCCCTATGATGACCTGAAGGACAGCCCTCTTGCTAAGTCCTGTCTAATCTGGACCCCTTCTGGGATGAAAAAAGTACAACTAAAAGTTAAAAGAAAAAAATCCCAACCCAAAAGATCTCTCTGCCCCCTCTTGGGCTATTCCATAGCCTGTCCTTTAGGCTCATTCTCCAGCCCCCCTGCACTCAACAGTTCTTATTTTGGGTTTGTATGCCCTTTTTTCAGAGCTGGTAGGAGGACCCAGGCCCACCCTCTGCTCTGCATTCTGGTCCAGAGACCCCAGATTGAGTAGCTAGGTCTGTTCCGTCAGACTTGCTACTGTTTCCCTGGGTCACGTCCTACCTCCAAGCCCCACATGCTGCATCCCTGCAGCCTGTGCTTAACACAGCCCCTCCTCTGGTTCCCAGGCCTCTCACTTCTTCCTAAATTCTCCCAGCACTTTCTTTCTCTGCTGGAATAACCTCCCGTGCCAGGACTGCATTTCTGTGCCTTGCCTCTTTTCTGGGCCCACGCCCACACAGAGATTAATTCCGTCGCTGTGGCTGTCTTCAGTTTGCCTTCCCCAGGCCCTTCCCAGAGCACAGGAACTCCCTCCCGCCTGGGATCCTCCTCTAGCTGAGTTCTTCTCTCTGTTCACGCAGTCATCTCAGATCTCCTCACTGTGGGGTCAGTCATTATCATAAAGTCTCCATATCCCATTCAGCCGGGGGACAGCTGCCAGGTCTGATTCTGGCTTGCCTTAAAAAGCCAGTCAGCCTTTGACGCCAACCTCTTGCACATAAATCAGTTGCTTCCATCCTACCCAATAGGGAACTAAGTCCATTGGCTTCTTTCATAAGCCACGTGTCACATTCAAGTGCCAGGAATGGGGAAGGCCAGATCATGAGGGGCACCGCTTTAATGGAGGATACCTCATATGGAAGTTTGATGGCTCTTTGGTAAACTTAGTTTCTGGGAGACTAATGTGATGTTCTTGGAAGCAAGCGTTTGAGAACATTAAGTTCAGTCAGGCACTGCACAGGTTTCTCCCACCCTGCACTCCAGTCTGGACCTGCATCTGAGAGCTGGTCAGGAACTTTTTGACAACACTTTTTTGTTGGAAATCCCAATCTGTTGACACGGTAACTGCCAGGAAAGGGCCAGTTTTCCTTAATTTCAGTTTCAAACACATTTTTTAAGAAGTGTTGAAATTGTCACAATATCCCATTCTGACATTTCGTAAATGAAAAAAATTCCAGGTTTTGGATCAAAGTGGCTTTTCATTAAGAAATGTAAGTAATTGGCAGAGTTTTTTAAATAAAGGTCAAACATAAAATGAAATGATTTAAAATTATAAAAATGAAATGTTTCGATTGACCTGATCCATTTTTAAAATTATTATTATTTTCAGTTTATGACATTTTTCAAGATTTTAACTTTTCAGCCCAATTCACAGGGCAGGAAAATTTTTTGAAATCTTGAAGTTCTCATGTGATGGGAAAAACTGTTTCCTAACCTCCCTACTACCCTCTTGCTATTCGAGTCCTGCCACACTGCTTTCCTTAACTACAGTCAACACATCTTTACCTTAACGGTAACCCACAACACTCTTTTATATTCCAGTCTTGGATTCTTCACCCATGTCTGCCAATTTACCAGGATCTCAAATTACACACTTTTTTTTTTTTTTGGTCACAATATTTTTTGCAATGAACTTTTCAACCAAAATTAATTTAAAATTGTCACTTTCATTGAACTTGTCTGGTTTTTCAACAGAAAACCATACTCTATCTTTTTGGTTAAAATGTTTGGTTTTGAAAACCAAATATTTATGTTGAAAAAGAATGTGTTGTTGTTTTGGGGTTTTTATTTAAAAAATATTTTCCCTGGGAAATTTCGAAAACATTAAAAGCAAATAAGAAATTTCCAGTGCACAAATTTTTTAGCATTTTTCAAGTAGCTCTTTTTCCAGCACACCCCTGTTATTCCACTCTAGGGCCTTTTCAGAACAGAGACTGCCAGTTATGGAAAACAGGTACATTCTGTGGTGGTTTTCTGACAAAGACAATTATCCAGTCGAGACTAACCGAAGATCCTCCCAAACTCTATTTCATTTGTGACTCAAGAAATCTTTTCACAGAAGGTTCCAGAAGTGAGGGGCCAGCATGTTATTCCCTTGCACCTTATTGTTTCCCATTGTGGTTTTATATGAATGCTATGACTATACAGTTTATTCTCTTGAAACATTGTCCTGGCTCCAGCAGGGGGCTCAATAAAATGGCTTTGAAAACATTTTGTTCCAATGTGATCCATAAAATATGGCAAAACACTATCCATGATTAGAGGAGATTTTTCTGGGGTGCAGTAGGGCTTCTAATCTGGAGCAGCCTCTTTTCTCTCTTTAATACTATTCCAACAACTGAGGAAATGTTATGGTCAGGTAAGATACTCCTGTATCGCAGTTTTAGTTGAGCCCGGAATATTTCATGGACTCTTCAGGGACAGACAGAACCAGAAATAATTTGTCTTTATTACAAATAGTACCAAACTGCAAAATTCACCTTCACAATACATCCAGATTTTGATCTGAAGTTTCAGTTTGTTCCATTATAGACTTGGGACCCATTTGCAAAAGTGAGATATGGATCTTGAATATACCAACGTTTGAGTCTTTTGGGACATGGGAGTTTAACATGGGACCATGTCTCATTTCAGAAGATTAGGAGTTTGAGTTTGTTTTGAGTGAGCACCCAGATCTTTGGATGCTTTCTTATACAGAGCAGGTTCAAACATCTTGAAGCCATTGGATCTTCAAAGCTGAGAACTCAGTCTCACCAGAACAGGTCCCTTCAGCTGGGAATTGCAGTTATAGGTAGTGTGGGGATGTGGACAGCTGTTGACTAGAAACTGGACCAAAACTTATTTCATTCAAGGAAAAAACAGCCATTGTATGAAAAAACTATCAGTAATTAACAAACTGGGCGAGCTTCAATCTATACTCAAGTAGAGGTGCAAGAAGGTTCTGTTTCCTCTTCCAAGCTCCTGAGCCAATGTTGGTGTTTTCTTGAAATGAATCCATCTTTAAAAAAAAAGAAAGACACAGAAATGGTCACCCCCACTTACCTGGGCTAAAACTCAGAGGAGCCGATCCCAGAGGGACCCATTCACAATTGCTCTATGGGAACAAAGAATTATCAAACCAGAACAGGGAATAACACCCCGCTTTATACCAACACAAATGATGACACAAGATACAAGGCAAATGTGTAGCAGGCTAACACAAAAGGAATACCTGAACTATTCAGCATAACAAAGAGATTTGTTGGATTTCATTAATATTACATATCCTAGGGCTAGGGAAATGTTAGTTGGGCTTCTTTAATTCTGGACTGAGCTGGGATGGCTAAATCTCATTCTGAGAATAGGATACATCTCCTGCTCTTTTTTATAAGTCTCTGTCAGCGGCCACAGCAGACATCTCCATGACTAACCCTGCAATCCTTGGGTCTGGAAACAGCACCGATAAAGCAGATGGGAACTCAGCTGTAACTCAATCTAGCTTGCTCTGTGTAAAATGTAATAAGGAGGCCCAGGCCCGTGATTGTAAATTTTCCTTCTGCACCATGCCTGTCAGTCTGAGTCTCTCTCTCCCAGGCTATTCCCGCAATTGGGCAGTTGTATACTGTCCTGCTGTTTTCTCGACTCAAGGATTCCAGGTAAAAGCATTTGGCACTAAGGCAGAAGGAAGGGAGGCTGGCAGGAGATGGGGAAGAGTGAGAAGAAAAAACTGATTTGCAATTAAGCTACTTATACCCAAATAAGGTAACTGGATTGATCTGGAGTGGGGGTCTGACAAGAGGGATGGAGTCTTCTGCGTTCCATATGCACATATGTAGGAAGCAGTTCAGGAGGGGAGGTCACTTCCGTGGCACTGGTAATCACTAACTTGTGTGCAGCTGGGGAAATAACCAGCCTCTAAGTGTGTTTTTCTTTTATCGAAAGGTTTTAATTGTAAAGAAATAAACTGAAGTGAAAAGGTCTCTTCCCTCCTCCTCCTCCTCCTCCTCCTTCTCTTTGAGACCATCTTTGAGTCCCAGGTTCTCACAGGCGGTCGGATGCTACAGTAAGGCCTGTAAACAAATAGAACTGAGTAATAGTGCCACCTATAGCCTCCCCGGGCACTGTGTCTTTCATATTCTTACGCTGGTATTCCCCACCACTCTTCTTAGCAAGAGCCCTTCAGTTCACACCTTATTGTTATCATCATGTGTCAGCAGCCTAGGGGAGAAGTAGTATGGTCTAGTGGTGAGTGTGTTAGTTAAAGAGTCATAAAGTAGATGTTCAGTTCCCTGCCCTGCAACAAACTTCCCCTGTAACCTTGGACATGTCACTTAATCTCAGTGTGTATGTCTACACAGCCAATCCCCCTCTCCCTTGAAATATAGCCAGTATATTAGCATTATCACCTTTCAATAGCCCAGGGACCTCTAAGAGGGATATACTACACTGCTATTTCAAACCCCACAAACACTAGTCAGTGCAATTCCCTGGCATGGTGGGTTTTTTCTTGCAGTGTAGTATCCTATGTGCCTAGGAATAACAACACTGCCCTACCTCGCAGGGGCGTTGTGTGAATAAATAACCCCTAAAAGATTGTGAGGGGCTCAGATACAATGGAAATAGGGCTATATAAATACCTCAGGCGGATAGATGACTATGTTTACTATGTAAACTACATTTATTATCTACTATGATGGGCTCATAGTAAACTAGATCATCTATTAGCTCTCACAGCCTAATTAGGTTTGGCCTGGATCATTCTTGGAAAAGGCCAATGCGCCACAGGAAGTAAGATCTTGCTGTGGAAAGCGGTGTTGTTCTGTCTGACCAATCGCTGACTGAACGTCCTGTCAGGGCTCACTGTGCTAGTGGAAGGTGGTAGTGCTAAGGATGTGGCTGAATTGAAGTGGGGATAGAACACACCAGCTGCAGGTCAGCTCCAAACCCTCCTGTTTAGCAGAGAGGGGAGACTTAAAATGGGAACTGGGAGCAGTAGGGTCTGAATCTAGCTGCTGCTGCTTCTGCTGAATGGGTGTCCACATCACAAAGCCTACTCCCCACCCCCAGACTCTTCTGTGGCTGCCTCAGCAATGAGTGCCTTTCATTCAGCTCTAGGTCAGGCTTCATCCACATCGTGAGGGCAGACTGGGAGGCAGCTGCGATGTGGCTAGAGAGACGGGTTCCGTGACCAGGACCCCAACAGCTTTTACCAGCCCTAAAGGGCTACCTGGGTAAGTTGCATGCAGAGGGGCACATTGTGCATCTGAATTCATACCTACAGACCTAGTCCTTACAGCTGTCCCAGGAATGGCTCATTCCACGGTGCTGGTTTGAGTTTGGCCATCTGCAAGCTGATTGGGGGTGAGGAACTGAAACACCCAGGGCAGAAAGCCACTTGAATCTCCTTCCAAAAGCCTACAGTAAGTGGGACTGGAATATCTCTGGTGGCAGGAAAGGGAATGGAGTGCCAAGGCCTATCATCTCTCCACACCTCCAGCAGAATTCTTCCCCCCACAGCTGAAGTATCACATGACAGTGGCAGCTGTGCAGGGGGTTGAATATACTGCACCTGTTTGCAATGCAGTTGTGCCATTATCAGCATTCTTAGACAGCTGTAATTTGGGCCATGGCAGGGGGGGAATCTGATGTCCCAAACCACAGCATCTCCATTGCTTTGTATTAAAAAGGCCTGTGATATACTTCCCAATAAATATATGAATCAGCAGCCATTTTAAAATGAGGTTCAGGCAAGCTCTTTTTAACTGAATTACCTCAGCAGAACTTTAGCTGGGGCTCCTCTGGTTACTTCCTACTCTTCAGATTCCCTCATTGGAAAAAGCCCTTACTTAGTCCCTCCTGATTTATGGTCCCTGAGAGCTCACATCAGCTTAATTAGGAGAGCTGCTTTTAAGGAGCATCGTTTAAAGAGGCACTGATGGCAAAGTGGCTTCAGCCCCAGATTTGACCCGCAGTGCCATGAAATGGATATGATCAGGTATGGCTCCTCCTCCGGATTGGAAAGATCAGTTATCCTCTGTAAAATAGCCAGCTGCAGGCAAAGTCAAACAAAGAATGGAATGCTCCCTACACACCCAAAAGTGTTTAACTGATGATGAGGGACTTTTGTGCTGAGGTGAATTTTGCCTTATACCACTAAGCTTGTAGACCAAAATCAGTGTGACTCCATTGACTTCAACAGAACCATGGCAACTGACACCAGCTGAGAATCTATCCACTGGGTCTTCAAAATGTAATGTTGTGTTACTGGGGATGGGGTGTACCAATTCCACACTAGGCCAGAAGGGGTTAATGGGTTTATTCGGCCTTGTCCTACTACACCTGCTGTAGGTATTAAGCCTGGCTAGAGGCCCTGCAAAGCCAGTTCAGGTAGGGGCTTACCAGGAAAGAGAATTGATGGCTAGTTGGTCCTTAGTGAAAGGAGTCTGTCTAGAGTTGGTGTCCTGGTAGACAGCCTCCCTGGTGGGAAGTAGACAGGCCTGCCATAGGGAGCCCAAGTAGAGGGGAAGGAAAGCTGAGAGAAGTAAGTCTGTCTAGGAGTCTCTGAGGGGAGTAGGATGGCTCCTGCTGCCAGGGGAGAATAGAAAACTCTTCTACAGTAGAGCTGTTTATGGGGGCAGAATGTGCTAAAAAGCTCTGCAGTGAGCAAGGGGGAGAGAAACAGTAGCTGAGCCACTGGGAGCTTGTGAAGAGGCTATGGGAATAGAAAGGCCTTAGAGTATGGTAGGAAGTGGCTAAGGGATGCAGTAAGGGGTCTGTATAGTCAGGCTTTACTGCCTATTAAAGAGTTCCTAGACCAGGATCCTATGGAGAGGGAGGCCCTAGGTCCCCCACTAGCCTGCTGAGGAGGGTAGAGCAGAAACCCCCCGCTAAGGGGTTAGGGCTATTGAAACCCCTTGATGGCCAGGGTAAGGACCAGTGAGTCCAGAGTTGGACTGAATGCCCCGTGTTAAGACTGGACTGTTTTTTTTGTTGTTGTTGGACTTCTGGCTTGTAAACTATAGAGATACCAAGGGTTGCTGCTCCCAAAGAATGAGATGTATGGCCCTAAACAGAGATTCAAGGCCAAAAAGTGAGACTTTTCAGGTAGTGTGTTAGGTCATTGCTAAAAACAAAACATATGAATATTTTATCAAAGTTAAATATATAAATAAGAAATTAATAGACAATTGAAGGAACTTCACATGGTATAACCAGATTTTCACAAGCATGTATGTTAGTAATATGATACAAATAGTGACTGTATTTGTTGTGACATAAGGATTGTTAAGTTTGTGTCTGTATAACTTTGTATATGTTACATACTATAGTTTAACAACCCTGGATAAAGCCATCAGTTATGATTTAACCCTCATCAGGATACATGGGAAAACTGTACAGAAAACAGAAAATTTTGGACCCAATAGAAAATTCTTGTTGTTAATTAATCAAAACTTTCTGAAAACATTGCAACCAGACTTTCTGACAAAGTACTAGGAATAAATTATTGTACTACTACTTTAAAAAAAGAAGTCACCAAATAAATTACTGCTGGGGAACTCAAGTGTCCTGAAGAGGGTTAATAATAGTAGTAATCCTAATTATTAAACATATTTGACTTACATAATCAGGCAAGGATTCTCCACAGGCACAAAAGGAATTTATGGCTGTGAAGACACTGCTGTATTTCTGTGCTGTATTTCACTTTCCAGAGGATGAGTTATATCTTTTTCTTGATGGCCACAAATCAGCTCCTTATGACACAGCATAATTTAAAAATAAAAAAGGCTTGCTTGCTACTGGGGCAATGAAAGGCCATGAACTTGTGCCCTGTACAAATTTTGAGCTATATTTTGCAAAGCCTGCAAACTTTTGATCGGGTACTGCTTGTTTTTTGGGTGAACTCAGATTTAGGGTTTTTTTGACTGGCATCCACACAAACCAAAAACACCATGTGTGGCCTCCTCTCATGCACAGATAGAATGCTGGCCTGTAGTCTCCATGGTTACCAAACTACACAAGCTTGGAAAGCAGCTTTCCAAGCTGGAGGCCCCGGATGGATTGTTGTCTCTTTTCCTGCCTGAGTAACCATCATTTAAATCTTTATATACTTACTCTAAACGAGTGAGAGATGCTTAGGAAGATGTGTGAGTGAGGTAGCGTGCTAACGAGTGAGTCTCATACCCAATGAGTGAGTGTTGACATGTCTAGAAGTATATGTGGCCCAGACAGAGGGCCAAGTTGCAAGACTCCCACAGGGCCAAAATGGCTGTCATCAGGGGGTGCAAAAGGAGAGCCTGCTGTGTCCAGCCACATGGGGGTGTCAGCTGGTAAGTCGCACTGTTACCTACTACTAAGACTAGTCCAGCCTTTTTCTCACCAGAAAACAAAATTTCCTTTGAAAATAGTGGTGTTCTCCTCCCCCACCCCCATACTTTTCTACAGGGAAGTGGGAAAATATCAAAACTGACCATTTTCTGATAGAAAAATTTAAAATACCACATTGTTCTGAATTTCCATTTCCAAATAAAATGGAACCTTTTGTTTCGTTTCAACTTAAAGTGGAATTTCACTTCAGTTTTCTCTTTTGGCTTTTTGGGGGCAAGGGAGGGAATGTGAATGATTATGCAACTTTAGTTTTCCAGCCAACTCCAGAGCTGGTTGAAACATCTTCTGAATTTTGAAATTTGGATGAAATTAAATTCAAAATTTTGATTTAAAGCAAGAGAATTTTTTTTTATAAAATATTTGCAATTTCCTCTCTTCTCTACCCAATGATAGCGCTGGCTAAAATTTTTTTTTTTTTGTTAAGTTGGCAATGTTAAATTTCAATTTGAGGGGGGAAAACTGAAAATGTTTGGAGGGGGGAAGTGAGGGAGAAAAAACAGTCCAGGACATATTTTCCCTTTTCTCCCCTTCCTCCACCCCAGCCATCTCTTGTGTTGTTAATTAAGGCTGTATAGTGTTTAAGGAGCTGGTATTTGGATATCAGTTTAATTTGTATATCTAAGTAATAGCAGGACTTTTGGATCAGGCAGTGCTTTTAAAAACATTTAAACTAATAATTAAGCAATCAATTGCTAGTTGTGGGGCTGATCAGTTGTTTTTTTTTACCCCTGACTTCCTTTCCATATGAAATCTAGTTTGTTGGGTAAGGCTGGGTAAGGGTAATCTCTGGTTTGTGCTTTCTCTTTCATTAACCCTCAACATGGGGAAAGAAAAAAGGACCAAGGAGCAAAATGAGACGTTGATGCTTTTATGTTGCAGTTGTACTGCTGCCCTTTTCTTTGGGTTGCTGGTTGAGTGACGGTATTACAGAGATGGAGTTTCTGTGTGTCTGTGTGTGGTGAGAGATAAGTGACCAGATAGCAAGTGTGAAAAATCAGGATGGGTCTGAGGGGTAATAGGAGACCATATTTTAAAAAGCCCCAAATATTGGGACTGTCCCTATAAAATCGGGACATCTGGTCACCATGGTGAGGGAAAAGACTGAGGTGCTATTGCAGATGTGGTGGGGGGGATTGGTTGAGAGGGAGGAAAAGAATGGAGTTATAGGACTCACAGTCATTGGACTTGGTCTTGCTAGTAGGAGAGGATGGAGGGTTCAGTGCTTAGGGTACTAGCCTGGGGCAGCCTGGATTTAATTTCTTGCTTTGCCACAGACTTCCTGAGAGTCCTTGGGCAAGTCTCTGAGCCACCCTGCAAATTGGGGACAACTGCATGTTCCTACCTCACAGGTGTGCTGTGAGGATAAATACATTAAAAACTGTGAGGTGTGCAGATGCTGTAGTGATAAGGACCTAAGAGAGAGTGGTCAGAACAGCTGGGTAGGAAACTGATATTTTTGTCTCCCATATTCAAAAGCATTTACTGAGTTTTGTTTATTTGTGTTTGGAGTCTTATTTTTGGGGTGCCCATCTTGGGCCCAATCTTCAGACATGCTGAGAACTTGCAGCTTCTCTTTCTCCAGCTGGAGTTGTTAGAGATCAGGAGCACCTAGAGTCACAAGGGGTGTGAACATGGAAGCACCCCAAAATAGAGGGTCTTCCATTTGATTGAGCTTGGACAGGGCTGAAAGCCTGAAAAACTAGGCTGGAATCCTGGAATCATAGGACTGGAAGGGCCCTTGAGATGTCATCTAGTCCAGTCCCCTGCACTCATGGCAGGACTAAGTATTATCTAGACCATTCCTGACAGGTGTTTGTCTAACCTGCTCTTAAAAATCCCTGATGATGGAGATCCACCATGTCCCTAGGCAATTTATTCCAGTGCTTCACCACCTTGACAGGATCCCAGAAGAAAAGGACTTCTTGTGAGAGTTCTACAGCAAGCTTCCTTTCTTCTGGAAATATGTTCCAGAATGCATTATTGAGGAATTCAGGTCTTCTGTTGGGCAGCTGTGTCTGGAGCACTCTGGTGTCCAGGAATAGTAAACATGAAAGGCTCGTGACTAGATGGTTGAATAGAAATTCCCTTTGGACTCCTGTACTCATAGGAAACTGTAGTTGCTGCCATCTCTACCACTGAGACGTGTCGATGAGCTTCCTTGGATTTCTGTCTCCCTGGAGGGAAAGGGCTGTGTGTGAAGGAGCCTTCTACACAGGACCACCATTGGTGGCAGTCCAACAGCACCAGCCTGATCCTGTCACTGGCAAAGGCACCAGGCTTAGAGTTCACTTCTGCCTCCTTTGCTCTGTCTTAAAACAACGGTGAACCACGCCTGCCTCCATCAGCTTCTGGGACTGTGGGTTGGGGCTGTTCCTTCATCCGTCTGGATGAAGCATGCTGGTGAGGAGAGCTTTCTCTTAACATTATAGCAATCTCTTTGCATGGTAGCAGAGACCCTTCCTCTGTTAGCAGCAGCTTCAGCTTTCAGTTCCTCTGGGTGTCTCATGCCCACTGGCTGCAGGGGCTGGGTTGCTCCACTACTAACGTGAGTGCTCTTCCCGGCTCTGCTACTGAACTGCTGCGTAACTGCAGGCAGGACTTTGCCCCACATTTGTCCCCTCTGTGAAGCGAAGATGATGACGTTTGGCTTGCTTTGGAAAACTTTTTGAGATCTACGGATGGCAAGTGCTATCGAAATATTCTCATCACCAACTTCAGCTCTGCTACCTCAACCTCCAGGTACACTTCCCAGATTTACAGTGTAGGGCCTAATGTCTGAAAATGACTCGTGATTTGGGGTGCCTAATTTGCAGTCCTTGGGCCTCAGAAGGTGGCTGCGCTGCACTTTGTGAAAACCAGCCCCCTTTAAGGGGAATCAGGCTGGGTAATCCAAGAATGAGGCAACCAAAATTACTAGACGTGAAAAATCTCAGGTACTAGGAAGGTCCAAGCAGAGCACTTTAGCTTTCAACCCCCTCTGCACCACC
Organism: Dermatemys mawii; assembly: GCA_007922305.1. Classification (NCBI taxonomy): domain Eukaryota; kingdom Metazoa; phylum Chordata; order Testudines; family Dermatemydidae; genus Dermatemys; species Dermatemys mawii. The sequence goes on from ML677361.1 coordinate 679,554, forward strand.
ATCTTTCCCACCGTGCATCCCCCTTCTCTTCCTGCACGTGCTCCCAAACACTTTAAAGGTGGCCAGCAATTTTTTTCTTATGAAAATTCTCACAAGAAAACTTTTTTCACAACTTAGTGGGATTTTTGACAAAAACCTCTATTTTACTCTGTTTTTTTGCAATTAAAAGTTTGGGGTTATGATCACCAAGACCCCAAAACGTCTGGTTTAAAACTGGGGGGAAAAAGAGCAAAATCCTGAATTTTCAATGGAAACTTTTTTTGGAGTGGGGAGACCATTTTTGACTAGCAGTCATTTCAGACAGGTAGTCTCCTCTTCCATTTCCTACCCAGCTAAACCCTTGGAAAGTGCCTCACATGGCCAGAGCTACACACCTCTCACAAAGCAAGGCAGATTCCTTTGCCCTGACACTCCAACACAACCCACTTCATTGTGTCTATTAGATGACAGCTGATAAGTAAACTGGGGTGAAGCATTATGGGAAACGAGATGCAAATGTTGTTGTGGAAGCCCATTACTGTTTTATAGAGGTCACCCTGATCTAATTACGCCACTGTTCCTCCCAGCCCCAGCTTGACCCTGGCTGATCCTGAAACGGATTAACATGTCTTGGTCACTTGAGCGTGTGTTGTGTGTCTGCTCTGGCAGAGCAGCGGCTGAAGGTCTGCCCGTATCTCAGTGTTGTGTTGACCCCAGCCTTTTTTTCCTCCCTCCTTTGCCAAGTCCTTCACAGACCTGTTGAATAGGGGGCTTTCATTTCAGTGACCTCTGGGGTCATCTGTTTTCGGAGCATGAAATATGGCTGCCCACTGGTCAGAAGCAAAGAGATAAACTTCATTGAGGAGCCTTAACAGGCCAATGAGCCATGACTAATGATGATTGTGGTTTGTCTTTCTGGAGTAAAATTTATTGGGCGGCTGACCACTTAGTGCACTGCCTGAGGGATTAACCCTTTCAGTTATGACTAAATGCTTGGATTTGCATTGGCTAAAGAGCTCCTCCTTTCAAACATGCATGCCAAGAGGAGATTTTTTACATGCTCCGGCACCAATACTCTGCCCTACCCTGAGCAGGACCTTTCCCCAGGCCTTGCACTGCCCCTACCCCCAAATTCCTCTTAGCCCCACTCTAGTGTGGGACATCTTAATCCAGTGGTTCTGAACTGTGGTCCACCGGATGTTCAGGGAAAACCCCTGGCGTGCCAGGCCGGTTTCTTTACCTGCTACCTCCGCAGGTTCACCGATCATGGCTCCTCCTGGCCGCAGTTCGCCGCTCCAGGCCAACGTTGGCTGTGGGAAGCGACAGAGAGCACATCCCTCGGCCCGCGCCACTTCCAGCAGCCCTCATTGGCCTGCAGCGGCAAACCGCAGCCAGTGGGAGCAGCGATCAGCGAACCTGCGGAGGTGGCAGGTAAACAAACCAGTTTATAGTTTCCTTTGGAGAAAGGCAGGAGAGAACTGGGATGGAGTGAAGCTCTTCTAAAGGTAGGAGTGAAGGAAAAAGCTGATTCATGGAATAGACTGTCAATCACCTGGAGAGATGGGGAGGGACTTCCCTTTCATGAAAAGTGTTCTGGGTAGGGAAGTCTTCTATAAAACTCCCCTGGCTTCCAGCTGTGAATTATTTGTCAAAGTAGGAGTCATGTGGAGGAGAGTGGGCATGTTGGCTATCATGTTATAGACGGTATTCCTTGTTGCTTTTCCTTTTAAAATAAATCTAGAGGGTTTTTTTTAACTTCTCTGACCTGTGCTCTGCCACAATAATCTACCATGCTGTCATATGGACTAGAGCTGCTCAAAATAGTTTGAAATTTTAATGATTTTTTTAAGTTGAAATTCAATATTTTAATCAATTGTTGTAGAAACTTTCTTTTTTTAACCTGCTCTAAACTGGGATCCCTGTTATCTGCCCTAGAGGAAAAGGGTGACACCCAAAAGATATCCTGCTTATCTGGGGGACCTCTGAAGAATCTTCTTAATGGCCCTAACAAAAATCCTAAGCCTGGGCTTTATGGGATCCCATCAATAAAGGATGGCTGGGCATTGTCAGTGCTGAAGAAAACCTACTTCAATTACCAAAATCTGCTTGTAGATACATAGATGCAACTCGCATTCAAGTTAGCAGGCCAGATATTGTTTTTGGTTGGGAGTAAAGGCAGTCTTCCACTCAGTGGAAGCTGTACCTGGGTGTGTCTGAAGGAAGAATTTCCCCCTGGACTATTGCGGGGAGTGGAGGGGGCAGGAGAGAATGTGGTATCCTGGTTGGTAGCCAGAACACACAAGCAAGCATTTTTTTACAGCACCCCTGTTATAATGAGTCTCCCACTACCCTTGATCCACTACAAACTGGTTCCTGTGAAAACAGACCACAAGTTACCCTTCATTGTTCTGTGCCTCAGTTTCCCCACCTAAAAATTGGGGATGATATTGATCTTTTTTAAAAAAATCCTTTGAGATAAATGAATGAAAAATATAACAAGGTGTTACTCGGAAGTGAGAGGATCAGTTTTTATCTCATGTCTTCACTGAAAACTTGGCCCCCTTACCCTCTTGAGAAATCCCTAAAACAGTCTCCCATCCCGTAGGTGATCATGCCTTCCCAAGAAGGCATAATAACTGCTTGTGCATCAACAGAATCACTGTACCTCCACTAGGCTTGGTCTACACTACAGAGCCAGGCTGGTGCAAGGCAGCTTACATCCACCTATGGAAACGCCTATGCTAAATGTCACTCCTGCTGATGTAACTGCCGCACTACACAGACTTACCTCCACCTCTGCGAGAGGCATAGTGTCAACGTCGATGTAGTTAGGTTAAGTAGGTGTCAGCGTAGACAGTGTGGTGCTTATGTCAACCATTACCGGCTTTCAGACACTGTCTCCCAATACCCTGGGCTGATAGTACAATCGGTAAAGGGCCCCGGTGAGGATGCGCACTGCTGACACAAGGAGCAACGTGTAGATACACACAAGCAAAGTAATTACTGTGGCGGCTGTATGCAGGTGAAAGTTAGATTGACTTAACTGTGTGGTATAGAGATGCTCTCAGGCTCATGTGGAGCCTGGAGAAGAGGACCCCAGCTTCCCCTGGAATTTCAGCTGCTGCTTTTTCCCAGAATGGTCAGCAGGGGGTACCCTTGGAGAGCCTCTCCTCCCATGTCACCAGGAGAGAAGATGTGTGCAAAGGTGACTGTACTTTGGAAAACCTGATGGAGAGCAATCAGTATTATAAAATCTGGGAGAGTATAACTGCTATAGTATCAGAGAGGTGGCCATGTCAGTCTGGATCTGCAAAAGCGACAAAGAGTCTTGTAGCACCTTATAGACTAACAGATCTTAGGGATCATGAGCTTTTGTGGGTTAAGACTCACTTCATCAGATGAATGTTGTAGAAATCTCCAGAGGCAGGTATAAATATGCAGGCAAGAGAGCAAGGCATATTCAATCAGGGAGGGTGAGGCCCATTTCCAGCAGCTGATCTGGAGGTGTGAACACCCAGAGAGAGGAAACTGCTTTTGTAATTGGCGAGCCATTCACAGTCTTTAAGTCCAGACCTGATGGTGTCGAATTTGCAGATGAACTGGAGCTCAGCAGTTTCTCTTTGAAGTCTGGTCCTGAAGTTGTTTTTGCTGCAGTGTGGCTGTCTTTAGGTCTGCGATTGTATGTCCAGGGAGGTTGAAGAGTTCTCCTACAGGAGAACTACATCCACTACACTCTTTCCTTAGAAAACTGTATGTGTGTGTGTTAGAAAACACCTGTTTCTTCAGGCATCAGAGCTATTTTTATATCACAAATCCCAGTGAGCAGGCTGCCTATGGGTTGCACTGATTGACAGCTGAACAGTGGAGCTGGTGTTCTGCAGGCAGGGAAAGTATATGGGTGCAGATTCGGCGGATATGCTGCAGGCTTCAGTATTCTGCGGAGTGCAGGATTTGGGGATGCAGTTTGTGTGCGGCAGGGAGATGCTCAATGGGAATGCGGGCGAACAGACTTGCAGCAGCAGATTGCCAGGACACATCGCTGTAACTTGAATGCTGATCCCAGTTTCCCATTAAACCGTCCTTGTTATGACTCTTTAGTTCTTCAGAGCCAGGTCTGACAAGCGTTCGGGGCTCTTGGGATTGATGCTTCCCTGCCTTGCACCTGTAGCACCCAGATGTAACGTCTGGGACTTTGTTGAAGTTACACTGCATAAACCAGGATCATGTCCTCACTACAGGTATCCTGGGTGATCAGCGCCTGGGTTAGCCTACCCTGGGGTGAGCAGCCACACTGCAAGGCCATACCCGAGTTACTAAGTATGTCTACATCTACACCCAATAAAACACCTGTGCCTGGAGCTTGGACTGTGAGGCTACAAAAATGCAGCGTAGATGCTTGGCCTTGGGCTGGAGCCAGGGTTCTGAAACACCACAATGGGGGAAGAGGCCCAGAGCCCAGGCTCCACCCTGAGCACCTACATGGGTGGCAGTTTTACAGCCCTGAAGCCCAAGGTCCAGGCAGCTGCCACGAGCCAGCCATGGGCGTTTTCACTGCAGTAGAGACGTTCCCACTGCATCGGTAGCAATGCAGCACTTCTGTGGGTTCCCTTCCCAGTGAATTAGGAGGATTCCTGTCTTGGGCACATTTGAATTGGGGTAAGGCATCAGGTTCCAATCCACACCTCCAGCCCTGGCAGCTAGCCTGGGTTTAAAGTACCAATACACTTGGATGAGAGAGTTTTGTGTGTGGACAGGTCTAAGAGCCCAGTCTAATCCTGCAGTGAGGATATAGAGAAGAATCCGGCTCTATCCAGAGCTTGAATAGTGCAGTACTTCATCTGAAATGTTTTTCTGATGAAGCAACATCGTTGATTGTTTCCTCTCCAATATTTTCTCAAATGCTGTCTAGTTTTTGTAGGAAAATGGCAAGCGTGTTTCAAAAAAAAAGTCTTCAAAAGAAGTGGAGATTTAAAAAAAAAACAACTGAGGACATTTTCTGGATCTTTTCTGGATTTTTAACAATGCCAGAACCTGGAAAAACTTCTCACTTTCAAAAAAAATTCAATTTATGCTTCTTATATTTTTGAAAAATGGATAATTTGGAAAGCAACAACTTTCCTGCCAAAATATTCATTGATTAAAAATGGTTTCCTCCCTCTGAAAATGACACATGTGGATTTTCCAAGTTTTTACTGACTAATTATCAGATTTGTAAAACTTCACACAAAGCTGCCTGAAAATGGGAAAGTATGCTGAATTTTTTTAAAACTTCACTTTTTTTTGGTCAACTTGAAATTTCATTAAAATCTTAAGAGATTTTCAACCACCTTGTTGTTCATAGGAAGCAAGTGACAAAATTTCAACCATTTTCATTAAAACTTGTAAAAAGAGCATGACAAAAATGGAAAAGTTCCTTTTGGAGGGCAGGGGGGAACCTCCCCACAGAATGGTCCCCTGGCCATTTTCCTGGCTCTTCCCTCTCAATAACCAGCTGGCCCCTATATTCCCAGTCCTGTTTGATCTCTTGCAGCAAGAGACCTTCCTTAGACTGTTATCAGTAAATAGTATCCAAGCAAGAGATACAAAAATACAACTGTACCTTTCTCTTCCCAGGTGGAAGACCACCCACATAAAGGGCATGTGGGACAAATTCCAACCAACCTGCTAGCTGACTCTTCTCCTAGGCAGTTGAGTGAAGGGGAAATAGGAAAAGATACAGAGGAAGACGAGGGGACTGGATAGACAGAAGGAGGCAGAGAATACACACACATGGAGGGAAGAGGCAGATGTAGAAGCTAGGAGATGGCAAATGGCAAGATGGGGGATGGAGGGAGTGATAAGAAAGAGGAAGCAGGTGGGGAAAGTGAACTCGCATCTCCCCATTTCCCACTGTAGAAAGAGATCTTTAAGTTTCCAGTCTCCAGCAGCAGTGATTAGCCAAGACATGATCCAGCCTTTGCTGGCCTGATAGAAGGTGAGAGGTCACCAGTGGTCTGATAAAAGGGAGTCTCTAAAACCTCTTGGGATGGGGTGTGTGTGAGAGAGTTGGAGTAATGGTAATGGAACTGTAGCAGAGAAAGGATCTCCAAGCAAACAGATTGCAGCCCATCTCCACAGAAACACTGCACTATACCCTGCAATCACACAGATAAACACATAAAACTTGGAACTGCCTTGATCCTCCAGTACGGGCCCCCTTTGCTTCTCCTTTTGCAGATGTCACATGTAGATGAGATGGGGTAGTTTCAGCCATGGCATTGTTCTTCCTGTGGAGTCCTAGAGCCGTCAAGCTCTGTGCTTAACAAAGAAAGTTGTGGTCTGGGGAGTTTGTGCAGTCTCTGTGTTTGAAGTTATGTCAGTACAAAGAGCCTTGAACCTGCTGTCAATTAGCCCTAATGGATGAGAGGCTGCTGATTGGGTTGGGAGAGGGTTGGAATTCCCTTGCTGAGCCTTGTAAAAGAGTTTAAAGGAAAGAGGGAAGATGGTTAACCAAGCTGGGACTGTTAAGGAGCAGGGAAAGAACAGCGTCTATAGATAAAGTTATTAACCCCTTGAGTGCTCACTTCCAGGCACATGAGAACTTCATTAGGAAAAACAATGGCCAACCAGCACTTTGTTCCAAAGACTGAACCAAGTCTGTATCTTTCAAAGGCCTTAATGTTCAAATTCTAGAGAAATCCAGTGGGATTTGGGCACTTAACTCCATTAAGTTCTCTGGAAAATCCCAGACCACATTTTGTAGGGGTTTGAGGACGTTTGGTTAACTTCTCGTGACATCACCGTTCTCTTCTCCCGTAGCATTTTGAGGTTACAGTCAGCTCCCAGAGCAGTGGAGGAATGGCAGTGTTACAAAATCTGCAGCTCAGCTTTGCAAATGCATTTGATACTTCAGATAAATAGCTCAGTGTTTGTGATTGAATTACAGTGAGTGCTGGTGAAAGGTTTGCGATTTATAACCTTGGAGGCTTACTTATTTTTTTTAAGCAACACCGAAGATAAAGCTGGTGGAAGTGCCGATGTCTGACACCCCCTACATTGCTGCGTGCTCATGTGTTTCATCCTGAAGAGACCCCTTTTAGGAGAGAGGGGAAAGTTTAGTTTCCACCGGTCAGTCAATCCTTGGCCTCTCCCCTTGTTAAAAGGGGCAACTAGTGTTGACTTTGATGGTAGATTTGGGGTTAAGGACACCTGTCCCCTTGGAGGTAGACCAAGAAAACAACCAAGTCCCTTTCTGAAGGTTGTCCAATGGCCTTAGTGAAGCAACAGCTTTCATTCTCTGGTAGCTTTGGAGGTAAAGCTGTGTGACCTAGAGATTAAAGGCTTTGAGACCCCTTGGTCGATCCTTGAGCTGCCCAGTTCTCTCCTGCCCATGAGGTGCTTATCTGAACCCAAACCATAAAGTTCACATATGCCTACCAATGATGGGGTTGGTGACACCTGGCAACTGGGGAGGTTTCTGAAGCTGGAGGAACACCAAGTAGCATGGGGGACAGTTAAGAGCAGAAGCGGAGATGACTGTGGTGGTGGATCTTGTTGGCAATCTCCAAGGACATGCTGGAGTTGGCAGTCGTGGGGAAGAACTTCTCACTGGTTCTACACCAGTCACAGAAGAGCCTCAGGGCAGTGGAACAAATACAGGGTGACCCCATTAGAAGAAGGGGGGATTGCAGGGAGAGGGCTCAAAGGATCCTCCTCCTCAGCACAGCTCTGCAGGGGCTCCCTGGCTGGGAAGTGGATCTGGCAGTGAGGTGGGGTGAGGCTGGGGTAACATTGCTACCTGTCTAGGTTTTCCTAGATTGGTCCCTTTTTTGGAGGTAGCGGTCCTGGGAAATCTGTCAGGACACGCTGCCCACTCTTCAGTTGGATGGGCTCAGGATCATCCGGATATGCTGGTTTTTGGTATTTCGGAGACAGTAGCCCTACGCTGGCATCCCCGCGGCTCTGCATATCCACGGACCGAACCCTTCTGCCTGGAGGGAGTGGGCAGCAGCTGCGAGGCTGACTGCAGCCCTGAGGCCACACTAGATGTCACAGGGCAACTCTTTTGCTTGGGAGGGGGTGGAGTTGGGGCGGGGACTTTGGGGAAGGGGTGGGATTGTGGGCGGGAGGGAGCAGGGCAGGAGTGGAGTCAGGGTAGGGCCGGGGGCAGGTTGAGCACCCACCAGCACCAGGAAAAGTTGGCACTTATGCCTCTGCGCCTTAATTACTGCATGGCTCCCATATGTACAGGCTGTTTACCCAGGTTGTGCACAGGAACCAGGCCTTAGTACTTAGTAAACAGTATGAAAATCCCAAAATTGGTAACCTTTTCCATTAGGTGTCTCTGTAACACCACAACTTCACTGTACCGCAGCTGGTGTTTGCTTTGTGTTAGCCCCGGCCCCGTCTTCTTGGAACAGGACTGCAGAGGTCTTCCAGGGGGTACATCAATTCATCTAGATATTTGCCTAGTTTTACAACAGGCTACGTAAAAAGCACCAGCAAAGTCAGTCCGAACTAAAATTTCATACAGACAATGACTTGTTTATACTGCTCTCTATGCTGTACACTGAACTATAAGTACAATATTTATATTCCAGCTGATTTATTTAATAATTGTATGGTACAAATGAGTCAGCCATTTTTCAGTAACGCGGTGTTGTGACACTTGTATTTTTTATGTCCAATTTTGTAAGCAAGTCGTATTTTTGAAGTGGGGTGAAACTTGGGGGTACGTAAGGAAAATCAGATGCCTGAAAGGGGGACAGTAGTCTGGAAAGATTGAGAGCCGCAGGACCGGAAGAGCACTAGGACTCCACTGAGGATGAACTGCCTGTGTTAGAAGCGAAGGGTTAGGGTTAAAGAGCAGGCCTCTTTTTTGATGTTTTTCATGCCAGCAGTCAGACTGTATACGGAGACATTAATTTCCATAGGAAAAGACCTCCTTTCCCTGCCCCCATCTTGTCTGATCAGGGAGAGTCAGTGAAGGGAAGTGGAGAATTTCTCCCCAGCGTCAATCCATTGCAGGCTGTTCAATGGCGAAGGGAGAACTTGCAGTACACAGGCTCTTGGTCTGAAAGCGAGCTTGCTCTGTGCAGCCTTTGGCACGCTGATGTGGCCAACCGTGCCTCCAGCCACGTATCATTTAGGCAGGGCTTTGTTGCTGCCCCAGGCGCGAAGAGTGCAACTGTCCCCCTCCCGAAACAAGGCCGGGCGGAATGTTGCCAATAGGCTGAGCTGAGAGGGGTCAGGTGCTAAGATCTGTTGAGGGGTAGGTAGCTGTCAAGAAACCAGTTTTGGCGGCCCGGTTTTCAAGCTGCTGTGGCCCTGTTCCCTAGTCCCAAACAGTATTATATGGCCCCTCCACGAGTGCAGTGTCTGAGCACTTCACAGTCCTTGGTGTAGTTGTGCTCACCACACCCTCGTGAAGCAGAGCTATTTCCCCCCTCTTATACTTTGGGCACTTAGACATGAATTTTTTTAAAGGTACTTAGAAGTCTATAGATGTCGGGAGGATTTTCAAGGACACCTATGCAGGTGAGGCACCTGTGCTCCCGTTGACCTTTGAAAATCTGACCCTAAGAAACTTGTCTAAGGTTGCACAGGAAGTCTGTGCCAGTGCAAGGATTGCAGCTTGGTCTCCTGCTAGCACCCTAACCACTAAGCCATCCTTCCCCTCTGCCCCTTCAAGGGCTGCCCTCAGTTAGACACTATTCTAGTGTCCCTAGGGGCCCACACTGTTGTTATGGATTGGTAGAGCAGAGCTGTTCTCCATCCAAGGGACAAAGGGAGAGGACTCTGTTGGAGGGAGGAGCCATCTCCTTTGGCTTAGTGCCCACAGCACAAAGGGGTCAGAGCTAAGGTGGAGGATCTGACCTATGATGAGAACAGAGCTCCATTGTGAGGGCATGGGTCAACATTTGCTCCTGCTGGTTTTTTCCAACTAATTTGCACTTCCCTGCTCCTTGCTAGCCTGCAATCATATAATCCCCGGCTGTGATAAAGTCAGCTGTTTTAAAGCCAAGAAGAATCAGATCTGGTCAGTGCTTGGACTGGACACCATCAAGGAAAGCCCAAGGTATTGTGGGAAGTGGTATTACCAAGTCAGCAGGTGGCGCTCTTCTCTCTGGGTGGAGCTAAAACTGGTGGCCTTGGCCTAGCGTAGTTTTAGGAATTCATAGATTAGGACATACAGTCGTCTTGATTTGATGTTGCACCACGGTCCTCCCCATTACATTTCTGATGCTAAATCAGTCTTGAGGTCTCAGCCAAATTTCGGTCAAGGTGGTTATATTTTTGTCTGCTTAAATTTCCCCAGCAATTTCAACTGGAGAGTGAATTCTTCACTTCCTGTCAAAGCTTTGGGCAGCATTTTTGTGCTGTGTCTATCAAGCTGATGCATTCCACCCCAGAGGTGGGTTGCATTTCATTGGTCCCAGAAGTGATAACTGATTTGCAATGAAATTTTTATATAAAAATCTGAGATAGTATTAATACTGAGCTATAAAACTCCTTATTAAACAGATCAGGTCTGCCTTTCTAGCTGCCTTCAGCAAAGGAAATTTCTTCCTTTACAAGCGCTGTGTCTAGGAAAACAGTCCCAGACAGTTCTAGATAAGAAAGATAGTAGGTATGTCTTAAATATTTCTGTTCCTTCAATGTTCATAAATCTGATGGTTTAAAACTGTCAACAGGATGGAGAAAATGTGAGCTAGAGACATGGTTATCACAAGTAAAGGAATTTCCTCAAATGTGAGAGCAGGACAGTAAATGCTGGCAATGGGGGGAGGGGGAGTTATGGGGGAAATCCCCCCATGAAGTGTTGTAAATCTGTGTGAACCTGATGGAAAGACTATTGAAGTCAATGGGCATCTTTCCAGTGACTTTAAGAGGACTTTGGGTCAGGTCCTAGGTGAGGTGAAGCTGGTCAGGAAATTATGTTTTCCCCTGAAAATACTTTAATGAAAACAACACTTCTGAATTTTTCAGGTTTTTGTGGGGAAACTTTTGGGCCACCCAGATCACAAAAGGTGCCACTTTTGGTTGTCTAAAACCATCAGCTTCTTAGTTTAGGTTTTGTTTTGAGGCTCTTGATAGAAGTGTGAAATATATATATATAAAAATTATTTTTTTACAAAAATTCCTTGTAGGTTCAAAGCTGTTTTTTCCATCAAAAAATATTTCCATAGAACCGTTGATCAGCTCCACCACGAAGCTACAAAATGATAAGGGAAGGGCATCAATACGGGGCCAATGTTATTCTCACAAGACTTCTCCATGTGAATAATGGCTGTAATGTGGCTTTGCCACAAGCTCTGAAGAATAGGCAGAATGTAATTTTGCTGCCTCAGGAGCATACTAGGAACTAGACTGAGTCAATCACAGTCTGGTTCCTGTTTTGTTTTTCTCCCCTGGCTCCAGGGAAGAAAGAATCTGTGCCAGCCGTATACCACGTGCAGATGGCTTCTCATTCTGAGGCTGTGCTTCTGGCCAAGGTTATGCCCAGACCCAGCCTGGCCACTCCCATCTGCACAAGTGTGGAAGCAGCAACCCCACAAACTCCTCCACCCCAGCATAATACCACATAAGGGCAGAGCAAGGATTGTAATCTGGCCCTAAGCAGTTTATGCATAGAGGGAGAGAGAGCTCAGTGGTTTGAGCATTGGCCTGCTAAACGTAGGGTTGTGAGCTCAGTCCTTGAGGGGGCCATTTAGGGATATGAGGCAAAAATCTGTTGGATGATTTAATTGGGGATTGGTCCTGCTTTGAGCAGGGGGTTGGACTAGATAATCTCCTAAAGTCCCTTCCAGGCCTGTTGTTCTATGACTCGACCCTGTTGGGTGCTTGGCACCTTTGAAAATCAGATCCAGGGTTTCCCAAATTGAGCACTCAAAACCACTGGGAATGCCTGAAAATTCTTGTCTTAGTTGCTTTGCTGCCAGCTCCTGGAGCCAAGACAAGTTCTGCAGGAGTAGGGTGACCAGATGTCCCAATTTTATGGGGACAGTTCCGATTTTTGGGTCTTTTTCTTATATAGGCTCCTATTACCCTCCATCCCATCCCGATTTTTTACATTTGCTGTCTGCTCACCCTATGCGTGAGCCAGGGAGACTGAACTGTCATTCTGTCAGGGCTGATCTGCCTCTATTCTGGAGATAAACAGACGGCTTTAGTTCCCAGGGCTGTCAGGCCAGTCCTAAATTCATCGAACATGTTCAAACAAACATTTTTACAATAGAAAAAGAAAGAAGAATCCCATAGTGCAGTGGGTCAAATTCCTTCCTGGCATGAATCAGTGGCATTGGATGAGGGATTAATGTGGTGCTCTGTTTAAAAAATTATTCCTCAATGAACCCCATCCCTCTTAGAATCATAGAAGTTCAGGGTTGGAAGGGACCTCAGGAGGTCATCTAATCCAACCCTCTGCTCAAAGCAGGATCAACCCCAACTAAATCATCCCAGCCAGGGCTTTGTCAAGCCTCAACTTAAAAACCTCTAAGGAAGGAGAGTCCACCATCTCCCTAGGTAACTCATTCCAGTGCTTCACCACCCTCCTAGTGAAAAAAGTTGCTCCTAATATCCAACCTAAACCTCCCCCACTTCACCTTGAGACCATTACTCCTTGCCCAATTCTGCCTGAAGCTGCTGTCCTGCATAGTACAGCATTCCCCCTGCTATCCAGCTCCTCCCCTCCCTTTCCCGCGATACCCTGATCATGTGCCGGCAGAGCTGCACGGCTGCGTTTCGTGAGTAAGAAGTCACTTGCTAATATAAGAATGTTTACATTCAAATATAAGTGCTATTACACCAGCCTATATAATAGTCCTCTCTGTATATGTTTTCAAGTACTTAGAGCTGGGGTTTTTTTTGAAAGCCATTATGCTCATGTGATTTTCCTCAAAGCCTTTTGGAGAGATTTTGTTTTGACAGGAGGGCATTAAGGGGGTGAAACTGATAGCATAAGTACCACTTACAGACTTTGATCAGCTTGAGTCATCATTCTCCTGGAGAAAGTCTTGTATATATTAGTGGAGGAAATTAATTTTATTGCTGCTGAGGCTTTTTCCTGGTAAAGTGCTGGGACTCGCCCCCGCCCCCCTGCAAGCTCTTGTGTGCAGAGCTGAAACACAGCTAAACTGCCAGCCTATTCCAGTTCGAACCCAGCCTCTCCTCTCTGAAAGCCGCATCTGCAAATAGCTTGATGCCGCTCCAGGCTGGCTTTCAGACTCTGCAAGGATGGTTTGCAATGCAGGATATTTGCAACCAGCTTTTTCAGTCCCTCTGATGAAGTAAATGAACCAGGGATGAGCCGCAGCAAAAATATGTGTAGTTTGAGGGTTCTCCATAAGTTCCTGAAGATAAGCAGGTAACGTGAGCCAGCAGATAGCTAACAAGCTTCAGGCAGGGTGCTTGATTCCCAGGCTAATGGCTTGCAAAAAAGCTATGTGAGGATGGGCCAAGTATTGCATCATCAATCATATTTCAACACCAGGGCACAGTGTGTATGATAAACTCTGCCTCCCTCCCACCCAAGGAGGGAGAAACAAACTTCAATTGTGCCCTAGACTGTTGGGTGAATAGATCTCTTCTCTCAACTCGCCATAAATCATGAGGCTCACGCACTGTATGTTCTTTGCCGGTCTGGCACACAGAAAATGGGTGGGATTTGTTTGCCAAATGTTGCATTTGGCATAGAAGCATATGGCTCTTCTTAAAGACCAGGATAAGTGGCCATTTCACTGCCTACGAACGACTTTGCTTATGCCAAATCTGAGTCAGGATGCAAATTACAAAAGAAGAAAACTGCTTTCTATTTTTTATGATGTGCTAAATACAGCCTACGCGTTGTCCTATCAAAGTGGATATTGAGAGTGACAGCCCAGCTAATGGAAGCCAATATAAAAACACTGCAACATCAGATCTTTCGTAGGCTGATTATCAGAGCTGGTCATAAAACAAAACAGATACACTGGGATCTTCTTTAAACATTTTGGACAGGACAAGACGCCGTTCCCTAGCATCTTCTTGGAACTGATAACCATTGGTGGCTGTCACATACACTGTAGCACCAGTTATCAGCAGGTAGGGACCTAGTGCTCCACGATTGTCAACTACTTAATACTCTTCCATGAAAAAACTAGGAATAGTTGACAATTCAGAACCACAGCTCTGTTTCCTCCCCTCCCCCTCTGCCCCCTCCCAATCTCTCGTTAACCTCTCTGGCTTCTTCCTCAAATAAAGAAAAGGCCAGTCTGGGTTTAAACTAGCCGTTCACAGGTGATCCCAAGATGCTCCTTATAGCACATGCTGCAAGATGTTTAGTTGGTATCTTTACATATAGGAAAGCGGTTGCCCGTGATGGCAAAATGAAAACACTGCAACACAAGACAAAACATTGTTCTTTGGTTACAGCTGAATTTGCAACATAACAAGTCTGTATTTAGGGGTGTTTCAAGATTTTTAGAAACATGGCTAGACTTCAGTTAATCGGCATCCTAACTGGACTCGTGTAGGGGCTGGAAGAATTGGGGGCTCTTTACTGAATATTTATGGAAAGAATATTGGGACTCCATTCTAATGTGAATACAAATACACTCGGACTTCACAATCAGCAGCAATATGCTAATACCATTCTCACTTTGGAAGCTCCCACCCAAATCTGAATTTGCAATTTCCACCTAAGTAGCCAACAACTCAAGCAGAGTGAACTTGCCAGGGAGATATTCAGGCAGGCATGGCGCTCCATCGTAGGCTATGGATTTGAAAAGAATATCCCCATTCCTTCAGACCTTTCTCCTTGCCAGGCCAAAATCCAAATAAAATCGAACAAGAAAATGTCTGACCAAAGCTGGTCGAGCTGGTCAGAAAACTTTAGTTGAAACAGCATTTCCAGATGGAAAAACTGTTTCAATGAAATAGTTTCATTAAAAAAACTATCTATAAATTTAGGTAAGAAAAAATTGGAAAACCCTTTTGAAATTTTTTTTAAAATGTCCCACAAAGTGGAATGAAAACTATCTTGATTTTTGTCTCTGAAATCTACTTTATTTTTAATAAGGGTCAAGGTCAAAACAAAATATTGTGAATTCATCCAAGTGTTTTCGCTTTTATTGTGGTTAGTGAAAAATTTTAAAAAATTGGCATTGTTTCAATTCAGTTTTTTCAAAAACTGAGTTTTTCGTGGGACAGAATCTAATTATCAGAGGTAAGCCTCCATCCCAGCACTACCCATCTCCATTACGTTAATCTGTCTTCCTTTTGTTCTATCACACTCAAGTGTCTTTTGTAGTTTATAATTTGTTATTCCCTGAATGTTCAGGTATAGGAAAAAAATCTTTCCTTTTCCTCCTCCAAACTTGAGCCTGCCTGCTCCCTCCAAAAGAGAGGATGCAAATGTTCAGCTGGAGCCCAGCAAATGTGAAATGTTTAGCCCAGAGGTTACCAGTTATTTCTATCCTTTCAACCTCTCTCCCGGGTTCAGCACTAGCTCTTGGACTTAATGAAAAGGAGCAATTCCCAGAAACAAGCACTGGGTGAATCACTGGTTCTGTCACTCACTTTTCTCCCTCATCTTCTCCATCGCTGCTGATCATTCCTCTGCAATTCAGGGATCTTTTTTAAGTGGCGAGAATATATTTGAGATTCAAAAAAACAAAAAGAAACCCAGCACAGGTCTCAACCTTTCATCCACTCAAACACAGTCTTCTTCAGAAGCACCTTAAAAGTTTTGCACCACTCTCCACAGAAGAGGCCATGGGAATTTGTGCCATGGTGCAATGCAGGTATTATTGGCCTCTTTAACGTCATGTAGACTGCTGTTGTTGTTAGTCTCTAACTGGTTAGTCTCTAATGTGCTACAAAGTCTTCCTCATCTTATTTACTCCCCGCAAGGAGTTTACCATCTCAGGAAGAGAGACAGCAGGTGGAATCAGGCACAGGGGAGGAGTACAATGAAACGAAGAGTATGTCTACTCTGCAATAAGCAATCCACCACAGCAAGTCTAGAGGCAGGTCTACACTACCCGCCGGATCGATGGGCAGTGATTGATCTATCGGGGATCAATTTATCACATCTAGTCTAAATGAGATAAATTGATTCTGAGTGCTCTCCCATCAACGCTGATACTCCACCGCCGTGAGAGGCACAGGGGGAGTCGACGGGGAGCGACAGCAGTTGACTCAGCGACGTGAAGACGCTGTGGTAAGTCAACCTAAATACGTCAACTTCAGCTATGCTATTCCCGTAGCTGAAGTTGTGTCTCTGGGGTTGATTTTCCCCTCCCCTCAGTGTAGACCAGGAATCAGAGCCCAGGTAACTTAACCGCAGCAGTAATCTCTTCACGAGCTTCTGCAACGAGATACTTCATGTAGCGAAACATTCTGTGCTCAGTATGTCTGAGCTGGGATGGAGTTCAACCCCATTTCCAAGGACCTGGTGTTGCACAAGTTCTCGTGGCTGCTGTCCTGTGGTGCTCAGGGGTGGGGGCGGCTGCTGGACCTTCCCTGAACTGCTAGAGCTCTGCTCTGTGGGGCAGGAGAAAACACTTTAGATAAGAGAGTCAAACAAAAAAGCAGAGCTTCCTACGTTGGATGTTGTCAGTCACAGGTCTTGCCGAGTCCCTTTGGAATGGACTTCAGTGCAGAGACCAAAAACTTTTCCACCTTTCCGTTCAGACGACAATACTTTCCTGATGTGGCTCTCACCGCACAGGTCAGATCATCTTGTCAGTTCCCCTTTGCCCTCCTCCAGGGAAGCCGTTACCCAACTATGCCAGCGCCTCTGACATGGCGCCAAGTGACCCTTGGCAATCTGCAGAAATTCAGGCTGACAATTTATTGATAACATCAAGTGACACTTTAGTGCCTCGGAGGACCTGGTCTCTCCCGGCTCAGAGCGACAAGCAGCAGGGAGGAAGGGATGTTGTCTGAGGTCCTGTCTGGCCTCGCACTTTCCTTCTGCCACTTTCACGTTCCTTCATTTAGCAAGATCAATATCTTCCAGTCATGCTGGTCCTCCCTTCCCTTGTCAGCCTTGCTGACAAACCAAGACATTATTTTCCTCAGCAATTCGCTTGCATCTCTGAGTACTAACCAGGTGCTCTGCTGACAGGGTGGGAGGGGTGGAGAAGCCCCAGGCTGCTGGTACAAAGTAGCTTTTCAGCATACGCTTTGGCTGCTGGGGACTGCATAGTAGAGAGGGGAGGAATGGAGCAGAAAGCATGTGTTTTGGTTGTTTTGTTTTTTAACATCCAAAGGGCTAGTTTCTCAGCGGGTGTAATTCAGCGTAGCTCCCTGGAGATGAGTGGAGCTATGCTGACCTACATCTCCTGAGGATCAGTCCGTCAGTGCTTTTTGAAATATATCTAGACTAATGCAAAGCCTCAGGCCCTAAATTATTGCCACAGTAAAGCTGCAACAGCTGGGCTATGCCAAAGCAAAAGCTGAATGTCAGGGCCTGGTGCCGCAATGGGGCCGTGCATCCTGTGAGGTCGTTGACCCACTGCAAAGGGCCTGAAAACGCCCTCCCCCCGCCCTCGGTGAGAAGGGAGCATTTCAAACTGGCTTTGCACTGGTGTCAATGACCAATGCAAGGTGCTAGGGAGTGGAGAATCAGCCCCAGAGCATTAACTCTCCCTCCTTTCTTGTATGTTCGTTAACGCAGTAATGACAGACATCTTTCTCAAACACTAATAAAACCTCTTAGAGCACAGCTTAGCTACAGCTCACAAAACACCTTATGAGGGAGGTCACTATCCCCATTTTACACATGGGGAAACTGAGGCACAAAGGGGGAAGCCACTTGCCCAAAGTCACCCAGCAGCCAGAGCTGGCAATAGAACCAGGATTCAGTCCTCTGCTCTGCGCATTGGGCCATGTTGCCTCCTTATAACATAATATCATACAGCTTATTCTATAGATCTAGGGCATAGCCTACATACAGGTTTTGTTTCATTATAACTGTCTGTCAAGGGTGTAATTTGAGAAGGGTGAGGTTAGAAGACTTGTACTGGAACAACTCCCACTTCAGCTGCAGTTATAGCAGTATAAAGACGCCTTGTTCCAGGTGAGCCTAAACATTTCCACATGGGAAGAGTTATACCCGTATAAGCACTTTGATACTCTGATCTAACTGCATCCACGCTAGGGCACTGAACCACTTTAAGCAGCATCATTTTTGTGTGTAGACAAGATCTTACTCCACTTGGCAGTAAAATGGCAGCTCTTCTCTCCCTTCCCTGGTGTTGGGGGATAAATACATCAGAGATTGGGAAATGCTCAGATACTGTGGTGATAGAGGGCCATATACGTGCCTACAGTCTTTACTGCAGTGGCTGCAGTCAATCTGTTATTACTCTTGTCTTTATAATGCCTGCAAGGGGCACTCTAACCACCCCCAAACTCTCTGCCTGCTTTGTCCTACGGCTCGGCTGTCCCAAAGAGAACTTTTTACCTGAGTAAAACCCAGGCTCCAAGGGCCTGCAGGAATCTGATCTAGCCACATGCCCTTTGCACTCTATCCTGGGAGGTCGTTGTGGGTCGTTGATGCAGTTCTGCTGTGTGGAGTTCTGCATTTCCACCTACAGCGCCGCAGGGCATGGCTCTCCTGTGTGGGGGTAGCACTCTGTGAAGAAAGGGGCATATCTTGTCTGCCCTCAGCCGGAGCCCACGATTCCTACAACTGGTGCTAGGCACGGTCAGGTCAGTCAATCTTGGCTGCCTAGAATTTCCTTCACCCTGCCACTCACAGGCATTTCCATCCCTTTCACTCACCTCCACTCCTCCCAGCCAGCTCTAAAGGCCTGGCGTCATTGGGGAGGCTTTTCTGGCAATGGAACATCTGGATGTGTAGCTCCCACTGGACTCCATCCGTCGCCTTCTTGAGATGGCTGGAAGGGTCATTCCCTCCCCACCAGGGGCCCAGCACTTCTAAAGGCAGCGGGGAGCACGGGGAGTGGGGGGCTGATCTATATTTTATAATGAACATTCGATTCAGCTAAAACTTCTGTCCATTTCGGGGTAGCCCTAGTCAAGCACTAAGCCGGGTTAGCTGGTGCATTGGCGAGCAATTACAGCACTCCTCAGGCAGCGTGATGCACGATCTGGAAGAACAAGGGATTTGAAGCACCTTGCAAACACAAGAGTTGCCCTGACTGACTGTCTGGGGAGTGGGTCTTGCTGGTTTCACAACATGGACTTTGCAAAGAGACACCAGGCCAAAAAGCGAGGTCCTGTGGATTACAGATTGGGGAAGTATTAGGGGGGCATGACATCGTTTGCAGCCAATTGAAAAGCTCCATTTGCATCTGGCATTCTAAACCCATGTCACAATTCACATCAAGGGCTAAAGATTACTTCCATCCAATGAGCTGCAGAGACCAAATATGTTGCCCATTGATTTCTTATCACCTGCTCTCTCTGCAGGGGGAGAAACACTCTTCTGCATTGATCCAACCAGTTGTTTCCATAATGATCACTTTGTCCCATGAAGCTTGAATAAGAAATATCCTGGGCCTCTTTTTCAGAAGCACAGAGCTCCCGCCACTCCAGCAGGAGGTAATGGGAGCTGTGGTTTTGCTCAGCCCATCTGAAAACCAGGCCTCACTTTAACATCAGAACAAATACGGGCTTCAGTTTGTATCATTTCTCTCTGCTATATGTAGCCTTGTTGGAAGGCACAAGTGACGATGGTCTTGCCACTTCAATGTGAGTGTTGAAATTAATGGCAAGGCTCGATTTAAATCAGTGGTGCAGAATCAACTCTGTGTGCGGTCCTGCTCTGGACAATGACTCTGAGTTCTGGCTGTGTGAGCAATACCATCCCACTCTTTATGCTCCTTCGTGGCTGTTGAGATTGGCTGGGATAGTCTTGCTAGCCATACCCACATCTGTTTGCTGGTGATCTCAGTGACCAACAGGGCTCTCAAAATGGTCATTTGCTTCTCCATTCTTCTTGTACATGAGTCTTTGCAAGATTGGGCACTTTAGGCCCTGGTCCTGCCACGGGCTCTGCTTAGGCAGACCTCTGCATCAGCACAGAACTTCTCTGGGACTCCATGTGGACGCTAGGGTTGGCCAGGGCAGAGCCATTAGCTGGATGAGGCTTTGGACTGCAATTTCTTTGAGCAGGGACCATACCTTCCTCTACCTGCGGAATCTAGCACTACAGCTGGGCGGAGATGGTCCATTCCATTCTGTGGGGGAGTTTCAGGTTTAGAAATTTGGTTTTGTTCTGATTTGGAGCAGATGCCCCTGGGAGTCCAGGCTGTGGAGGAGCTGTGAAGCTGGCAGCGAGGGCTCCAAAGCTCTCAGTTCCCCATCCGCTGGCCTGGTGAGCTGCCAAGGAGCTGGACGGGCAAGCTGCCAAGAAGCCAGGCTCGATTTGGTTGGAAACCTGCCTGGTTTCCAGTAGAATCTGATTGAAATCCACACAACCCTGAGGATTGCTGTGATTGTGGTAAATGAGCAAATGCCAGTGGAAATTGTTTCATTGATTTTTTTTTTTTCTTTCCAACTGGCATTTCAAACAGTAATGAGAGCTGGATACTAGGGCTGGGCAGGAACTGGATTTTTTGGTTCATGGGAAATTCTGAAATGTTGGTGCTTTTTTTTCCTATTCCAAAATGGAACAATAACAAACAAATAAACATTGAAATTTACCATTAAACCAAAATTACCAAAATTTCCTAGGGGTTAGTTTTAGGTCAGACGAAAGGTTTTGTTTTGATAAAATCAAAATGTTTCATTCCAATTTTGACTGTTTTATACTTCAAAAAATTATACACAAAGCAATGAATGATGATACTGAAATTTCATTTCAAACAAAAAATTAAACATTCCTTTCAGAATATGTTGAAAGGGGGCATTTCAAAGTTATCAGAATACTTCATTTCATTTTTGTTTCTGAAATGAAATTTCAGTTCCAAAACATTTTGATTTTGACAAAAACGTAAATTTTGTTGAAAAACCATTTTAACGAAAAAATTCTAACTCTACTTGATATAAAAGTCTTCAGATAGATCTGTTAGTCAAATATTACTGGATTAAATGTGTTGTTTTTTTTAAAAAAATCTTCAATTTACTGTGGCATAGAGCATTATCTCTTATTTTACACCTGGCAGACAGTTTGTAATTCACGGATCCTATCTTACTGCTTTTAAAATACCATCTCCCAGAAGAGCTGTTTCAAGGCCCACTGATTCCTGTTGTGAGTAATTCGTTATCTATTTATAGCTATACATTTTATAATCCATTGCAAAGTGTTACGGAGCCATAATGTACAATCTCACAAGAGATTGCTGGCTGTATGACAACAGTTTCTCACCTCTAGTTCCAAAAGAGGGAAAAACCGACAGTTGTTTAATTGATGTTTATGAAGTGCTTTGAAAGGCACAAGAAGCTCTGTATGGGCAAGGTCATCTGTAAGAAGTAAGATTTTGCAGGTGGAGTGTGTCTGTTTATTGCTAGAACTCACAAATTCATAGATTTTTATGGGAAAAAGGAACCAATGTGATCATCTAGTCTGACATCCTACATAACTCAGGCCATAGATTTCATTTAGTGATTCTGGCATGTGCTCCAATAACTTGTGGTCCTTTAGTAAGACATCTAATCCAATGGACTCACCAGTCCCTGTTTTTGTAGGCCAGTTTCGCTCTTCAGTGAATTTGACTGCGAGTGTTAAGTACTAACGTGTAAACAGAGTGGGCTGAACCTCTAAGCTGGCATGGGGGTATGATAGGGAGTCTAGACCGAGCCCATCCAGAGACTGGCAAAGATGAAAGACTATTACTTGCCCCTATCTGCAGGGATTTGCAGAGATAAGTCTGATCCCACTGCGGGGCATAATGAACTCTCAGGTAGTATAGGAGGGGAGTGTCTGAGGGGAGTTTGAAGCTAAATCTGGCAAAGAGAAGGTGATAGAAGAAGGGTCTCTGTGAAGAGGGCTGGGGCATTTGACTGAAATTGGCATACTACAGAACTTTGCTTTGGTCTGGGATGAAGCCAACCAAGGCTTACGCAGTACCTTGACTTTCACGCAGGGAAGCCCTGTCAGATCTGGATCTGATGCCCAGCTGCACAGGGATTTTCCTTGTGTTGACTTTGTTCTGTTACAAGAAAGCCCAGTCCAACTATTTGTTTATCATCACTGAGGTGTGCAGAATCCTTCCCTGCTCTGATTGGCCTTTCACACCAATCTACAGGAAGAGTGTGGGTTACAGGAAAATGCAGAATCACACAAATTCTCTTTAGCTGCAAAATTCCCAGATTAAAAAGAGTTCCTTCACTTTTGCATATGCTGTATCGTTTGAACTCCCACCAACTCTGTTCTTGTGAAATGAGACTTGTTCCCTCATCACACATGTGGGCCCCTCGGGGGAAATACTGGCCCCTATGAAGCCAATAGCACAGTTCGCACAGACGTCAGTGGGCCCCGGATTTCACCGCTTACTTTAAATTTACTACAAAACAAAGCCACGTATCTAGCTACCACTGTAATCATGGGAGTATTCTTGTTCCATGAAACAAGGGCATTTATTGTGAGGGATCTACGGACCATCTGCAACCTCTGCCTGTTTGGAGTGGCACTCTGTGCCCCTCCAGTGGTAGCTAGGCCAACTGGAGTTTGATGAGTCTGCTAAGACCATGGCTAAACAAAACTTATCTTTTAGCTCAGGCAGTAAAGGCTCATGCATGTAGCTCAAGAGGTCCCAGGTTTGATGCCAAGCAATGACAAGAGAGGTGGTCAGCATTGCACAGATAGCAAAAAGCTTCCAAGTGCAAAATATTATAAATCTTAAAACAATAAAAAAGGAGTCAAGTGGAATAGACAGCATAAAAAATATTCACATCCCATGCATCCAGCTAGCGGAAAGGAGAAGAATGAAAGGGGTAGTGTCATGTTTGGCACATAATCAGCAATCAAGTTTATTGCAGGGAGGGGAGCACAGTACATTTACTAACTGTACAAACACACAAGTTGAGCTGAGTCTGCTCAGGCTTCTGAAAACAAGTTCACAATGGACATGCTCAGAGGCTTGAAACTGCTATTAGCATAGCCACACCCAGCCATTGCATTCTTTTATTACCAGTCCCTCCATACAGGTCTGCATGCAAGATGGTCTGACTGTGCACTGCCTGTGGTCTGCCTCCGTACGTTTTACTTTCTACCCCGCTCCCTCTATGCTTTGGCAGTACGCCACCCTACCAGGATAGACTAGACAGAGCTCACTGACCTCTAACCCCTAAGGAGCAGTAATGGATTGGAATATTGATCCCAGCACTTGTCACGCTGAATTGAGGTGCCATTGTTAAATCCCTAACCTTTAGCTGTGCCTGGACTCTGTAAACCCCCACTCTCTCCTAATGCAGACGCCGCGAACATGATGTCCAACAGGCTATTAGCAGGACAACAGCCTGTCCCCTGTCAAAACACACAAGGTGCCGCAGTCCCCGTGGGAAGGGCTGCATCTGCCGACAACTCTCTGGCTTGCCTTCCTCACTGTGCAACAAGGCAGGAATAACAGCGGCTGCACGGCTAATCCCACAAGTGTAATGAAATCTTCATGAAACCTCAATAAAAAGGGATCACTGGCAGCAAGCAAGAGCGTTCTGACTGCTCCGTCTGGAAGGAAGAGGGACTTGTATCTCGTTGGGGGGTGGGGAAGCTGCAGAAAAGGGAGAGAGATTGTCCAGCTTCAGGTTGAACTATCGCTCGCTTTGGAACATGAAGTATAGTGTTGCAGGAAGCCAGCATCTCACTTCTCCTAAATGAGTGAAAGCGGGGGGGGGGGGGGAAGGGGGTTTGCTTTTAGCCTCGTGATGAGTGAATTTCAGAGGGTTTGGAGTCGAAGGGCCTGATTCTCCCCATCCTGCTCCTTGTGTCATCAAATCACAAGAGTAGTGACATGCACCCACTTTTCACTGCTGTAGATGCCAACGCCAGGTGCAGGGCAACCACAAACCAAACTCTGAGTTTAGTTCAGCACCCAAACGACTAAGAGTAATAATGAACAATGGGTGGACTTTTCAAACGGATCTAAGGCTTTTAGGAGCACAAGTCGCATTGAAAGTCAAGGGGATTTGATCTACTAAATCAGCAGTTCTCAAACTATGGGTCGGGACCCCAAAGTGGGTCACAACCCCATTTTAATGAGGTCACCAGGGCTGGCATTAGACTTGCTGGGGTCTGGGGCCAAAGCCAAAGCCCAAGGGCTTCAGACATGGGTGGTGGGGCTCAGATTACAGTGGGGGCCTCAGGTGGGCTCAGACTTTGGTCACCCCTCCTGGAGTCAAGGAATACTTTATGTTGTCAGAAGGGGGTTGCGGTGCAATGAAATTTGAAAACCCCTGTACTAAATCTTTGTCACTTTTTAAACCATAATAATAATAATTAATCATTAAATTGTAATAAAGCTAGGGTAGAATTGAGTTCTTATTCAACCTTTGGATCTGAACTTTAGTAAGTCTAGATCCAGTTTGATGGCTTGGGACCATCATGGCTACTCAATAACATCATTTTTTAAAACCCACAAACCCTCACAATTAAAAAAAAGCCCCAAACCCTCAATACAATTCCAGCATATAAAACCACTGCTGATGGGAGACTTTTGAGTCTGCCAGAGTGCACGGGAAATCTCTCAAGAACTGTTTTTCTCATGAGATATCTGGAGTTCATCAAATAGTTTGTAATAGATCATTAATCCAGTGAATTTAATCCTTTCTCATGCCAAGAAGTTATCCTCACTCTTATTTTTATTAAAGTATTTGTCAACTGGTATCGGTGAAGAAATTTCAGCCTATGGATTGTTTTATGAGCCATTCGCAAAGCATTATTCATGGGCTGTGATTGGTTGACAAGGTCATCAGATGATATTGCTTCTGTTCCAGATTGAATGACTGAAACTTTTAAAATGGAAGAATAACGAACACAGAAGAGTCACTTTTGTACACTTTGTTTTGGATGGGAGGAGGAAGTTTCGCCTAGTGAATAGCACAGTGAACTAGCACTTGAATTGGGTTCCATTCTCAGCTCTGTCACTGGCTTGATGGGTGACTTTAAGCAAGACATTTTACCTCTATGTGCCTCAGTTTCTCTATCTGTAAAACAAGGAGAATACTTTCCTCCTTTGTAAAGTGCTTTGTGATCTGTGGATGAAAAGTGGTGATAGTGTAGTATTTATTGTTGTTATTGATTGCATATGAATACAGGTATTATATAAGGACTTCTGTTTCTTGAGCATTCATGCCAACAAATATTATTAGTCCAAATATTAATGAATAAGAAGGCACACAGATGTGTCAATAGGCTGTTCAGAATTTGACTGACTATTCCGCAGTATAGTTTTGCAGTTGTTTTGTACTCAGTTCTGCATGTAACTTTTTCTGACAATCTCCTTTGGGGGTGAAATGTGCCAGGTCTGATCTCAATTCAAAGGTGTGTTTGCCCTGACTTATGAAAAAAAAATCACTTCCGACCTTTGTAAATCAGTTGTTGGAGCAAGAATTTCCACAATCGTAGAAATGTAAGTCATTCTCAGTATGGAATTTAGGTCTGAGCTTCTATATAGAGAATGAAGTAGAGTGAGAAAGAGGGGGGAAGTATAAAGACTCCCTTCTGGTGGGCTTGTTTTGATAGTAGTTCTCACCTCAGACTGGTTGCCCATCCTGAATCTTGAAGGATAAACCTTGTCCTATCCCACTTCCTGGAAGAGTCAGCCAGAAGACCAATGAAAATCCTGAACATGAACTGAATTCATGTAGGAACTTCTGCAGCCCATATGGAGGAGGCAGCTCTCCAACAATTGGATGCAACAGGATATGAACTGTGTTTTATTAATTCGTGCTGAATAAGCACGAGACTACAGTGCAAGTGCTATCAAAGCAAACATGGGTGTATCGATGCAACCCATTTCTCATATATGGAGTATCTTAAGATTTGAACATGAAACTATATATATATATATATAAGTCACATGTTCTAATTACTATACACATGTATAGGCTTGGCATCTCTTATCATTTCAATAAAAGTTGATGTTTGTTTTTAAGCATTTTTTTCTGTTTTTCTAGACCTTAGATTTTCACGTTGCAAGAAATGAGGGGTTGTCAGGCAATTAGTGAATTAGACAATAATTATTTCATGACCATAAACATTGTGATTCAAAAAGTTTAAGCGTTAAAACTGTTAGAACACAAATGGTCATCATATGTCAAAATATACACAGTAAATTTCCTTAAATCAAGTGCTAATAATTTCTCAAGCAGCATTTTTCTTACTTTGCCTATTTGCAAATTTTGATGATTATCCATGGAAATATTTGTCAGTGTACAGTGAAATTGGTATTATCAATATTTACTGATTTAAAAATGAATTCTTCCAAGTATCTATAATAGTGGCTGTGTGTATATGGTTTGACAAACCTTAGAAAGTGTGAGCTGTCGTCTTTACCATACCAGCTGATTCCTGATTGCAAATCCAGCCCAGAATTCTTTCATATTTGCCATTTGGACCACTTAAGCTCCCCTACTCACTTTAGAACATAAGAATGGCCATACTGACTTCAGATCAATGGTCCATCTAGCCCAGTATCCTGTCATAGT
This sequence comes from Dermatemys mawii, assembly GCA_007922305.1. NCBI lineage: Eukaryota > Metazoa > Chordata > Testudines > Dermatemydidae > Dermatemys > Dermatemys mawii. The sequence continues at coordinate 706,113 of ML677361.1, forward strand.
GGCCAGTGCCAGATGCTTCAGAGGGAATGAACAGAATAGCACCATTGTGGAGTGATCCAGCCTCTGTTGTATAATTCCAGCTTCTGGCACTCAAAAGCTTAGGGACATCCAGAGCATGGGACACATGACTATCTTGGCTAATAGCCCTTGATGGACCTATCCTCTATGAACTTATCTAATTCTTTTCTGGACCCAGTTATATACTTTTGACCTTCACAGCATTCTCTGGCAAGGAGTTCCACAGGTTGACTGTGCACTGCGTGAAGAAGTACTTCCTTATGTTTGTTTTAAATCTACTGCCTCTTAATTCCATTAGGTAATCCCAATGAAATCATTTAATCATCTTTGCCATTGGCAACCTTTTCTGTGAGAATCTGATTCTAGTCCTCTAGGACAATCCTACCCTGTGAGAGAAAAAACAGCATGGTGTCTCCAGATCTGGGATTGAGTCACACAGAAAGCATATTTGCTTTCGATTCCTTGATGTTTTATTTATTTGTATTACAGTATGGCTGAGAAGCCTCATCCAAGATCCTGGCCCCTCTATGCCAGAGATTGTTCCTGCACTGGGGATTTTATTCTCTCAATAGATAAAGCAAGGTGTGGAGGAGAAACTGAGATACAGAGAGGGGAAGTGACTTGCCCTATATCAAGTCATTCTGCAATGCCCTGACCCTCTTTTTAGAAGCAGGATGGGATTCAGTACTTCTGCCAGTCCTGGGCCAGGGGCTGCTTTGCCTCCTCAGCTGCAAAGCATCCTCCAAGCCAGCGGGAGCTGGATCTGGGCAGGGAGCATTTGGCAATATTGGGAGCCAGGTAGTAGGGCAGCCTAGACAGCAGATTGCGCCTGAGAGAGCAGGAGCTGGACTCCGGGAGAGCGGGAGGCAGGGATAGAATAGACTGTGCAGGGAGTCAGACCCAGCTCCCCTGGGCATTGCCTCTATCTTCCTCTCTGTTCCCTTCTGCTCCCTTTCACCGCGTCTCTCTGCCCTGACTCCAGCACTCCCTGTATCAGGCATAGAAATATTAGTGACAGAAATAGCAAAAGGATCAGAGGTTTGGTCCAGCTAAAGAATCAAAGGTTTAGCTGTTTCCCCACATCCATGGGTACAGCGGCTTCAGCAATGCAAGGCAGTGTTCCCAAGGCTTAGTGGATCTCTGACCAGCTCTCTGCTCCGACCATATTACTGCACAGTCCACAAACACCGGCACAAATATGTTTTGTCTGCACCAGTGTTTGGGGAATGGCAGCTTTACTCACAAATTTCCGTGTCTTCATGCAAACAGAGGCCTCCAATTGCAAAGAAGAGAATTCAATATTCTCGGTTCATTGGGTTTTATTTCTTATTTTTCTTCGGATTTTTTATCCAGAAGCCCCTTGCAGTTCTAAAGCTCTCTTGGGCTGGGTGTCGGACCTCCATATAGCAAAAGCCTGCAACAGAAGTGTGACATAATCAAACCTCAACTCTTTAAAGCAATGAATAAAACAGTCTCAAATGAAGGCAATCCTCGTAAGTGAACTCTGCACCACAGGGAATTTTTTGCAGCTGCCCTGAGAAACTCACCCTTCACAGGATTATACTTGAAGACTTCTGGTGCAATGAAAAAAAACCAGGATCAAAGTTGCCAATGGGAGGATTGGCGGAGGTCCCTGGTCGGCACGAACACCAGGCGAACTCTATTGATTTCATTACACCTACTTCTGCCTAACCCATTAAACATGGCTCACTGACAAGGTGGCAAAACCTTCAAGGTGCACTTTGTTGTATCCCTCCATGTCTCCTGGGGCCAGCCATGTCCAACACTTCCCCCAACTTTTAAATGTGGGAGAGAAGAGAAGCACAAAGAGAGTTAACAGCACAGTGCACGGGCACTCAGCTAACCCATGCGGGCAGACTGACTCATGAACAAGATGCTGCTCGGAAGAAGAATATGAGTGGTGGGGAGGCGAGGGGGAGCTAGACAGTAGCCCAGCTTCCCAGAGCTTTGCATTCAGTTTGGCTCCTTTAACAAGAACATACCGATTGTCACACTGGATCAGACCAATGATCTATCTAGTTCAGTGTCCTATGCCCAACAGAAGCCAGTCCCACAGGCTAGACAGATTGTTCTAAAGGAGTCACACCAAGCTCTAGGAGGGCATAGAAGTTGCATTAGCGCTGAAGTGGTTCTGTCCTACTCCACTTTGTTGTTTTTTTTTTAATTTCATTTCTGGAAATGGGGATGAAACCTTTGGCACCACAGACATGCCTGCTCGCTATTGCCAGATGTAAGGGACACTCCCTGCTCAGCCCGAGCAGGGGTCCAAGGAGCTGGTGATCTCTAAAGACGGGACTGGAACTTTGCAAACTCATTTTTGTCCAGGAGTAGGGTAGGGACGAGACTGGGACTCTGAATCACAGTTTAGTCCATGTTCCCCTTGCTCCAGGTGAGAGGATTTCTGTATTATGTTCACAGCATACAAACAGAGAAGTTAGAAAACAACCAAAATACTCTTGCTGGAAGGTTGCAATGTAACACTACTTTATTTCTTAGAATTCAGAACACTACCACACAAGAACCCGGAAACAGAAAGAGACAAAGAAGCTGCTCCCTAAGGCAGAGGAGCAACTCAAAACCCTTACTTTAGGCTGATTTTTTGCAGACTGGTTGCTGAAGACCCAGATAACACACTTATCTGCAGCGTCCCCTAACCTGCAAGTCAGACGGAGAAATCCCACAGTCTTAAATTCATATCTTGCCATTTCCAGTGCGCAACATTCTGCACCAACACTTTCTCAAGTGTGGCTTTCTTCCCCCTCTGGCTCTTCTGTGCTGGCTAGTGAGTTGATGGAGCAAAGCCAGGACTCTACCCACTCCCTGCTCACCTGGGAGGCAGAGGCAGTAGCAGCCCAATGGTGCCTGCTCTCTCTCCATGCACAGGGGGTTCCTTACATCTTCTTACACCCCTGTGCCAGTAAGCAGCAGGGCTCCCAATTGAGTCCTAGAAAGGCAGATTGCAAATTCCCTGGAAAATGATACCACTGACTTTTGTACAGGTCTGTTCAGACCGAGAATAACATAGGACACTGTAGATCAGGAGCAAAATGCCTGGGCAAAGCAAAGAGATTGCTAGGATTAGGCATGGTGCTAGCTGGACTTGTTTTCAGCAGTAACTGAACTGAAACCTAAAACACCCCCAATGTGTTGGAACTTCTTGTGGCAATAAATCAAGTTCCACTCAGTGCTGCGGTGAAAACATCACTAGGGGGAAACGCCAGCACATGGTAAAACATTTTGGAAATATCTGCCTTAAACCTGCAGTAGAGCCTCCATCTTCCAAGGGAAATGACCTGTCTTTCCCAATTTTCTTCTCTCCCCTCCTTATTTATTTTTCAATATGCAGTTCCTTTTCCTGGGAGACTATTAGGTTAGCTGTTTCTCCATGCTGATCCTCATTCTCAATCATGGGTCAATGAACAGATTTTTATCTGACTCTACAAGGTCCCGTCAGCCCTGCAGCTAAGCTTTGATTATCAACAAAGAACATGCCCTAGAAGGCTGGCATTTCCGCTCGATCTGGGTTCTTATCCGAAGCTAATAGAAACCACTGGTCAACAAGCAGGACTGTAAATCTCAGCTGGCCATGTTCCATATCTTCCAGCTGCTAAGAGCCTCCCACAAGGTGCTAACTGAGCTCCTTCAACCCCCGCTGAATCCAATGGGCCAAATCCTGAAGAATTTATTTGATCCTTCTATAGGCAAAATCCCCACTGAGATCAAAGAGCAAGGACGGACTGGGAATTAAGAGCCAGCTTAGACAATCATGTATAACAGCATATCTCCAGAGTAATCTCATTTACTTCTTTGGAATTACTAAGAACTGTTGGATTCATCCTTCTAGGAGTTGACAGTGCCTTATGGAATGTCCTTAACACCTTCTCGGCTCAGACACCTCATTAGAACAGAATTTTCTTGGACAATTTCATGTATTTCTTTGCTCTTCCAGGCTGGAAATATTACAAGAACCGTCTCTCGCTCGTGGTGTCTTGGAACCTCCATTTCTAGACCCATCTGAAACCAAATATGAGCAGAATTTTCATTCTGGAGCCTCGGAAAATGCTCAGTTCAGACTCTAGTTGAAGTTTTGCATCAGTTCTTATTTTCCCCAGAACAGCTCCCCACACCTGAAGTGCCAATTCTGAAGTGGAATGTTGCTTACCCACTTGAAAACTGGGGAGAGAGAAACCCTCCAACCTTTCTGGACACCTGCAATAATCCACACTGGAATGTTCCTGAAAAGATGCAGAAGAAATTCTTAAAATATATTCCCCTCCAACCACAATATATTCCATATGCTTGGAAACTGAAAGAGTGGGAAACTGGTACATTCAGTTACCTCTGGTAAATGTTTCAGTCCTACACTGGGGAAATTCTTATCAGTGTTTCTCTTACTTCACAGCTGGAAGGAATTTAGAGGCAAATGCAACATGCCATTTCAAAAGAGGGATAAGTCCACAGAACTGCTTACAAGCCACGGTTGTTATGAAAGCTCGGGGGGTTCAGATCTCCTTTAATGCTGGCCACCAAGAAATCAGAGAAAAAAGCCTCTTTATTGCCATGTACTTCATTACAGGAATGATCTAGAGAGCTTATCCAACGAGTTCATGTGAAACTGAAGGTTTGTTTGGTGACCTTTCAGCAGTGATACCCAAGGTCATTCTGTTAGAAAATACACTGACTAATTTTAGGTGATCAATGAGTGTATGCTGTTCTGAAGAATTTTGGCAATGTACACAAGGTCCTCTTTGAAGACGTTCCTCTATGAATGATCCATAACCAAACAACCCATGCCTATATGAAGGACATGCCGTGTCTTTCACGTCATGTGACTGCAGCCAGAAGGAAAAAAAAAAAAAAGCACGAAGCAGGACATATTTATAAACTGAATATATTCAGTTTATAAAAGCTATAGAAATATTCAGAGAGAGAATAATACTATGGTCTATTTTAACTGCTTTACCAGAATCAGCAAAGTGGTCACCATGGTGTTTTCATTCTCCAGTTTTTATGGCTTATGATTTAAGGCCATATCCTGTGTTATATCAGCAGTATATAGGAATTGGGTAGTATCCCTTCAAATAGTTTAGAAGTCTTCCCTGTCTTCTGTTGCAGAAGCCATCAAAACCTAACAGAGCATAAGTGCATATATGTAGTTGAGCTTTATATGTTTTTCATATATATATAGTTAGCAAACATGGTTATTAGGACCCAGCTGTTTTCTGCTGGTTTCCTCATATTCTTAATGTTGTTACTTCTTTGCTCTCTACACAATGGCTTAATATATAAAGGCTTATTCCATTGCCTAGCTCTCCAGCAGCAGCCTATGTGGGTTATAAACTCCAAAAGAATAATGAGAGAGTTAACCAAAACTTTTTCATACCTCATCTGAAGGATTCAGTTACTAACTACAGTTTTATTTGTTGATGGCTGGTCACATTTTGGGGGAAATAGTCATATTTATAGTAGTGGATGCTATTTACCAGTGGAGTGGTGCATAAAATTGTTTAATCTAATTGTCTACTCAGGAGACACTTAGAAACTGTAAAAGCATCTTTTCTGGGCAAGAACTTGTGTGAAGAATATTAGCCACATTGCAATTTCCGCTACCACCTGTAACCTTAATGGGTCTTGTGGTCATTGGGCGGTTCGCTCAAGGTCTGCTATGGGAGAAAGTTTCTTGATTTTATCAATAATTTTAGATTTTCCGCTTGAAAAAATCAGAATGAAATATTTAATTTTGGGTCATTTCAATCTGAATCAGTGTGTTTTGTTTTGCAAACTTACCTGAAATGTTTCATTTTGAATCACTGGCCCATACCATTCTGGGTGCAGTCCTTATAGTTTGGAACATCCCCCTATCCCTCATACTCTTCTACGGGCAGGCTCACAGGAAGATGACGTCTCCCAAACACAGTGCAGATTGTGCAGTGCATAGTGCAGAAGTCATGTGGCACCAAATACATTGATGGAGTCTTGCCAGGGATCCTGTCCTACTGGAGAGAATGGGGACATCTGACTCCCAACTACAGCTTCCATAAGGCAATGTGCCGCTATAGGATAATGCAATTTAATATTAATCTAACTCCAAAGGAAGTGTTTTGGGTCCAGCATTCCATAAACCAAAAGGAAACATTTCAGTGTTGGGAATGACAAAATGTTTTGCTTTGATCAAGAACACTTTGACATTTCCAAATTGATATTTCAAATTTTTTTGCAGAATGGAAATGCCAAAAAATTTCAACATTTTGTCACAATTTGTGACAAAAAAAAGTGGTGAAATGATGGAATTTCCTGCTGCTTGGGAATTCCAAGTTTCACTCAGTTCTGATGCTGACTATTTGAAAATGTTGGTCTAACTTAACAGTTTTTTTTTTTAAAACCCTTTCCAAATAAGAACAGAAAATAATCAGTGAAAAGTAAATTATGTTATCTAGAATTGAGGGCTTTTCTTCTCTACCAGGGTAAGTCAACCTAAGTTACGCTACTCCAGCTATGTGAATAACGTAGCTGAAGTTGTTGTAGCTTAGGTCAACTTACCATGGTGTCTTAAGTGTGTTGCATCGATGGGAGATGCTCTCTGGTTGACTTACCTTACTCTTCTCGGGCCTTGTCTATACTACTGGCGTAAGTCGACCTAAGTTACACTACTCCAGCTATCTGAATAATGTAGCTGGAGTCGACGTAGCCTAGGTCAACTTACTGCAGTGTCTATACTGCACTGTGTTGACGGGACACGCTCTCCTGTCAACTTACCTTACTTCTCTTGTTCCAGTGGAGTATCAGAGTTGACCAGAGAGTGCTCTGCCATTGATTTAGCAGGTCTTAACTAGACCCTCTAAATCTCCCTGCTAGTGAAGATGAGAAAACTCCCAGCTCTAGTCAACTTATCCCACCCACTGACCACTTGCTTCCTCTGTGCTAGCATCAGGAGATCAGTTTGGCAGTGGCAGCTCTGATTTATTTTCATTGGGTCAAATTTCCCCCATTCACTTCCAGGTAGTGAAGAGAAGCCCTGAGAATGAACTCATATTCTTAATGTTGTGTGTCTTTGCTCTCTATACAATGGCTTAATATATAAAGGTATATTCCATTGCCTAGCTCTCCAGCAGTCCATGTACCAGTTGTGGCTTATATGAAGGACTTAAGTGTAACTTCAGTAGGACCTAGGACTTTGTGGGTTATAAATTGAACTAGAAAGAATAATGAAAGAGTTAACTTTGTGGGTTGACTTTGTGCGCCTTCTAGAATGGGGGGAAATGTCACCTCACCTCAGTAGATATGTACCAGTCCATTCACCAGGTGACCTTTTCCCCCATTCTAGAAGGCACACTTAAACTCCTAGGGCAGCCTTTGTGGGTTATAAATTAAACTCGAACGAATAAAGAAAGAGTTACCAAACTTTTTCATACCTCATCTGAAGGATTCAACTACTAACTACAATTTTATTGGTGGATGTCCCCCTCTAAAATGAAATTTCAGTGAAATTGACAAGAGAGCACGAAGTATTTGAGTTTTAAATAGAACTGTGTTTTCCAGTGAAAAACTATTCCATGGATGTTTTTCCAACCAGCTCTATTGCTTAGCTTAAAGCATGTGTTCACATTTTTTGCTGGATTGGGGCCTTAATGGAGGCAATAAGATAGTTAGCTTAATGTTATCGTTTGCACCCACAGTTAATCACAGACAACAAATTCAACTCACTGCTTTGGAGGCCATTTTAAAGTCTGGCCACTGAAGTTTAACTTCTGCAATGTTAAGACTGATGAAGTCAAAACATTTGATTGGCCCTTTGGCTTTTATCTGCTGGCAAATTTCAAATTGGTGCCTTTTCCCTTCAAATGAAATGCTTCCTTGTTTTTCTTTTTCTAGCTAAAGGGGAAACAAATGCCAGCAGTCCAGTGCTCATGAACAACTCTGTAATAAACCGAGTGTGTAGCCCATCCTTCATGAAAAGTCCCCCAGGAAGTGCAACTTAGCGAGTGTGAAAGCCCTATAATATGAAATCAGCATGGTCAGAATGAAAGAAAAGAAAAAAATCCAGGAGAAAACAGATGGAAAATCCAAGCTTCTAATGAACGATTACAAATAAGCAGTGGAAGAAAAATGACTTGGAAAACACAAGTTCTGTGTTGCCATAACGCCACTGACGATGGAACAACAGTACCTTGCCAGAGAAGGCAGCCTATTTGGTAAATTTCGGGTAAAGGATTTATTTTCCAGCTCACCATTCTCTTGTCCACTTCCGCTTTCACTGATCAGTGATTCCCCCAGTGATACAGAGAGTTCAGAGAAACAGCAATTCACAGAAGTGCTGCTTTGCAGGGTACAATTAAATGACTGCGTTTTGCAAATGACGGTGACATTTCACAAACTGTCCCTGCCAGAAAAAATAAAATGTGTGTGTTAGATGCTCCACAAGACGAAGCCAAATCTGTTTTATTCCAGTAGATAGATCATCAGGCAGCAAAAGACCCATTGTGAACATAGTCCTAATTTTTGGAAGTAAAGAAATAAGAGAAACTTAAACATCTGGTGTGTAATAAAATGAGTCCAACTGTTTATTTGGACTTTTTCTTTATTACAGGCCCTTAGGCATGTACAGCCACAAAACATGGTATACAGATGACTTGTGTGGCCCACAGGTTAATAATCAGGCAATTTACTGGAAGTGGCACAGAGCATGTCAAGTCTAAAGAGAACTCACTAGCACAGACCTACAGTTCTGACCAGAAATGTTAAATAAGGTCAGGAGGGTGAAAATTTTGCCAAGAGATAGTCATCTTCAGTGATAATTCTTTTAAGAGTTCTTTTTCCAGCTTATGCAAGCAGAATTCTTAGGGTATGTCTACACTGTAGTTGGGAGCAAGCCTCCTGGCCCAGCTAGACTGACTCAAGTCAGCCAATGAGGGGGTGGCAAAGGAAACAATTACCTAGGGGCCTGGGCTATTTAAAAGGGCCCTGGGGCCCCCAGCCACCTCCACCAGCAGCGCACTGGAGCTAAGGCAAGCTTTCTGCCCGCCCTTACTCTGCGCCACTCCCAGAAGCACTGGAATGGCCCTATGGCCCCCTATGGGAGGCGCAGGGTGTCTCCGCGTACTGCCCCTGCCCCAAGCACCGACTCCACAGCTCCCATTGCCTGGGCTCCTGAAAGTGACCGACACACCCCTGTGGGCCCCCCACCTAGGCCCCACTGCCAGAGAGGTGTACCGGTCACTTTCAGGAGCCATCCAAGGTAAATGCCGAACTCCTGGCCCCCTCCCGCACCCAAACTCCCTCCCAGAGCCTGCATCCCACACCTTCTCC